>CM063597.1:10308174-10553351 GCA_032356905.1 Salix exigua
AGTAACCTAATGAGTCATGTAAATTAAAAACACAGGTTGTTTTGTCCTCAATTTACAAAAGAAAATGCAGTCTGCAGTAACTCAACAATGAGTTGCTAGCAGTCTGGAATCAGTTCTGATATTTTTTTTTAGCAGACAGTAATTTTACTAGCAGCTACATCTCCTGTTTGATTGCTGTAATATTCTTTTCAAGCTCCAGAACAACTTGTTGTTTAATTTCTACTCGCTGTATTTTCCCTGCATATACAACTGAAATTGAGGCATCAAAATCTGTTAATTTTTGTAGCAACTAGAACTTTTTATAATTATAAGTGGATGATGTTTATTAAATCCATTTTGGTTTCTGTGTTATGTACTGCATGGTTGCTTTCAGAATTCTGAATATTGTTCATGAAAATGAAGAGAATGACTTCTGCAATGTATTCATTCTAAGAACATGCCTGATTAATGTGCAATATTGCAATGGGATCTAGATACCAGTTAAAATGTAGCCCTGTATATTGCAAACCTAGGATGGTAATACCATACAGAAACTGGATTTTTCCTTTGTAGTTCGTGTTCGTGGGCTCGGATCACTGTCGTGCTTCAACTGGAATGATTTTGATATGGTTTTGTGATTTCTTAGACCTTATATCGTCACGTCATTCATCAAAACATAAGTATTTTTTCAATGGCGTGAAGATATATAACAAAAATAGTTATTAGAGTTGTGCACAGGTTCATGATGGAACAGCTGTTCGTAAGCATCTGATAACTGGACCTGCAACCTGTAAGAAGATGGCTGGTTAATTTTTTTGTTTTTGAGAAAAAGAAGGTATATTAGTTTGTAGTTTACTTTTATCTAACACGTGCTGTGATAAATGCAGGAAAGCCGGGGGACTAAAAAAATTGCAGGCCTAGCTCCTTGTTTATTTACCCCTTTTGGTTTCAGATATATCTATTATTTTTTCATGCATGGCCCCGTCCTTAGGCTCGCACGGAAGGTCAGTGGACGAACAGAAGGTGTGAACGGGAATGCACAAGCGCATGCAACTTGTATTTAAAGTAGGAAGCCTTTTCGCTAAGATTTGAGACTTTTTCCAGAGCTTGGGATTTTCCAGGTTTCCATAAACAAATTAATAAAAAAGGTCTCAGGTCCAATTCCAGGATCTAAAAAAGTATTTGCAGATCAGAGTGTTCCCTATCATGCCATATACATATATATATATATATATATATATTTGGAGATCAGAGTGTTCCCTATCATGCCATATATATATATATAGCAACATTTCTACAGACTTTAGTGCTACACTGAGAAACTGTCGTCTGTGATACATTTACTGGCTGTAATGCCAAATGCAAATCACACTTCGTCGAGATTTAGCTGACAGGTTCTTTTATCTGATCTTGGTAGCTGTTAGGGTGCAGTTTTAACTAATAGTGCGGATTTTGTTGTGTTTCAAAAGTGAAAAAAGTCAAGATTATTTTTTTTATGTATTTTAAAATTATTCTGATATGTTGATATAAAAAATAATTTTTTTTAAAAAAATACAATAAAAATATAAAAAAATAATTCTAAAATAATCTAAATATAAAAAAATAATTCTAAAATAATTCTAAATAAAATACAATCCCAAACAGGTTAGCCTACGAGGAAGAGGATGAGAAAGGGGGGAAAATCGAAGAGATGGCTGGCATAAAAACTAATGAGAAAGAAAAGCTAAAGAGAAAATAAAAGGATGAACTCCACGTTCTGTCCCGTGCTGGGAAATAAAATAAAAATTAATTATATAGAAACTTTATTTAAGAAGAAAGTAAATAGGACATTTTTATAATTGTAGCTATGTCCGAGGGCTCTTCTTTGCTAAGGACATCAAAAGGCCTTATTAATAATTTTATTTTCGAGAATTTTATTATTATCTGATGAAGGATGAGACTGCACAGATTCAGGTGGCGTGAAAGGTCATTCTGAATTGTTTACAATTATATATATATATATATATATATGCATAACTTTTTCTATGGGATCTTTCCATTGTTTTGAAAATAACCTGAATTGCTTCTTTTTTTTTTTGTTAAATGTAATTTTTAAAAAATGATTTTTATTTATAATTGATTAGTTAAATATAAACATAATATTTTATTTAGCTTTCTAATCATTGCTTGCAATCTCTTTAAATATAAACACAATATTTTTCTGATTATTACATAAACATCTCTTTTATATATAAAAAAGCAGCCTGTCTCGGGGCAGCCATCTAGCTAGTTCAAGTACTAAAAGTATGAACAGGGATTTTTTTTTTCTTAAGAGAGAAGACACAGGTTAATTGAACGCCTTGAATATGACTGATTAAGAAATTACATTATTCTGTTAGGTCATCGTAATATTCCAAGGTCCCATTATTGCTCCCCCCACACCACATAAACCAAGAAATGACTTTTTATTATTTTTAAGAGATTGGAAGAGTCATTTGGCCTTAAGATTCACTGAAGAGACACTATATGTTTTGCAGGTTCCGACTCCAAGTCCCATGAATTCAACTCTATCTTCAGACGGCCGGCAACTAAAATGTGCCCAAAATTCATACTAAAATATCACTACCCTGAAATCTATATAAGATCATAAGTAAATGATTTTTCCAGATTAAAGAGATGAAAGTTTTAGAGTATAATATAATCATATTAGAGTTTCACTATAAATTAAGCTTTTAGATGAGATGATTCATTTAAATGATATCGAGGCATTGTTGACTCAGTGATCATGGGTTCGAATCTCACCACTTCCATTATATTTGATAAAAAATCAAGTATACCAGAAATATTTTCACTTAGAAAATATGTTAAAGAAATGTGTTAAAGTATAAAATAATCATACTAATCTTACTATAAATTCAAGATTAAAGATGAGATGGATTATAAACGGAAGTAAACAAAAATGTAGAGTTGGGGAGTTCCAATCTGGGAAGAAATGCATGCTTGGTCGGCCCGCGTGCACCTAATCCACCCTCTTCATTAAATTAATACTTATTATAATTAATCGATATGGAATCTTGGACAAGGTAAGATTCTTAGGTATCAGAATATCTTGACCTTGCCTGCAGATAATCTAAGCAAATAGAGAATATACTTGGGACAACAAGTTCATGATAACTTGTAAAATGTATTTTATTTTCTTATATACTATACCACGTAGGGTTTTCATTTTTTTTTTTAAATGTCAGATCGACGATAGAAAGTCAAAATAGGAGACTATGTGAAGAATATTCGGAGGTGGACCATGGGATCTTACATGCCCTGGAGGGTATATTCTTAATTTGTTCTGTTTTGTAATGAAAGAAACGTGTAATGAGATAAACTATAAAAATGGGAATGACAACATCTTCGATTCAAACCCTTGTCCGATGCTTTTATGTGTTAGCTAGGCACCAAAAAGATAATATTCTTGAATATTCGGCTCATATGGCCTCGTCAGCATTTAATAAACTATGTGTTTGATTCATATTCGCATTGGACCTTCGATTTGTCCAATCACAGTTCAACCAATTCTTTGGTGGTGGAAAGTTAGTGGACAGAGAGAAAACACAATTTCATATTCGAAATAATGTTAATGAGTACCATAATTTAACCAAAAATCTTTTAAAACCGAATTCAAACTATTCTTTAGCCCACAGGTCCAGAATCAGTGTTCATATCATTATCATGCAAGCAAAGTATTGCATAAACATCAATTTACCTTCTGATCTTGCGTTAGTAGTGGAATATGTAAGGACAACTAGCTAGTATCCCCATCACATACGCTCGCGCAGAGCATAAGTTATATATATGCATAAGTTTGACGAATTAATCCTTGCATCTCTCGATAATCAGAAGAGAATCTCCGCTCCTACATGTTTCTCGTTTTCGAGCCAATCCCAATTCAAGTAATGCTAGAAACCTCCCCTTGCATTCGGTCGATCGAAGAATTAAACATCGATCCAAGACACTAGTTTTAGCTAGGTTAAGATTCCTCTTTTCTTAATTAGACGTCCTAAGACTCTTGCATAGAACCGACCTTTCGATATCATAAACGACGACTGACTCGACGAGGTAATTGTTTGCACAAACGATGCAGAAATCATGGCACTACTGTGCTCATCGCCTTCTCTTTTTTTCACATTTTATCCCTACAGTACTACGGAAGAGAAAGGAAAAAAAGCTACGTGATGCGGGCAGTGCCGCATGCATTTTCTCGTTACTGTTGGAGGAAGAACTGGCATTTACGCATGCACGTACGGCAATCAGAGATACTGTTGTTGGTGCTGCTGCTGCGTATGATCCTACTTGTAGTTACTGCGGGTATCTCTTGGAAGGGAAGACTTCTTACAAGTCAACATATATTCTTGTTCTAGTGATCGATCATTGATGATTATAGCCGAGGACCTCGATCCATGCCTTGATTTTTCAATAGCTAATTTTTTTTTGAAAGAAACTTCTTTAAGCCTGAACTTGTACAGAGAGGAATTCATTAAAGAGACCCCCGTTGTCTTGTTCTTAGAACAAAGTGGTCCTCACATCAGTTGACCATCCTTGTTAATTACCAAATTAACATTATCATGGAAGAATCTGGTTGTTTTTAGAGAGTACAAGTGCAGATGGAGAAAACCATTCAGCTCTTCGTAGAAAATCTGTATAAACAATCGGCGCCGGTTAGGTATTTGCTTCGTGACGATGGTGGATAAATCTAAAAAACATTATCTTTATACAATATTTAATTTTTAAAAACCACAAACAACATCACGACCAAATTAGAAGGTCAATGCCTGGAAATCCAGGATTCCCGTGAATTCTAATGGTGTATCCCAGGAAATCAAACCGTGTCCAATTCGAGAATTGTATGAAGGCAGACTATTTAACTCCTAGCAAAAAGCTGTCGAGTGGCCAGAAATAGAATCAGAAAGGCAGGGTGAATATATCGGAAGCTAACCTCGGTGTGGTAAAGCACATGGATCATTATTAAAAAAAAAATGGTAGGGGAAAAAACAATCCTGAAAAACAAGTTGCACATGGAAACTCCGAACGATGTCTGTATATGTGTCCCATAGAGGCGCCTTTGATCTAGTCTTCGGTTACAAAACTTTTACACAACTCGCATGTTTTTTTATTTTTATTTTAACTTTACACCACTCACGATATGATGCTCAAAACACTTGGGATGTCGTGGTAGTATGCGTGGAGGAAGATGTGGAGGGGGAATTACTGGAATGAGATCCCCTTTCACAACGACTGCCCCTACCTTCTGACCGCAAGTGCTCGGATTGTGTATTCTGTCGATTTTGTGGGGCAGCGGGCGGTGCTGCTGCTTTTCGTGCACACATTCCATTGGCCGCGGAAATGGTGGAAGTTTCTCCTGATATTGTGGCAGCCACTGCTGCATACTCGGCCGGTGGAACCCAGATGCCACCAACAACTACAAATTGAGGTGCCTGTTGATCGCTGTTGTTGTGGATTGTAGGGTTTGGTCTTCTTGTATGCAAACGATATTTCTGAAGCAAACGAAACATAACAAGGGTCAGCACTTTGTTTGATTTCACGTACAATATACAAATAGCTGAAATTGGCTGGAATTTTGTATTAAAATACACGCACTTCATTCTAATTTCGTGTATGAAGATCCTTATCTTGAATCCGTGGGGACAAATGCATGCTTTACCAAATTCAGAAATCCTACCACTAACATTGAAACATGCTTTCTATCCAGCTCCAACTTGTTTTCTAATGCTGGAAGAAGAAACAGCCTGTATGATCATAAACTAAGCTATGATGATTCAATTTATAAGCCTTTCAGATTTTGATAATCGTATGCCATTTTTATAATTGAAGACTAATTTCATAAATTACAGTATGTGCGTAATCATATATAGATAATCAACCTGTAAATGACTCTTCACTTCATCATTAGTAAGTCCATCCACCTTCATGAGCTCCCTTATTTGCTTTGGCGTTGAAGCTGGCATTGCATTACACGGAAACCACTTATCAAAACACAATTCAATTCCATATATACCACAACAAGACAACAAAACCATAATCTCCCCTAAAAAAGAATCGTTCACTCACCATGTGAACCACCAAGCTGTTGAAGAGCATGTAAGAACCTTCTATGCAACTCAGGTGACCAGCATCTTCTTTGCTTTCTTTGATTCCCCTCTTCTTTGTCTTCCCTTTTATTGCCTCCACCACCAGTTCCTCCTGTCACAGCGCCCGCTGTTGAGCTTATTGCAGAAGCCGGCACTGAGGTTGGTGCCTTAATTGCCTGATTACTACTCTTCCCAACACTTTTCTCTCTGTGAAATGGCTGGAATGCGCCTCCTGCCCCATTTCTTGTCACTTCTGTCACCGCTGCCTTTCTTGGCAAATCCTGCGAGAATCAAACACACGAAATCAAAACCCCTTCTTTCTTCTTCGTATCATTATTCAAACTCAAAAGGGTTGTGGTCATTATAGTACCTGTTTTTGAGGTGGATCCGGGGACTGGTTCCACAACTGGACAGATCTAAGCCAATCGGATTTCTTCTTGTGATCACTGTTGCTGCTGCTGCTGTTACTCTTGTTTCTCTTATTATTATTATTCTGTGATTGTTGTTCTTGAAAATCATCATCATCATCATGGTTGTTATCATTTTCATCGTCATCAGAGGAGTGAGTTCTCTTAATAGGAATAAATTCCTCCAAAACCGGCCCTTCACTTGATGTCTGCCCAGAGCATTCCGGTTGTCCATTCATATTATGATCCGCAGTTGTCCCTGATAACTCCCGCTTGCATGCCTCGATCGCTACACCAACACATCCAAACTTCAGATTTCCTATCTTACTCCAACACACCAGAAAATGTTCAAAGAGAAATTAAGTTAAAAATATATAAGCACAAACCTTGAGTAACAAGCTCTAGACACAAAGGAAGCTCGCGTTCAAACACTTGAATCTTGCGTCTTTCTGCTTCTAATGCTTCTACATATTCATGACACCGTTGCATTTTCTCAGCAAAATCCATTCTTTTAAATCTGCTCAAGTATTTATATATCCAGTCTTGAGAAAAGGCAGTTCCTTTTTGCTTCCTGTTAAGGATGATGATGATGGGGGTGGTGGGGTAGAGAGATTCTAAGTAGATGAACAGGTGGGGTGATCTGGTTACAAAGCATAGATATATAGATCCGAAAAAAACAAGAAGAAAGGGAGAGAAGAACACTGAGAGAAGAATATGGGATCCAAGTAGAATCACATTATGGAATCAAAATGACAACCAAGAAAAATACACTCCTTTATATATGCACATATTAGACACAATCAAGAGCTAGTTTCTAGTGAGAGAAAGAAGGGTAGTACTGGTATTGAGACTTACAGAGAGAGATTGAAGGGAAGTTACGATGGTAGGGAGATCGAAGTCGGGGCGTCGCGAACATGAACGAATCTTGGATGGGCGGTGTATAAATATATTTATTTTCCTCTCTATTTTTTACTGAAATATTTATTGTCCTTGTCGAGCGAGAGAGAGAGAGGGGTTAAGATAAGAAAAGGATGGGAGGGGTTGAATATTCGAGGGCTTGATTCCTTCTTCATTTCTCCATTGCTGGCAATCATGTCAGCTTTTTTGTCCTTTCATTATCTTCTGATAAGATCAGAACAAGCCTTGTCTTTTTCCTTTCTCTGTCCCATTTTCTTCCTTAATCGGCTCTTCCATACAATGTTTTTTCTAAGATATAATTTTGTGACATAAAATATTCCTACATGGTATTTTTTTGTGTGTATACAAGATTAGAGTTAGCTAATCTAATTAATTAATCACTGAACATGTAAATAAATTAGTCAATTAATTAATTTAGTGGTAGAGATATAATCCATCATTTCACCACCCTTCATTGATAATGCAACTATCAGTGCTGCTACATATGGAATGTGAGAGAGAGAGAGAGAGAGAGATTAACTCGAGGCAGGCAGTGTGAGAACTTTTCAACACGAAGAACTGCTAGCTGTCAGCTATAACAGGACATGGATATTTTATTTTGGTTCAGAAGAAGGAGAGTTGTTTATATTCTCTGGCACCAATGGAATATTCCAAAGGAGGGATTGTCGAGGGAGAAGAAGGAATCTTGTGAGCAGAACCTGCGCGGGGCGTGCATACACACTGACGATGCCGCGTCTGATGAGGCTAACAGATATGTTACGCGATCCTCGTCCTCGTCAATGTGGCTTTTCACGCCTTGTCAGGGCCAATCTTCACCCTTCTCTCGTTTTTCTGCTTCACCATTGTTTTCCCGACACTCTCCTGCAGCGCGTGCTTAAACACCCGCATGAAATGGTACAAGTTTCTTGTCCTGCGAGTACTCCACTGTTTTGAAGTGGGTTTTGAGATTGATTTTTAATATATTTTTGTTTAAAAATATTAAAATAACACCGATAATTATAGTATTTACGATGATATTGTGATTTCATGCGTGTAAACTGCATGACAAAATGAGAATCATTCCAAGTTATCGCATCCTATGGGGTGGATAAAAAATAGGATTTTTAATATCTGCGATTCAAGTTTTAGAGCGCAAAATGTTATTTTTAACAGTTAAATTGATAAAATAGTTTGTTAAATAGTGTAAATATAGTTATTTTATTTATATGTATTATAATGGCAAAATTCAATTAAAATAGCTAAATATATTTTAATATTATATTAAAAAGAGGGGAACACAGCGGGAAAGAGAGGGGGAGAAATAGAACGAAGGATTACTGTCTGTCATTCATTTAAATAATATTATATAATTTTCTTAAAAAAATTCACATGAATAATATATAGAAATAATTGCTCAAAAAAACAAAACATTATTTTAATTATTGATATAGCTATTATATTGAAAGAGTAAAAAGTATATCCAATTATTAAAAATAATTTTGCCACCTCAAGGACCGAGTTGCTCTTAAATAAAAGATAACAATAGATAAGGTGTAATAATGCTAGCCCTTTTTGGGTAAACTGTCTTCTCATTGTGGGTCCAAGTTTGGTGCGTAAATTAACAACTTTTCATTACCCCATACCTGGCGGCCTGTCCTTGCACCGATCGATTTTCTGATCATCCACTGTTTGAGATGTTTCAAGCAGGAGGAGACACGTGGCGATTGGAGATGGCTTTCACGCTCCAGAGGAGAGGCAAGAATTTGATCCCAAGAACAGGAGGCCTCCTATGGGCTGTGATGACTCTTGAATAGAATGAAAGGTCGATGATTGTCAACCCATTGATCTAGTTAAGGGCCCTGCGATTGCTCTTTTCAGGGCAAGTAACCTGATTTTTATAATATATTTGGGTGCTGGGGGGACTTTTCTAAATATCTCCAGCTTCCCGGGTTCCTTTCACAGCGCGTGTAATCTAAACCAAGAAAGTAGTTACACTCTTCACGATTCGTCTCGGGTCATGGTGTGAATCTGTTTGCCCATTGAGAAAGGCCTCGGATCTTCGGCAGCCCACCATGAGCAATGCATCGGGCCCTATGTTAGCTAGTCCAAATAAAAACCCATCTATACAATAATTAGTGAAGATCGGAATGTTAGAAGATTATGGTAGACTTCTTCGTTCAAAAAGAAGCAGCGTTTCAAAAATATATTTTAAAATAATAAAATATTTTATTTTATTTTAATTATTTTAATGTAAGGATGTAAAATAAAAAAAGACCTTAACTCCCCCGTTAATATTGCTACTTCACCCTATTCTTCCAAATTTCTGCATGATAGCTTTATGTTATTCCAGTTGAAACGTACCAATCATTCATTGTTTAATTAACAGTCTCTCTGGATCGAATTGCAGACCCATTCTGAATTTACCCTCTTCGGGATTACAAGCATCAGGATCATAAAGCCCTTCGACCAATCCATCAGATGCGAACACCACAGGCACAAGCCTTTGTGATAACTCTTCACCCCCAGTGATCACAATAATTGCATCTAATCTAGAGTCACTCAAGAACAGAGCACAGAAGAAAGCCCTCGACACAGTAGAGGGCTTGGAATCCCAATAAGAACACAAACCTGCAAAGCATAACACTTGTATTCTATTGTACATGAAAAGCACGCAGGCTCCAACCAACGTCCAAACACAATCAAGAACAGACCAAACACATGAAGATACTTTTCTTTTACTTTTTTTCAACACTGAGGACGACGAAGACGACAGCAACAACAACAAAGCTTAGAAAAAGAGATCAAAAGCAACAGAAGAAGGCCAACAAAGCAAAATCACAACCCAAATAGCAACTAACATACCAAAAGGAGACTGGAAAAATAGCCTGGATAAATCTAGAAAGGCAGCTAACAAACCTGGAGAGGACACGCTCACAGCCAACCAGCCAAGGCCAACAATCCTTCCCAAGCCAAAACCCAAAGCCCTGACAGAACCAAAACATAAATAAAAAAGCATCAACAATCCCAAAATCAAGCAGCTTAATAAACAAAACAAAGGTGAAGACTGGAAATGCAAGAAATTAATCACCATGATAATCACTAAGAGGAAGTAGAACAAAGCGGGACAAAGAAAGAAGAGAGATACAGAGGCTGGGTAATTTTTCGAAAGAGTGTAGCCCCTGAGAATGAACACAGTTATATAGCCTCTCGCCTACCCATGCCGACCCAGCTCCAAAAAAGAGGAGAAAACAACAATCAAACCCGCCCACCACAAATCTCCCAATCAACCACACAATCAATTGACATGAAAAGCATAGAAACTACCAATGTAAACATAAATTATTGATCTAACTCAACCAGAAAAGAAACAGAGGCTTATCCGTCAACTTTGCAACGAAACCAGAACAGGGAAAAGAGAGAATGGCGGCAGCAAACCAAAGCATCTCGCCATGTCAAATCCAACCAAAGACAATTTCTACTCTCCCAATGGCACGGGAGAAGGCAAAGGACATGGCAAATGTAAACACCGCAAATAAGGAGAGACTTTTACGGCAACATAGAACAACTAAGCCAACTCAAGAGCCTAGCCAAATTTATCACGAGATTAAGCAAAAATTTCAGGAAAAACACTGCTTACATCCACAGTAAAAGTTGTCTAGATCCACAGTGTTCTCCTGATCGCTCTTTTTTATTGGTTAACGCACAGTTGGGCAACACATGCAGATCAATCTTTCACTGGATCTTAAACTATGACCATAATTTTGTTTACTAAACTACGTGGTTTATCTGTGATTTGTTCTTAATTATTTGGTTATAGTGTTTCCTCAACGGGATAATTTCATTTTTTATATGCTAAATTTCCAGCTTTTCTCAATCGAGTTTAATTTTTCGTTTATGCTAAAAACAAATAAATCAAGATATTATTCTCTAAACTTGATAAATGGAATTGAATTTTCCAAACCTTCTCTATCACTGTTACTAACGGAATTGAAAGGGAAAAAAGGAAGAGAAAGGTTAGAGTAGCACCGAGAGTTTGACTGGACTAACTAGAAATTTCAAATACAAGAAGACAATATTAAGACCATATTGAAATCTATCCAAAAAATTATCTCTAACATTACTCGTAAAATTACCAGATCATGCGGTATCACATGCATGTATCCGACACTACAGACACAGAAATATTGATGTGTATTTTTCAATTCGTATAATTCTCTTTTGTTTATATATATATTAACACAAATAAAACCGCAAAGTAAAACGGTTCCTTGCAAATCCACACAATAAAAAACCCAAAATACCCACCTCATTGCTTGCTATATTTGCTTTTCTTGTTCCAACTTAATTATCCTCGCAACAGAGCAAAAGTCTCTCTCTCTCTCTCTCTCGCACCCCCTCCCCTCATCTACTAATCATCATATGGCCATGCAAGCTCCCTCCTTCGCTTACATATCCTCTATTGAAAGTGCCTATATAGATACTGATGACCAAGAAGATGAGGTGTCCCTCTTTCTTTCTCTTAGCCCTCCTGGACAACGACACATTACTAGACACCCAAATCATCACCGTTCTTCAATCCATCCTAGGATTATTCAAGAAAACCCTAGTGATTTTGAAAGTGGCGTAACAATAGCTCTCCATATTGGTCCCCCAACAGCCGGAGCTAGCACCAACAGCCACCCAGATAATCACATTGGCTCTCTAGTTGAAGGACAGTACTGGATTCCTTCCCCAGCGCAAATCCTTGTCGGCCCGACACAGTTCACTTGCTCTGTCTGCAATAAAACATTCAATCGATACAACAACATGCAGGTTTAATTCTTTATAGTAATTTGACATGTTTTAGTTTTCTCATTTATTAATTTAGTGTCATGCATGCTTACATATATAGATATATGTAGCTATATATACTATACCTTCCTCCTGTTGCCATTTCTTTTTCTGTTTTATCGGGTCAGTTTTTATTTTATTTTATTTTTTATGTTTGCATATTTTGGTCTCATTTTGCTTCGTTTCTACTACTTAATTTGCATTTTAATTAATATATCAGATGCATATGTGGGGGCATGGATCACAATATCGAAAGGGACCCGATTCACTAAAAGGACCAAAACAAGCTTCTTCTACTCTAAGACTGCCATGTTATTGCTGCGCTGAAGGATGCAAGAACAACATAGAGCACCCAAGATCAAGGCCATTGAAGGATTTCAAGACTCTACAAACACATTACAAACGAAAGCATGGTGCAAAACCATTTGGATGCCGAAAATGCGGCAAACCTTTTGCAGTTAGAGGAGACTGGAGGACACATGAGAAGAATTGTGGCAAGGTTTGGTTTTGCATATGCGGGTCTGATTTTAAGCATAAAAGGTCCCTTAAAGACCATGTGCGTGCTTTTGGTGATGGCCATGCTTCACATACCGTGGACATGTGTCATGATATTGATGATGAAGAAGATCAAGAGGACGATATTAATAATACGGAAGATTAACATTATGATAATAGTATATTAGAGCTGAGGTCTATATATCTATGATTTTCTTAGTGTTTTTTTGTACGAATTTCTATAATTTGCCAGTCATGACTATTCAATTTAGTTTATTGCTCATTCTGTGGGAGAGTAGGGTAGGGGGATGAGGACAAACAGTACAGTGAAAGCTAGGGAGGCAGCATTTTAATGTTTAATATAAAGTGTAAGCTCGATTGTCTAATTAAAGAAGCCTTTTTTTCAACTTTTTTCTTATGCGAATAAAATAGAGAGAGAGAGAGAGGGAGAGAGAGGGAGTCAGTCATGGTCTGGCCAGAATCGTCGAAGGTAGTCAAGTGAGTGAATTCAGCAGTGAGTGCAGATAGAGCAGACATGTACAGTAGTCACATATTATACTATTCACAGCTTGGCACATGCCATGGATATTGCGTACTCTCTCTTTCTCCTCTCTGTCACATATCCATACATCGCAGAGAGAAAGAGAGTGATTTCCCATTTGTGTTCAGACCCTACTAGCTTCGACTACCACTACAAACACTTTGATCGAAGCCTCTTTTGTCAGCGAGAGAAAGAGAGCAACGGGGGACCACTGAGTACTGTTTTTGGGGTTTCACCCAAACAGCTACCTTTTTTCCTTTTCAGATGAACTACAAACAGATCACTACGACGCATTTTTCAGGCCTCTGTTCTTGCCGCTTTTAACCCTCATAATGTGTCATTGCATGCCCTAGCTACCTCGGCTTTTTGCATTATTCATTATTTTGTCTGGCCCTGTTATCCCTTTCTTTATGTTTAAATTATTCCCTAGTGATTTGTCTCCATTCTTTCCTCCATGCATGCACAGGCTATTATGTATATATATATATATATAATTACTAAAGGTATGCTAGACTACTGTATAAGATATGAATCATGGTGATCGGGCAGCGCTAGCTCCCTTTTAATCTTACTCGTTCTGTTTTGATTTTTACCAGATTACGGAAAACGAAGAGTAATTGAGTTTAAGATCCGATGATCGATCGAGGCATGCACTTACCCCGGTCATCGAGACATATGCTTTAAATAAACCGGCCAGTAGCTCGCCGGGGTCCTTGGATGGACTGTCAATTATTAATATTTTTTCTCACTACTTGGTCCATGAGAAATAATCCACCTGTAACTGAGAATAGATCAGAAGATTAATATATTCGTGCTTATTTTAAGATCTAGAAGTTCTTTTCTTTTTAATTCAACCCAAACTCGATTGTCTAATTAAAACTATCTTGAATTTCCAGTCTAATAAAATTTAGTCCCCGGTCTTTTTTAATTTGATTTTGGCCACTCCACTTTTTTAATTACTGCTAGCTCATCAATTGTCAGTAAGGTTCCCCCCATAGTCCATATGTTAACAAAACTACGAGCACGCACGACACGTATTTATAAGAAATAACGGCATTTTTTTTTTAATTTTTCTTCTGCTATTTATACCAAAATTTTCAATATCCGTTCCAGTTATTATTTCAATTTTGAAGTATTTCAGTATGCCATTTCAGGATTGTACTGTTCATAAACTAATTATATATATATATATAAATTAAAATATTAATTTAACAAGCATAATTAAAATTTAAGATAAATTAACTTTAAATTATACAATATAAACACAAAGTCAAACAAACATGATCTCAAAATTAGAAGAAAAAATCACAAGTTAATCAAAATAAAGAGGATTTTAAGGACGGAACGGCACACCCAGAATAGTACCGAGACGTTGCGGCCAGAATTTGGCCGGAATTTCCAGAACGGGTCGGAATTAAAACCGAGACGAAAACGATACCGTTTCATCTCGGGTTTTTTAACGGAATGGAACGGAATTGACAATTTTGATTCATACACAGTGAGTGCTTGCAGTTTGAGTATAATCATGTATAGTCATTTCATAGTTTCTATAAATTAAAATAGATAGATACTATATATGTCAATATTAAAATTTCATAGACCACGCTACTAAGTATAAATTAAAAAGGAAAAAAAACACTAATACAATCCATATTTGTCAAAATGAAATAGAAAGAGCATTAATAATCAAGAAAAACCCAATAAAGAAACTGGCTACGGGGCTCTAGGAACCAAACCCTGACAGCAACCTTAAAAAAAAACCCTATTAATAAAAAAGAAATTGGTGTCAACCACGATCGATTCACGACCAAAGTTATTGATATCTTGCTTCGCTTTAGGTCGAAACGGCCGAAACATTTCGTACCAGGAGAAAAAACGAGACAAAACGAAGTCGTTTTCATCTCGTTTTAAATACCGTTCAAATACCGGCCGAAACACCCCGAAATCACCTCGGGTGTTCCGTTTCGGTCACTATTCCCGTTTCTTCAATTTGCTATATATATATATATATATTATATACATAATTACAGATATATGTTCGCAGTGATGTTCACTGCGAACATATATCTTTATATAACTATATATATAATATTTATTATAATATTGTATTATATAATATTTATTATAATATATGTGTGTGTGTGTATATATATTGTTTGAGATGTATTGAAAATACAAAAATTAAAATAATTAAAATAATAAAAAATGTATATTATAAAAATATAAAATTGTTATCAATTTTGATTTTTAAAAAAATAAAATTATATTATTTTTCTTTTTAAGTTTTTTCATGCATATAATTAATTAATTAATTATGAATAGTACAACCTGAACAGCACATCGAAATACTTGAAACCAAATATTTTGTACCAATATAAAAAACAAAACAACAACTGAAACAGTATTGACAACCTTGATTGTGACATCCGATAATCTAGGAATCATAGCAAGACCACATGAAAATACAGGCTTGACTGGAACAGTAGAGCACGAGTATCCCTAGGAGAATTATCTACAGCACATATCAAATAAACTCTATGTTATGAATATTTATTAAATAATATTTTTCATTAGTAACCATATGATATTTAATAAATATCTAAATTTGATTGCTTTTACAAAAATAAGGGTTGATTTTTTCATCACGTGATCCTTTTTATTATTTATAGTATTCACCTTAACCACATATTAATATATTTATATTTTTAATATTGATAATTTCTTATAAATTCATTGTTATCTCTATCTAAATCACTAGTGGAAACTTTGGTTGAATTTTCTAGTCAACCAAAATGAAGTGGCAGATAGAGAAACGAAGAGGTGAAGAAAGAATTACACAAGCATGGGGGTGAAATAGAAACGTAGAGATTATACCTGAGATGCGAGAATCCAGTAATAGCAAGCTTATTTCTTTTCTTTTTTTTCTTACTATTTCTCAATAACAGCCTCGTGCTGTTAATTTATTTCTTTCTCTTTTACTTTCAGATCACGTGGGAAAGAAAGTTTATGTCAAGAAAATAAAAATTGTGAAAACATTTTTTAGACCATAGATTCTCCCCCTCTCTTTTTAGATGCGGTATGCTATTTTAGTCCAGATATTGTATTTAAAAAAAAATTGAGAAAAAATAAAAAAATATATTTTTATTTCAATTTTTTATATATATTTAGATCATTTTTCATATACTAATATTAAAATCATCATTTTAATATATTTTTAAATAAAAATCAATTTAAAAAACAATATCAATCCATCAATACGGCTCCTGGTAGCCCATCCAGTTCCAATCATCAAAGACTTGTATAAAAAGTGATTTTGGCTCGCTCCTGAGTGAATTTGTGCTCGAATTAATGAAAAATAAATCAAATTTATTGCTTGAGAAATATTAAAAAGAAGATGAATAAATTTCAAACAAATAAAAAAAAAACAAGTCTTAGTCGTTGTCCTCATTTTGTCTTTGGGAATCTAGAATAATTTTAAACGCGAATGATGATGAAAGAAATACTTCGATGGAGGAATGTGTAAAGAACAAAGACTAACAATGAATTTCCTCGTCACTGTATTATGATCTGGCATGGCTTTTATAGCTACATAGCACACATGAGAAGTGCATGATCTAGTATTGACAGTTGGCACCACTTGACAGTTGGCACAAGTAACAAATTCTGTTGTAAGTAAACTATGAGCACGTGCTCTTATTCTAACTATACTTACGTATCCATTACAGAATCAATGTAATGGTTACTAATTAAATAAGAATTGATACAGGTAATCGGAGAAATGCTTTTTTTTTTTTTTTATCGAAGACCATGGCAAGTCCGTGTGCATCGTACTTATCACAAGGCTAACCATAGCATTGCCTGGCTGCCAATCTCTGATGAATCCAGATTTGTTATGTTTTACACTGTTTTAAAAGTTAAAATTTATAATTAAATTATTATTTTTTTAGTATTTTTATATTATTTTCATACTCATATCAAAAATAATTTTTTTAAAAAATATTTTAATAAATTTCTAAACTAAAAATACCTTTAAAATTTATTTCAATCACTCACGTACACCTGGGCAAGTGAAAAGGACAAAACGTAACAGTTTTATTATATTGGGGTGACCATTTCACTATGAATAAGATAGATATGCACAATATTTATTAGCCGTAATAATTTGGGATTAAAAAATTTATTATCGGGATTAAGAAATTTATTACTTGTATGGTCTTATCTTTAAAATTTATATAATCAATAATTTTATAATTTATAAGATTAATTGAGATACATAGAAGATATCCGAATATTAAATCTTAGACGATCTTGAATTTTTTGTGAGCTTTGGGGGTGGATTAGACTTTTTGCTTGACGACGTTAATGGGTGTGGCCGCCACTAATCGCCCTGTGCTCTTTGCAGGCTGTTTCCCGAGCCTTACCCATCTTTTTTAATAGTAATAATAAAATAAAAAACACTAAACTGTTAATTTGCTCTCTTCTCTCTCAAGGTGAAAAATTCAAACAGCCCAAATGCTTCTTGATAATTTGTTCTTGCACACTAAATCTATCGTTCAAAAGGATCCGATACATTTATTTCTCCGAGAAACATTACATTGACTGGAAAGAAAATGGCAAAATCAAAGAAAACAAGCTCATAAACAAACAGCACGGATCAGTTGGTGAAGTTTTTGATAATCCCATGAGGCTCAGTGGCCTTAGCAGCAGGAGCCGGCTCCACACTTGGCGATGGGATCACAGCTGGGTTTCCCAGTAGTTCTGCTGGCAAATCAGCTATCCCCTTCAAATAGAAAGTGTAAAACAACTTGATGGGAAACACAAGTTGCCGCAACTTGACCTGTCCGTAAACACCCTCAAAGATTCCAGATCCACCAGTCACAGCTAGGCACGTGTCCTCGTAGGTTAGATATGCTCCTTGTACTGAAATGTGACCATAATCACCGAAGTAGAAGCTGTATGTCGCCTCGTATCGATCACCGTTCTTTTCCGGTACGTGTTGGATTAGCACACAGAGGCCACAGGTTATGCCTAATCGTTTCTGCAAGTCCCCCGAGTAAAGCTTGTTGGAGAAAGGAACAAGGTCACCGAGAGAGTTCTGGGGTTTTTGACTTAGTTTTAGAAACGCCGGGCTGCCTCTGTCTCGCTCGTTGATCTCGTACACACTCAGCTCTTGAACTTTAGCTGAAAGACAGAATCATTTCATTAATCATCGAAAATAACAACATCATCGTTTTTAATGTGAGTTTCTATGTTCACTTATTTTGACTGACTTGGTTTTGGAGTTACTGGAGGGGACTTGGGCTTCTTGTTGAAGAAGAAAGCTCTGGTGGTGAAGTCCTGGGACCATCTTTTTGCTGAGAAATGATCTTGATCGTGAGTTGCTTTTGAGAGTTTGAGATGTTGGGTTGCGAAGGCTTGTGAGTGAGCGAAACCCAACTGCTGTTGGGACTGGAAGTGAGACTGGGACCTTGGGTTGGAGAGTCCGTGAGAAGAGATTGGCTTGAGATAGCTTGAAGAGGCCATAGATGGTGGTGATGGTGGTGGTGGTGGTGGTGGATTGGGGAATATGGGAGGAGATAAGTGTTGAATATAAGATGCCAAGAATCAAGATGGACAGCTCAAACGATGCAGCAAAAGTGCATTCTTTATACAAAGAGATTGTAATCCATGCTTAATTTTATAACGCAGGAGAAAAAAGTTTTGGTATTGTAAATAAATTTTCCAATATCATAAGACTTTTTAATTTAAACCTAAAAAACTAATGTTTGATTTTTTAAAATAAATTGATAAATATACAAAACAGCATAGAAGTATTTTTTTATAAAAAAAAAATCATCTCCAATAAAGCACCATAGCTTGTAAAATTATACAATATAATTAATTTTTATACAGTATAATCATGCATTACTTATACAATTAATTCAGTAATTTATATGAAAGTTAAAAGATATAATTTTAGGCTAAAAATTTAAATTATTAAAATCAAAATTTCTCAATATGAAAATTAAAGATACTGAAAAACTAAAAAAAAATGCAGTCGAGAGAATAAGTGCATATAGTCATTGTCAACGGTCATTTATACTTTCAATAATATTTTACTTTTTCAAATAAAATGTAGACATAGCATTTCATTTGAAGAAATGCTATTTTAATTATAGATATACCAGCCTCGTTGCAGTTGTTAAATGAAAGAGAAAAAACTAAAATGACTGATATGGAGTTTTAGTTTCTTGTTTAGTGGCCCCGAAAATGCCTAACGACACGTCAATGCGAGAACTTGAAAATGGAAGCATGTAACAGCAAATAAAATCATGTTAACATGGCTTAAAAGAACGTAACTGAAAGTAAATAAAGTTCAATGATTGAAATGAAAAAGGTAGACATTTTGAGGAGCAGGAATGCAAATTTGGTTTCTTTTAGAATTATAATTATAGCATAGTATAATATAATATTATTATCATTATAAAATAACGTCCCTTTGAAGATTTTCTATGCACGTCCTGTTAAAAGTGGAGTGGAGAAATGAAGCTGGACAGTACTGTAGAGTGGTCGGCTTGTAGAAAAATCAAATGATTCACAGTGATATTTCTCTGAGCATGGTCGCTCAATAGCTTGGATGGAGCTTACTCCTCTCTCTACAAGACTCGTCAACTAATTCCAATGGCTTTAAAATATCCTCGCTGTTAGGTATATTGTCATTTGTGGCAATATTCTACCATTGTTGAAAATGGTAGAGTTACCAACCCACCATTGTTGAAAATGATAAATTGCCTAAGTTTGGTGGTCAACCTTTGACTATGAAAAAATTTGGTAGCCAACCATTTAAGATTGTCTCCTCACTCTTGCTATAAATAGAGGAGTTTCTTAGAGCTAAAAATGAGAGAGAGAGAGCAACACAAGTGAATGTGTTGTGTAGAGAGAGCTAGAGAGAGTTGATGAGTTGAGTTGAGTAGAGTGGATGTAATCCTCCTCCTCTATATGTATTTATTGTAACTCTTTCTCTATCTCTAATACAATGACTCTCTCCCGTGGATGTAGGTGGTTTTGCCGAACCACGTTAAATATTGTGTCAGTGTGCTTAAGCCTCCTATGAGCAAGTATCAGTACACCCCGGTCCGCGCATGAGAGAGAACCGAAAATTCCTCAACAACCTGGTATCGAGTGATGGTTTAAAGGGGTGTTTGATTTTGCTCAAAAATGAAAATTGTCAAAATTGTGTTTTGACCATACCACTGGTGTCTGGAGGCCGAGACGAAGCCACTCGGTGAAAACGGCGTCAAAATCGATGTCGGACATGGCCGCACTCTCCATCACTCTTTAGCATGGCATCCGCCTCACGCGTGCAGACGCGCCTCATGCGTCTTCTTCGCCGGATTAGCTGACCCGACCGAATACTAGTTAACCCAACAAGCGGTATCGAGCCGTTGGTGTAGGTGTTTGATTTTTGCGAAAAATCAAAATGCTCAAAACGAGTTTTGAGCATCCGATCTTATAGAGGAGGTCACCAGGATTTCAACGATGTATAGTACACTTAATTTGGAGTTGAAACGAAGGAGTTATTGCCGATCAAAGTTTTGACTCGGAAAAGTCAACGCCACGTCATCGGCCGATCAACGCCACGTCATCAGTCAAGTCAACAGTGTCATGTCATTGGTGGGATAAGATTACGTGCAGCGAGTCTACGTGCAACCGGATCCGAGATTGAATCTGAATTGTTCATCGAGGCGGACTTGTTTTGATCAAATCTTAGTCGTCTGAAGTGCGATTTGGACGATTTCAGACTTGTTTCCAGCTAATTTGATCGTTCGGATGCAATGGTATGGTCCGATCGTTGAGATTTGAGACCGAAAATGGCAGCGGTGAATTGACAAAAGAGATTGCCCGATCGGGAGACATCTGAAGGTCATCATGGTGGTCGTTGAAGAGAAGAAGAAGAAGAAGAAGGTGCACATATTTACCCAATTACATGTGTTGAATCGCTAAGTGGGGATAAATTTAAGCGCCTTGAGGAAAGGTAAAATTGGGACACTCGGACACCCGATCATGTGGATAATTTGAGGTGAAGAGTGGAAATTGACGAAGACCAATCTTGATGAATCTAAGTACTTGGTAGTCTCGTCGGATATTGAGAAATCATGTATTAGACCAATATATTCCGGATCACTTGTAAAGAAAAACCAGGACAAAGCTAGCAAATGGTTATATATACGGAAAAACAGATACGGTGGATAGATATGGCCTAAGAAGTTACGTCTAGGAGATTGGGTTTTAAGTGGGACCAGTGGGACCCCTCCAATCTTTCCCGGGAACTTGCTTAGTGAAAGGATTATCCATACGGTACTATTTTCGTATATATAGCGATTTGTAATGAAACGATTGAAGACTAGCGAGGATGGCGGCACAACGGAACAATTGGGTTACAGTATGATCAAGGATCCGATGAAGTGGTGATTTCTCCAAAGAAGTTAGATTTCGGTGATTGTGATTTCTGAGGGAGAATTGATGAAGACCCCGATAATGGAAGAGAAATACAGCAGGGGATAAAGATTGGCACCCTATTTTGACTTGGGCAGGTGTTATGACAGGATAAGTCTGTTGTCAAACATAAGCAAGGAATAGGAAAAATCTAGAGAACAGAAATTGCACGAGCGCACACGAAGATTGTGCGAGGAGTACCGTAGGATCCAACGAGGTACTCGTAATGAGACAACAGTGCAAGGAGAAGAAGTGTTCCCGGATGAAGCTCGGAGTAGAGGCTGTTAAAGTTTGTACAATAGGAAGTCTCTTATGCTCTTAATGAAGACAACAGTGAAGACCTTTCCAATGCATGCAAGGATGGAAAGAGAGCTGTTGCAGAGGCACCTAATTGAGGGGGTGCAAACGCCTGTGATAAAAGGCAACCGTCTATGATGAAAGACGAAGACACCAAAGAGAGTTGGTGTAGGTGGAGTTATCGAGCAGAAAGGCACAAAAGCTCCAAACATAGAAATCGAGGTGGAGGATTGCGAGGAGTATACCGCAACTTTCTTTTCTATGTAGTCAGTGGAAGTAATCTTTCCCATAAGTGCACATGGTAGTAGAGATTTTGGATCCACTTTGAAGCATCTCGACTGAAGGAGGATGCGACCACCTTTGAAAGGTGAAGACACCTTAGATGGAAGGTGTGTGAGGGCCATGATAGGAGCCGGATCGGACCAGCCCCATGACAACGGCGAAGACACCTTAGATGGAAAGTGTGTGAGGGCCGTGATAGGAGCTCGGATCGGACCGCCCCATGACAATGGGCGAAGACACCTTAGATAGAAGGTGTGTGAGGGCCGTGATAGAAGCCCCAATTCAGACACCTAAGGAGAAGGTGTGTGGGCCACGATATGAGCCCAGTTCAGAACAATCCCAGAGCCAATGTGATGGCTAGATATGAGTGGACAAGTGTATAGCCAATGAAGTGGCTATGATGAGTATGGAGACAAATGCAGGATTGACTTTCATGGATATTGCCCCATGCTAAAGATCAATGAGCTAGAAGACATTTGCCTTGGACAATAAGAGGGTGACTTGTGGAGCATTAAGATGCGGCTGCTATGAAGGAGCAGAGGGCATGCACAGGTTCCAGAAACGAGTTGACTCTTGTCAAGGTAGTGAGCTCGGTAATGGCATTGTAATACTCAGAGTATGAAGACAAATATGAATCAACCTTTAATGGGCTGCCCCCATGGTTAAAGGTGGAGAGCTACCTGGACTCTTACGACTAAGAGCGAGAGACTCATGGAGAAGTAAGGCGTGGTTCCTAGGGTGGAACAGAGGGCAGGCGCAACTCTTGGATGAGTAGACTCTTGGAAGAGTGGTGAGCTTGTGATCACATTGAAATACTCAATGACTGTCACACTTGGAAATATTTGTTTGAGGGGGTGCTGTAAGCCTTGGTGTAAGGCTTGAAAAATCATTTCGGACCGAGCATGGTTGATATGCTCGAAGGGGAATGTTGTGTTGAAAACGCTCTCAGAATGGTAAGCTTGGAAGAGCTGCAGAATGCAAGCTTGTGCTGAAGAAGCAAGAGGACAATTGCCCACATAAATGGCAAAGGAGGTGATTGTTAGGTATATTGCCATTTGTGGCAATATCCTACCATTGTTGAAAATGGTAACCAACCCACCATTGTTGAAAATGGTAAATTGCCTAAGTTTGGTGGCCAAACTTTGACTATGAAAAAAATTTGGTGGGCAACCATTAAAGATTGTCTCCTCACTCTTGCTATAAATAGAGGAGGTTTTTAGAGCTTAAGATGAGAGAGAGAGAGCAACACAAGTGAATGTGTTGTGTAGAGAGAGCTAGAGAGAGTTGATGAGTTGAGTAGAGTGGATGTAATCCTCCTCCTCTATATGTATTTATTGTAACCCTTTCTCTATCTCTAATACAATGGCTCTCTCCCGTGGATGTAGACGGTTTTGCCGAACCACGTTAAATATTGTGTCAGTGTGCTTAAGCCTCATATGAGCAAGTATCAGTACACCCCCGGTCCGCGCATGGGAGAGCCGAAATTTCCCAACACTCGCTACTTATTTTCCGTACAAAATATAAAAAATATGATCCTTGGTCACGAACCCATTTGCGGAGTTAATTTCCTCCCCTATCCCCACCCACCCTTATATTTGCTTTCAAAGATATTTTTGAAAAAAAAATAAATGTGGAAGAATTTATATTCCCATGGTCTAAAAAACTAGAGCAAAAAAAGAAAACAACATTAGTGTTTGTCGCTATTATGATGTCATGTTGAACTCTATCTCCAGTCTCCACACACACAATCTGTAGGACGCGCTCATTATGTTTTATCATGTAAGTTAAAATTGGAATTCAACTCGCAAACTTGTACTGATTTTGTGAGTTGTACCGATTGAACTCGAACCGGAAAAAAAATCAAAACCTGTCAAAATCAGATTGACTCGTAAAATTGGACTGAATCAATTCGATTTTACGAGTAAGTTTTCAATTTTTCATTTTGTTGCGCCTCCCATGAACTAGAGACCATTCCCAAATCCACAGAGCAGGCCAGCCAAAAATGCCCAGCCTCTACCATTCCAGTCATTAAGATAAGCCTTGGGTGATGAACTCGATAGATTTAATACAGGGAAGTAAAGGAAGGTGACATTTAGAATGATGGCAAGTACAAAACAAGAGATCGAAAACCAGAAAAAAGCGGTGTAGACAATCAACTTTCAGGTGCGGCGTGAGAGAAGAAAAGGATTTAGGGTTAGTTAATGGGGTGCTTTCATACTAGAAGTTATAAATAATAATAATAATAATATAAAATGAAATTTCTACTTTCACGGGGTTATAAATTATTATTAATAATAATAATATATACGGTGGAGGGGTTATGATAAATTGATAATAATAATAATAATAATAATAATAATAATAATAAATCTATTAATTTAAGATAATAAATACCACTAATTAATTTCAAATACAATAATCATAAAAAAAATATACAATTACTTGAAAAACATAAAATAAGTAGTTCAAATTACAACAATCATAAAAAAATGTCCATAATTATGCTATTTTGTATTCAGAAATATTTTACATACGATTTTACAATTTTTCTTCTCATATGATTTTAGCTGTGATTTACAATTTTTGTACGGACAAATTCGGGTACAATCTTACGATTTTATAATCCGATCTTACGATCCGATTTTTCGGAGCTCTTTCTAATTCGTGTCAAAATCTCGATTTTGATAACCTTGGTTTTATCTGGTAGTTGCTACAAGACCAGACCATAGCCCTCAAACAAGAACATGGAATCATTGTGCAAAAACTTTGAGAAATTAATATTGCAGTAAGACCAGAGGAATATGAACAGCCGATTGAAAAGAAGCAGGGACCGCAAATATCAGAATCAGCTGCAAAAATCAAGCAAGAAGAAGATTAGATTTTTGAGTCTTCCCTTGTTAACGTATGATAAAATGTCTTCAAACAACCTGGAACTACTTGTAGCTACTTTCCTGTCATACCAAATCACAATTTCATTATCACTCAATGGAACAGTTTCAAGCAGGTGGTTCAAGTGAATTCCAGAAAGCAAGACCGCTATCTGGAGATTTTACAACTCAAGTCACGGGGGCTGGGTTGGAGGGATACCAACTTAGTTTATCGAGCTAAGACTCGAAGCAAACATTCATGCTTGGACAGCAGAACTTGTCTAGCAGCCATCAGTGATTCAGTATAGGTATTGTTTCTTCCATCCACTCTCCAATTCCAAAAACTATGGCCTGACCTTCATTTGTCTGCCTAGTCACTAAGAAAAGAAGCCTCTAGATTCTAGAATTGCTTATTCGCCAATCTTGAATGGTTAAATTTCAAGCATCATAGGAACCCATATGTATGTATAGATGCAGAATCGGATCCTAGAGTATCTCATTAAAAATGGGAGGAAAAGAAATGGAGGCCGAAAATATATCAAATTACATTGTTTTAACACGTCAAAATTCCCACGCCAGTTCTAATAATTGAAATGGTATTGCCCAAACTGTGCTGCAGGACCACCATCAGCAGTCAAAGTTGTCCGGTTGTTAGGCCATGTTACACCCCCAGTGCTTCCTGCTGTAAAGTATTGGTTCTGCAGAAAAAAGTCCAAGACAAGGGAGGTAAAGACAGTTGGAGTGAAAATAACAATTGCTCAGCATCGTACTTTTTTTAAAAAAAATCAATGAAAAGAAATGTATCTAACTAGCATGGACAGAGAGATTAAGCTATGGATTTCCAGAAACAGGATCTATAGGGATTGAACAAAAGGGGAGACGTGTGGATGAGTATGGACATGCAGGGGGAGCCAGGCAGAAGGAATCTCTCTAATCACAGAACACTGCAAGGTTTAATTACATAGTCCCAAGGATTTTATTCTGCTTAGAAACATCACAGAGGATGCCAAATATACTTGAACTTCAGCCAGAAATCATTGATAAGGATAAGATAGTGAAATTTGCACTGGCTATTTGATAGCTGAGTAGTAGCTAGATTTTTAATGTCACTCTGGGTGCTCCTCACCCAAACGCAGCGTGGTTCAGCACAAGGAGATTGTGTAGGTGAAGTAAAAGGCCATATTTGATTTGCACAAGAAAAACAGTGCGGTAGATCAAACTGAAGGTTAGAAGAAACTGTAATGGATAAGAAAACTAAAGATAGGATTGCATGATAGAGTTGTCAAATAAAGACATGCAACTCCAAAACATGAACTCGCCAATGGTAAATATTTCACCTTCAACCATGGCATCAGACCCTTCATATCCTTTCAGACAATTAGACTAGATCTGGCGGATCTCTTAGGATGAAACTCAATAGCATGCGAAATATCAACTATACAACGAAGATAATTCAGTTTTTCCATGAATTATACAAATATGATGCATTTGAAGGATTCCATTTGTTAATCCTTGAATAATAAAAGGTCAATGATTTTTTTTTAAAACATTTGAAAAATTAAAATGTATTAACAATAAGGAAAAGGAAACAAAAAAGGGAGAATAATGGACCCATATAGTTCATATCGAGGCTTAGATGAGTTCATTTGAGTTTGTAGTTTGATATTCAACCAGTGATAGAACTGTGAGAAATCAGTCCAGAACCGGTTCATAAAGCAAGGATGATAGACTGCAGCTGCCCATGACTCTCATGGCCTCTTGAGTTATTGGTTCAACGCATAGTGCAGAGGTAAATACTGCAAACGCTCTGACTGTTCCATGACAGTTGAAGAAATTTGTTGTTTTGTTCCTATGAATTGATGGATAGAAATTTGCTTTCCAGAAAATGATTCGACCAGCGTGACAAGCATGTGAAAACTGGGAACACCCTGCAGTCGATACAATGCATCAGAAATGCTAGCAGATTGAATTTTCAAGTCAGAAAAATCAACAAAATATAGTAAGAAACGGGACACTTTGATTTAATACCAAAATTACCATGCAAGCATGGTGATGAAAAAACTAAAAAAAATCTAGCTTTGCACCATAGAAATCGTTCACTAGCATAAAAAAATGGATTTCTTCCCACATGAATCTATTTAACATTGTATAACTAAATAATAAAACATTACTAGGCAAAAGACCTAACGTTAACATAAAACCCAAAATCATCCAAAGTCAAGAGGAACTTAAAAGTATACGAATTTGAATAAAACAAAAACATAAAAAAAAAAAAAAGAGCAAGCAAGCTCTGGCAAATTTACCAGCATTCTCCAAAACGCGTGAGCACCAAGCTCGTAAGCAGCCCTCATTTTAACAATCCCTTCAGACTCATGAATCTGGTGCTCACTTGCGATCTCTGGCAACTCATTTGAACCCAGATATGGAGGCTTTGGATTATCACCAGGCACTGACAAAGGTGGCTATACTCTTCCCCGCCTCAATGGCGTCCTTTTTCTAAACTTGGTCGTCTTTTGAAGCTCTCGTTCTCTACGAAAATTAAATAGAACACATCAAAACCAATCAAGAAAGCAAGCAAATAACCACGACACGATTAACACTTCAAATTCTAATGGTGTACCTCCCTATTCACATGGCCTCTTCTAGGGGTGAAACTCTCTTTGAGAACACGACAAGTCTTGTAAGAGTTTTGTGCCCTTTTTCCCTGACTTAGTGATCCGAGGTATTTAGAAGGAGGGCTACATCTTTGTAGAGCGAACTTAGTGCAAATGAGTCAAAGTTTGAGAATTTTACCAGCTGGGGGAGAAAAGGAAAGCGGGGTCTCCCTGAAGAAGAGTTGAATTTGACCATGATGATGATGATGAGGAGGAGGAGGAGGAGGAGGAGAGTTGCGGAGGAGAAGGGGGAGAGAGTGGCAGCAAAACACACTCTCTCTGCAGCGGACAGAGGGTAAGGAGAAATCAAGACAAACCAGAGAGAGTGGAGCTGGGTTATGGATTAATGGATCAGATGGTTAGTTTTTGAACCCGTTTTGATAAGGTCTGATCCAGTTTTGGGTTTTTTGTTATTAAGCCCAAATGTGCGAGTTTTGGATACCTTTCGACCATGAAAATCTGAGACCTAGCCTGGGCCAAGTTATTGGTAATGGGTTGAAAATCTGGATACCTTCTACTAAGAATCTTAAGACTTAACCATCGAGTGCCTCGGGACACCTTCCTTTCCCATTTTTTAGTGGAAAATTTGCTGATAGCAAATGCAAAGAAATGTCACTTAGGCCGTTTTTTTCTTGGCTGGAATTAGTATTTTTTTGAAAAGTGAATTTTTGAAAAGTAAATTTTGATGTTTAGTAGTATTATGAAAAATGAATTGAAAAACATTTTCCAGTGTTTGTTTGTATTATTGAAAATAAACTATAAAATAATTTATTAATAAATTATTATTTTTTCCAATTTTATTAAAATAATGAAGAACAAATCTTACAAATTAAAAAGTTGAATGAGAATGAAATTGAAAAAAAAATAATTTCATAAATTATCTCAAATAAAATAAACAATAATCAAAATAATAGAGATCAAATCTAAAAAATTAAAAACAAAATGAAAGGTGAATAAATTAAAATAATAATAATTAACATTTCATAAATTATTTCAAATAAAATAAGTAACAATAAAAAAAATGAGGACCCAATTTGATAGATAAAAATTTTCAATAAAAAATGATAAGAAAAAATCAAATAACAATTATAAAAATAAGGACCAAAATTAATATAAAAATTAAATTTTAAGAGATAAAATTAAAAAATAAATATTCAAAACAAATTATATATAGCAATCAAAAGTTTAAGGATCAAATTTGATATAATCAGCAAATAATTACATTTTTAAATTTTTCATAATTTCCGGAAAGAGTTTTTCGCCCAAATTTTTCAGGAAAACACTTTCCTGAAAAACAAGCTAAATTTTTCTTTTACTAGAAAGTATTTTTTGTTGATTAACTTTTTTAATGGCAAACAAACACATATTTTGTTTTTCAGAAAACAAACATAACCTTAGTAGAATTAAATATTAGATGACAAGTGTAGACCCATTAATTGTGTTACGATTTCTTGCAGTGTACTTCACTAACCGCGCAAGTCAAGCCAACAAAAGTAGAAATATGTATTTTTGAATAGTTGGGGCATGATATAAAAGAAGTTTCTCAAGTGATTTCCATGCTATAATAGAAACGTAAGTACAGAGAAGGAGCTGTCCTTTATGTTGGTAGACAAAGTCCTAGGACATTCTAAAAACATCATGTACCATAATTCAACCTCCCTTTCTCGACTTTCGCTGGCCTTTTAAGACGAAGTCTTGGGACGGTTTGGAGAACTTTCTAATGATAGAACTCTTGATTGATTGTAGAAATTAGTGCAGCTACGTGCCCAAGAAACAACAGCGACAGCAATAATTCCGAGATTAAACTTTTGAAATTCCCCGGAAATCATGGTTATAATGTTTTTGGAAGACATATTTCAAGTTTTCAACACCATGTGTAAATTAGCAAAAAAGAAATTGATTTTTTCAACATAAAATTAATGGTGACAAGACAGTCATGAATGTTTGGCTCTTACATGTCCATATCTGAAGGAACGGCAAAGGAAGAAAAACAAATCCTGTCAGGCATGGAAGGAAAACTATGGTTGTCCCTCATAGCTATAGCATGGGCGAACGCCACTTTATTAAAGCTGATTTACAATTGTCAAGCCACGAATTAATGTCAGTGCAAGTGGTAAAGGGCTTGCCCCGCCTCCAAGGATACGTTCTGGAGATTCAGAATAGAGAAATTCCAAGTTCAAGTCTTATTTCTAAATTATTTTTACTTGGATCTGGTAATTGCTCCGGAACGTAGGAGGAAAATGTTAGCTCTGCCAGAGGAAATTGCAGACAGATTAGCATGATCTTTAGCTGTGAGAAAACTTGGAATCAAATCTGGCTAATATCTTTGAAATTCTTTAATTAAGTTGAGGAAATGTCAACGATCTTGCGTGGTTTTGAGGGTATTTTAGGAAGGTACCGTATCGCATTTATTTCTTTTAAAAATCCCAGCTTTGACTGCAATATTGTAGTTGACATTGCTCATGATTTGACATTTTTCATCAGATTAGCAATGTCAGAGCTCTTTAATTATGGAGACCTTCAAACCACATGGTCGGGCCAATGTTGAGGGGGTGAAGTTGCCATCTACGAACAAATATTAATAATGCTAAAATCAGGGTAAAGGTTGGGGTTTAAAAAGAATTACACATTCAACAAGCCATGCAATTTGCCACCCTTATTCTGTCAAACGCCAAGCCGTATATCCGCACGGTGAGAGGGAAGATCTTAAATGTACAAATTATGCAAAACAATCCAAAAATCAGTAGCATTTTTAGACCAGGAATCTGGGTAAAAAAATGCATGGCAATCCATTCGGAGCACTTAGCCAACAACTCCTATCCTTACCATGAACATGTGATTTCTCGAGTGTTGATAACAAAAGCAGCGTTAATTTTTCATTTGAGAGGAGGTTCGACATCACTTTCTAATTGTTGTTTGATTTTATCTTATGTTTTAGCTTTAAATTAATGTTTTTAATTTTTGATTTTATAAATCAAATTAGTTTAACTAAATTAGATGTCTGGTTGTCATGAATCTCATAAGAGTCGTGCTAAATATTAACGAATGGATGTTTTAAATATATATTGGATCAGCATTTTGTGAACTAGAATTTTGAACTAAATGGTTTTCAGAATTTTGAAACTGTTTTCATGACATTTTTTTAGTTGTCATTGGAAAAAATTAAAATCAGTGGCTTTGTAAGAAACCATCGTCATATAAGATACGACACAAACCAGGCTCGACGAACTTGAAAGTAGCTGGAGATCATGTTTCAAACAAAATAAACATATGCTTCGAGAAAAGCATGTGTTTTACAGGTAAAAGGTTTTGCCACTCGCTAGCTTCTGTCTTTCCCGGCAAATCAAAGATGAGTTGTCTTCTACCTGTTCCACAAATCTCCATCATTTGTTTTGTGCCACAAAGGCAGGCTAGAAGAGTGTGAACATGTAATGAGATTAGGGGTAAAGTTAAACGCTTTTTAAATTGGACAAGATTTGATAATGATAATCAGCCATTTAGCCTGGGATTTTTTAAGGGTAAAGGTGATATCCACACCTGCTCTCTCTCTCTCTCTCTCATGTTCCATGAAGCATGGTATTATATAGATATGAACAGCAAGAGATTGACAGTTATCCATTTCTAATTCTCCTCCTTAAAATTTGTTGTCTAAACTCGAGCTTTATTCAGCTTCTTGTCTTGTAATAATATTATATACAATTTGCCTTTCGCAACTTGCAGCGGCGGCGGCTACACCTCCTGACCCCTCCCTCTCATTCTCCCCCTAGCTAGACCTTCCTAAAACCCACAAAAAGCCAAGAAGAGAAAAATACATAAAAGTAAAACTAAAAACAAAGTTACAAAATGTTACAAAGCTCGGACTATCCTTTGCTTCTTACTATACTGATGATCTATTGACAAAAGCTCCAGATCCCTCATCGATCTCTTCCCATTACACCCATTTTCCATCCCAGGTACATTAAAAATGTTAACACCGAATAACCTCACCATCTGAACCGGCTGGACCGTGCTGGACCCGCCTCTTGGTTTCCAATCAATGTAAAGCTGTTTGTCAGGTCCAGTTGATCTTTGAAAGCAAACAGTGTCACCAGCTTTCAAGTTCTTTTCTTTAACAAATCGGCTCCACCCTTTTGTCAAAACATAACTTTGGCTACTATTCCAATAAGAATAACGAAACCTCCACACTTTGCCGCTCACATCTTCCAAGTTAAGCAATACACCTTTAGTGCTATTGTTTGAAGTACTTTGCAAAGGAAAATGCTTTTCCGCATGTTGTTTTGGTATCACGAGCCGATTCAATTTCCCAACATCACTTGGGGTCACAGCTTTCTCAAAAAGCTGTTCACGCGCTCTCAACACCCGAACACAGCCATGATCATAACTATTATCCCCATAGTTATTGTATTGCTTCCCATTCGCCCCTTTGTTACTCTTGTGATTCCTCTTGCTTTGCTCTAGCTCATCGCTGTACGTGTGTTTCCTCAACATGTCAACGATTTCAGCTTTTGAATGAGCGTTCAGGAAAGCAGCCTCTATTTCATCATCTTCGGTCTCATCAACTTGCTTGAAGTTGGTCACAGAATCCCTTCCACGGAATCTCTGAGCAGCAATATCATAGGCTCTTGCCGCTTCATTTTCTTCATTGAATGTCCCGAGCCACACACGCTGGTGCTTCTCGTAAATTTGTGCGCCCCAGCGACCATTCGGTTGGGGGACAACACCTTTGTATTTGGAAGAAGGGAGTTTTCTTGATTCAGCCTCGACACCTGATTCTAAATCAAGAATAACACTATTGCCGCTCCCAACACGGCAAAGTGACTCAGATGGTGATTTTGTAGTTGTAGCAGGTGGTGGGAAAGAAGAGAGGCAAGTTGGTGTAATGGATATTGAGTAATCAGTGATACTAATCGTGCTTTCATCTATGCAACTTCCATCCATTTTTCCCCAGTTGTTGGTTGCTGCTGCTGTAAAAGAGAGAGAGAGAGAGAGAGATGAGATGTTTTTGTTGACGAAGGAGAGAGGTACGAATTGTGTTGTGTTTGAGGACTTAGAGATTATATATAGATAGATGCTAGAGGTGGGGGTTGGCTAAGTTTATTATTATTATTACTATTATTATTATTTTATGAGTTAAAGAAAGAAATGCGGGGTGGGTTTAGGCGTGTGTAGTTTAGGAAAATAGGGGGGTGTGGGTCAACCCAAAAAAGATGGCAAGTCACCAGGAAGATTCATTCATGGAGGGGGCGAGGACTCAAGTTCAGGGAGCCGGGTTTAGTGTCATAAGAGTGTGTGTGTGTGTGTTGGGGTCTGTGAATGAAGAGCGGGACCCATGCCAACAAGTTGATGGGGTTCACATGGTTGCGGACCGTGTTTTTAGATGTGTTCATTCCCCCTGAGCTTCGCTGTTACTGTTGACCACCAAGCATGGTCTCCTCGTTCTCAATTGATATTATTTTTACATGTATCAGCTATTTAATAGTATATCTTATCTGATAATCATCGGACTGCTACTTGCGTTCAATCATAGAATCCTGTCTGCTATTTGCTGTTGTTTTTATGGCACCAATTATAATCTAGATACACATTGGGATCGAGATAGAGATAGGTTTTGTTTAGTTTGGTTTGGTTCGGTGTACTTAGATCTCCCACTTGGATGGGTAGTGGGGCTCGCAAGATTAATAGTTACATCTTTTCAATTAATTTTTTTTATACATATACTCACATTAATTTGTATTTTATTTTTATTAAATAAAATAAAACAATAAGATTCAAACTCGTAATTAGTTTATCATGTTATAAAACATTTAATTACCAAGTTAAAGTTAAAGGAATGGATAGACATATAAATTCTAGCTACCAAGTTTAGGGGATGGATAGGCATGGAGGACGAGGCTCTCCCAACAAGAAATTCCCATAAAGGGATCATACGTTGCCTGGTTTGATTCCTTCTCCTCCAACTTTGGTTTGTCTTATTGGCCAGGTTCATCTCAGTATCTCTCAAATACAAAACCTCCCTCATTCATATCATCATTCCATTATTTTGCCCAACCAACTCTTGACATTTTCTGCCACCAAGTGGGTTTCCTCTTGTCTGGTTTTTACCCTTTCATTGTTCATGCACTCAGCTCAGGTCTCTCTCTCCATATGACTGAAAATACCCTGCAAGTTGAGGTGCCCTCTCTCTAATCCTGGGGTTCAGGAAAAATACAATCTTTCGCGAGACACGGGATTTCATTTATTTTGTGGGCAGGGTATTCTGGCTAGCTCCATAATCTAATGCAGAGAAACGGAGAGCCTGGGAGGTGGTATTATAGATACAGGTTGCTTTGTACGGATGGGTCCTCGGTCTGTAAGGGTCCCACGTGGCATGTCGGCTGTGGTTTTGTTTCGTTTGGTTTCTAAGTGGGTCCCGATGAGAGAGTCCACTTGGTTTCATTAACCCGCCAATCAAAGGCAGGAATTCACCGCAGCATGGCTGGTTTTGAGGCGTCAGAAATACGAATCACCCGCTTAAACAACAGATAGTTTTCTTTTTTTAATACATGTACGGTATTCTTGTGCTGTGTTGCGAAAAAGCAGTCTCTCTGTTTCGCTGCCTCTCTCCTGCAAGTGGGAACGTGTGGATTAAATGGAGGGCTGTCCTGGAGAGAGAGAGAGAGAGCTCCAGGTCCTGTGAGGTACGCTACTTGCAATGTAGATTGGATTGAGGATGTCATTTGACGTGGGTGTTATGACTATTTCAGCCCTGTTGTGTGGGTCACCCGTGAATCGCATCGACCTTCAAATAATAAGTTGTTCAGGCTTCAGACAATGAAAATGATTAATTTAGCTATCCGAACTCATCCGAGGCGGACGAGTTTCCTCGTGGGAAACGGGTGGGTACAGGAGGAGCAGGAGGAGGAGGAGGAGGAGGATCTAGCGGTGGTTTGGTGGCATGCCATGCCCGTGATGATATGCAATTATTTTGCTTATTTCAAAATTTTCAATGCCACTAGGTCCACTACCTCATTTCCCAGATCGCCTACCAACTCTTACGAGCCAATCAATTGATATGATCAATCTCATGAATTCCTTGGACGACTTGATGGACTTTATTATTATTGCTATTATTTTATTAACATAATATTCAGCTCAATTTTCATATATCTCTATTAATTTTATGAATTTTAAAATTAATAATTATTTAAATTTTTAATAATTATCATGTAAATAATTATAAAAATTGAACCTAAAATCACTAATATAAAATCTCTTAGTCTTTACGGTAGATAGTTTATTTTATCTTCTTCTTTTTCTAGAGAGAGAAAGAGAAGCCGGTGGTTATAAAAATCTAAACAATTTATATATATATATATATATATATCAATTTATAGATTTTCACGTAAGCCTAATACGGTTATGTTATTTTTAGATATTCCCAAATTTTCATTTTCTTTTCTTTTGAGTTATCTTCAAGATATTGTAGGAACCCACATTAGGTTGACGTGACAGCCTACATGATCACAATGAATGGCTAGTAGTGTTAAGTAATTTTATCAGGACATGACAACTCAGGCTAGGTTAGGACTGTAAGAGTGATTTATATAGTTTTTGAAAGTATATTTTTGTGTTAATATATTAAAATGATATTAAAAATATATATATATTTAATATTAATATATCAAAATAATCTAAAAATACTAAAATATATTTATTTAAAATAAATAAATAATTAAATTCCAGTGAAACGACCTGTTAACCTATCTTTATTTTACCTGATTAGCTCAGAGAGAATAATCAATGTTATCTTCCTGTTATCACTTATTTAAATCCACTACACTACACAATCTGGTAAACACACTCTTCAGCATCTTCATTCCATCAAGGATATGATTAGTACATCTCGATTAATATTATTTTTTTCATGTGAATATATATTTACCTTTTCTTGATCATTATCAAATTAATTTATCTATGTGGCTATGTGGATGTCCGAGGCTGACTTATATATTTGAACCTCGACCAATCTGTTATATTGATTAATCTTATTTTGTCAACGGTTAATTTTTTTTTTTTATACCTCGATTAATCTTATGAGTCTTGGAGTTAACGATTATATAATTCTCAAATAATCATAATATTAATAATTCATAAGATTCAAATATGAAATCACAAAAACAAAATTTTTTAATCTCAATTTTTTTATTTTAATCAGCTATATATGTTGATATTTTAATAATGGGCGTGCAATGTGCCATGATTAGCTCTAATGAATGGGCCATTTCGTCTCATATCCGATAAACGTTTTCCTTTTCAAGTATGAATAAACAAGTTTAAATTCGTTGCTCTCTTCAATCTCATGTAAGCCTATGAGAAGAAGTGCACTCAATTTTCACTTTTCTCGTTATAAACAACTTAGGTTGATCTTCTCAGAGATAATACCCCCATTTTTAAATAAATAAATAAATAAAAACAGTAATCAAGATATACGTCACACCCTTATCACGAAAACCAAACAATATTTGATGATAAAGAGAAAGAGATAGAAGAGGATCTAACTTACTCATGTGTCAGCAATCCCAATTGGGTTAGTGCCTAGTATGCCTCAAAAGCAAGACCATGTGTTCATCTATTTCCAATAAAAAATAACGTTCGTGGTTATCTTGAATGAAACATAGTATATATGTGAATCATATGTTACCCCTTTAATCCCCACTCCCTAGGGTTTTCAGCTGGATATCACTTAATAAATGACTAGGGATGTCCACGCCACGTTACACCCACCGAACCAGTGACATGCCATCTTAATTGAATTAAAGATTGAAATAAAGACGGTACACGTCTGTGATGGAACCTCTTGTTTTGGATGCATGCTTAATCTGTTCTTGGGATCTAGATTAAGCCACTAATCATCAATTATGTTTCTAGTTGTTGCTGATTAGCAATGCCAAAATGGGGCAAGCAGGAATACATGTATGCATATAGTGAATTGAATGCTCGCAAGTTTGAGTTTGTATATATTCGATGACTTCACTGCGTTAAGAAATTACACCGAGGCCATATTTTTTTACATCTGTGTTTCCATGGATGACGGTAGGAAATCACATCGCCGATTTCTTCTGCAAGTTTCAACAGGAGTGTAAGGAACATGCACCGCTCAACGCGGAGATCTTGAATAGTTATTCATCTAGAAGATGAGAGTCGAAAACTGAGATCTTACTGTAAATAAATAGTAGCCAAAAAATATGAGCTGTGCGTTGATGTTTTCATGAGAAATTTCCTGACTTGATAGAGACAAGCATATGGTTTTGGTCATGGCTGCATAAAAATCAAAATGAACTTGAACTGAAACATTCTTTTATTCTTGAATGTTGATTTTTTAATATAAAAATGATGTCATGTTTTTTGTTTTGTACCCATTTGATACATGAAATGACCTGTTTTGTTATTTTTCATTTTCCATCAATTTATTTTAAAAAATCATGGTAAATATCTTTTCAAAAAGTTTTAATGAAGTACAAAAGAACATCAAACACTCCGATCAAATTACATGATACATAAATCACAAACTTGAGATTTATTCGACAGCATGATACTGATTTTTTTAGAAAAGTAAATATCTTTGATATTACCAAGTTTTTCTATATAAATATCTGTACTATTATTTTAACAAGCAGACAAGTAAATGCATCAAGATTGTATACTTGGTTCTCCCTATAGCTAGCATGGAAGCCAACTATAGGGGGGAGAAAAAGAAAGGGAAATCCAGTAAAAACTATTATTCACTCGGAAAAAAAATTTAGAATATTTTTTATTTAAAAATCTATCTATATATTTTTATTAAATAACTAGAAACACTAAAGGAATATCAGTTTAATATTTTTTTTAAAGACAAATATAGTTTAAAACGCAATTAAAAACAAAATCCCAAACACCCTCCTCATCTTTTGAAGACTCTCGTGTCTTTTCTTTTCTAAAAAGATAAGATATTTTATAACGAAGGTGAAACAAAAGACTTGATGATGCATACGTGTCATGAACCTACCCCCCCCTGGTGCCCGAAAAAGTAACCCGACCGGTGCCCAATCCTCATAAACTGAAAAATTAATTAAGAAGAAGATGACGTCTAGTTATCTGCATTATTAATAATAATAATAATAAAAAACGAGCTGTTCTCTGCCTTTATTATTTATTTATTATAATATTCCTCCAGCTTTTCAACACGTTCATACGCAAACACATTACAAAAATCACAACATCTACTAAAGTCAGGAGAAGAGATATTAATAATTAATTAAACAGATAATTATGAAATCCTTACCACTGCTTTGATTCTCTACCGACGTGGACAATGACCCTTCTTTCAGGGTCAATCAACGTGATCTTCATTTCCTAACTCCACAGCGTGACGATGTGGTAACCATGACTGCTACTGTGGTAGTTTCTTTCTCAAAAACTAGTCCGAACCTCGAGGTTTTGAAAAGAAAAGAATAGAAAAATCCCAAGTGAATCAATTTCATAAGACTCGATAGGGAAGAGTCTCCGTGAAGAGCAGAAAAAGAAAGAAGCGAGGCATGGATTATTGCATAATCTGCTACTGTGATATGATTTATTCTGGTTTTTATAATTGACTGTTTTTCATCTGGACACAGCCAATTCCTGGTCATCGACTGAAAAATCATGGCCCCGCATTCAAAACTTGGCGAGAAGGGAGTTATTCGAGTTCTAGAGCCTTCTGGGAAAGATTCTTGTCTGCTACTGGGAGTGCTTGTCGACGAAGAAAACCGAAGAACAAACAACTACGCGGAAACAATTGTTTCAGGGTAAACCAAAAAAGGGTACAGCTACAGCTACAGCCGCGAATTGGCCAGAGAGTTTGAGATCGTGTTTGAGCTGTTTTTTATTTTTTAACAATGATTTTTTAATATAAAAATTAAAATATATATTATTTTACTGTGCTTTTAAATTAAAAAGAACCTCGTTATTACAAACACGGGCTGAACTCTGGAAGTTGCTTTTGTTGACTGGCTATATGTGTTAGTGCACTTCAAGCAGCTAGGCTTCATCCCAGTGGTCATAAAAGGGCCCACCACCTCCTGCATGCCAGCTAAGTCTCCCATTGGTTGGGATGTGGTGGGTGTCGGAGAGAGCCCTCAACAGGTAAGGGGTGGTTTCTGAGAAGATAAGGCACCAATCTCCAATCTCTCTCTCTCTCGCTCTCTCTCTATCATTTGTTATCTCTTCTGTTGTTTCACGGTTTCCGTTAGTCTTCCGTTGAGTAGCTATTTATTTATTTGAAGTTATTTTTTATTTAAGAACATATTAAAATAATGTATATATTTATTTTATTTAGAAACAATTTATTTGTTTCTCTTTGATGCCACCGGCAATTAGATTTTAAATGTATGACTCTACAGGTCCTATCACCTTTTTTTATGGCAGAAGAAAAGAAATAGAATTTATAAAGTCAATAATTACAGTCAACAGAACCAGCCATTTGTGTTTGTGGGTGTGTATATATATATATATTAGCCCAATTTCTCGTGAGCGGTATCATATTTTTTTCAACATAAAAAATATTAATTATTTTTTTATAATATATTTTTGGTTAAAATGATATATTTATGCAGAATTTCTGTAACGTGCAAGTTTTTTATAAAATATATAAATTTTAAATCAATATAAATTTATCTGTTTAATAGATTTCAACGAAATAACCAACATAAAATTATTATCATCATTAAAAAAGCAAGAAAATTATCATAATCATTAAAAAAAATTAATTATATTTTTAAGTAAAATAGAAATTTGTCAAGAGTGGACTTGAACCCCAACCTCTCGAACATAATTTTTATCTCCCGCCTCATTAACCCGCCCGGCTACCTCAACATTCGTTCATCTTTCTCGAAAATATATATTAAATCTAATTTTAATGTGGATTCGCTAAAAAAATATGTTGAGAGTGAGATTCAAAACCATGCAAGGACCTTAATTTGACGCTCTTTAGACTATCTCGGCTATATCAACAACCATTTGTCTTTCACGAAAAAATATATTAATAGTAGGTGTTACTGTGGATTAACACAGTAAATCCGGGACGTGTTTTTGGAGACATAAAATAATAATAAAAATTTAAAAATAAAATACAATGTAATCGATATAAATTAAAATTTCAGAACAACAAGTATAATGTAACCAATATATAATAATATATATACACATATACTGTCATGGGGAAAACATTGCTACAGTGTTTCCCCCACGCCTATTATATATATAGTAATATAGTAATTTTTTCAAATAAATACCAAAACAATATATATATATATATATATATATATATATATATATATATATATATCATGAGAAATACACTATAGCTAATAATATATGGACCTGGTCAAACTCAGCTTTTAGATAGTGTAGACGACGGTCTCATACAGGCATTGTTTTCTCACATTTGGAGACTAACGTGGCTCCTTTGATTAAGCAATATATTAAACCAGGGACGGTTTTTTATTGGTTATATAAATCGGGTCAAGTCCCGCATCATACTCATAATTTGTCTTGGGTCCCTGATAATCCTTGTTAACAAATAAATTAATAAAGTAAACAGGTGAGGTGGACGCATCTGACCTGAATGATGTTACAGTAAATTACCCATCAAATCACGTGCATAAAATCCAATATGATACGACTACATAGCAACGATCTCCATCAAACTTAAAAGAAATGGTAAAATCGGTCGACATTAAGGTTGGTTTAACTGGTTTAATCAGATCTTTAAATTTTTACATGGCAACCTAAGCTATATAAAACTCACCACCTTCCTTGAAATGGCTGACAATCACTTCAATACATTGCCCTTGCTGATGATTATGTAGATACTGAGTGTCAAATTTAAGAATAAACATGGCTTCTTTAGCTTGGAACAGCATAAAAAAATTCTAGTAAAGTGTCCCCTGTTTTGGCTGGTGGAAGATATAATTGTATTGTATTGTATTTTTAAGTTACTTTAAGGTGTTTGTTTTTTTTCTATGATTTTACTTCCGATTTTATTAAGAAAATATTTTATATATGATTTTATAATTTCAATTTATATTATATTCTCTTATCGTGTGAAAAGAAACTATTTTAACAACCTAGCTAGAAAATTCATAGAAAAAAATAGCTTACGAAATATTAACAATAACTTTTTTTTTTAAAATAAAAGATATTTAAAATGATTATAAATAAAAAAACACTTTAAAAAACAAATCATTACGCATAAACCAGATATTAACGAAGTCAAAAAAATATAAAGGTGTCCACTTGGTAGATGGAAGGTAATAACACCGATAGCTAAAAACAACGGCCTTCTTGTTTTCTGCTGTTGCAAGATAAGCATCCAAGTCAATTGTCATCTTATTCTGCTACTAGCAACTAGTAGCCCTACTTGTCCAGATATACTATATTATAATTTAATTGAAGTATTATTTAATTTAAAATTTATACAAGTAGGTAAAAAAGCAAGATAATCTCATTTTAAATCACTGCTATTCATGTGCAAGCCACCTCATGTGGACTTCCAGTGTAGCTCACTCCATCACAGGCTTCATTCTCACTACGCGGGGAATAATTAGTTTAGCAGGTTGAGATTTTAATATTCAGACATGCATTTGTCTGTACAGAGTCATCTGGTTAGGCGGAGGTGGCTTCTTCTCGTTCACTAACCGAGGTCAACCAAGTCAACACATTTATATATAAATTTGTTGCCATTGCGGACCTCTATGCAAGCGTTTACATTCAAAATAATAATAAAAAATATAGAATACAAGTGGCTGTTTTGGATCTTATGAACAAAGCTACGTCCTGGCGGGTGTGATTTGTTTGAAATTGGATGACGTGGCTGATTAATATGGGTTTAAGGAAGTCAAGAGATTATAGCAAAACATGTGATTAGCAAATGATTAGCAAGCAACCTTACACAGACAACAACTTGCACGGGTTAGGTATCTCCCTTCAATTATATCTGAATTATGAGTTGTATTCAATGTTCAGAACCCTAGCAGGAACCATCGGGGAGAGTCAAAATGAAAACAGAGCTTTGACAATTCTCACGGTCGTACTGCTTATGCACCCTTGCATTAAAATGTTGTTTGACAATTTTTTTTTGTATTTTTTACTCTAATTAAAGTCTTTTTTTTTGTATTTTTATATCATATAAGATTCTCAACGATTTGCAGGCGAATTCTACCAAAACAGGGGACAGTAAATGTTTACTCTGAGTTGAAAAATAAAAATAAAAATTGAAGAGTTGATGGAGTGGGCTCATCGGATTCTTTTTCAAGGAGCAGAAGCAGCCAAGAAAAAAACAACCATGATGGAGGGTGACAGGTAAACTCCAAGCTTGAGATGACATTGCAGTCCTGTAGATGTGATGATAACCTTCAGAGTCCAAAGCTAAAGGCATATCATATGGAAAACCACCTGAGATTCCCGCAGTTTTTTTAGTGTTTTTAATTGTATTTTAAAAATAATTTTTAACACAATATTTTTTTTTTATTATTTTCAATTATTATTATTTTTATTTTTTTACATCATTTTTATATTATAATATTAAAAATAATTTTTAAAAACAATATCATGCATGGAAAAAACCCCCGTGAATGGGGACGTCCGATTCCTTAAATGACAACCCCGCTTCCTGCAGCCACATATTTTCTTAAAACCATGTTCAGGATATGATTGACGACAGTGAAATCTCATGCTTGTACTACAATTACGATGAATATTGTACTTTAGTAGTCGTTCCTAGGCATTCCCCAGACCCACCTGCACCCCTTTTTCTCCGTGCCTGATTGTTATTATGCCTTTAAAATGTTTTTGAAAAAAAACAATTATCTAAACTATTATTCTATTCTAATTAGGGAAATATTATCTAAAAAAATAAGTTTCATTAAAAGTTTTTTTAACTGCGGTTCAAAATTGAAATTGAAGTGTTTAGTTAAAATTATGATTGAGTTTTAGGTTTAATAAAAAGTAGTTTTAAATGTTTAACTACCATCATTTTCATATTACCGTCAACTTGTAAAATTGTTTTGAAATACACACACATATATTTTTAAATATTGTAGATTTAATTATCATAAAAATAAAATGTAATTACTAATTTAAGTAAATTAGACATTCATTTTTATTCTCTCATCAAACTACTTGCAATTCAATCACGAATTAAATTCATATGTCAAGGCCTTCACGATCCCTTGCTATTTAATCGATGAATAACATCTGATAAAATATCATCAAAAATAATATATGCAATCCATAAATAGTATTGTTTCAATATCTCTAATTACATGTTGTAGAGATATAATTCCAAGGAAAAATCCAATTGCAAGTTTTTGATCCATAATCAATCAAAACACCACGAGGTTGTGGAGTAAAACAAAGTTACACACATTTTCCTTTCTGACGCAGCATAAGAAAACAAGGAATAACCTGCGTCGATATTCCATAAACAAATCTAGGATGAGAGGAACTCTTCAAAAAGTTCAAAACTTTATTCAATAATTAAAAGATGATTCGGCTAGAGGCTTACAACAATATTTAAAGCAGGAACCCTATCCCCGCCCATGTCGGATAAGGAAACGACGCTAATTAATAAAATTACCAAAAATGACAAATTTGAGATAAATGAAGAAATTGAAAAGGCTATAAATTTTGAGCAATCCTGAATTGACGAAATTGGAGTTGAACTTGAAAATCAAGAGTTGTGGTTAAAATGAAACTTTCCTGAAATGACAAAAATGACGATTTCGAGGCCGAAACGATAGAATTCAGCCAAAAACTAGTGTGTATCAGTAGCAAATCTACTGACTTCCTCCGAAAACACCAAGACGCATCAACTAGAGAGTTTCATGTCATTCTGAATTATGTGCTCGGACCGCGGAAATTCAGTTGCCTTTGAATTTTGGATACTCTCTCTTGAGCATATACACCTCTGCCATTTTCATCGGGGTTTATCTCTATCTACATAATTTTTAATTTTTAGAAATATGATTTCTATTTTTTTAAAAAAAATGGACTAGGCTTGTCCCAAACTAAATGGGCCAGCCCAGTCAAGTTGGGCCAAAAGGGCCAAACTCTCCCGGACTTGGGTTGGGCCAAGAGCAGCTCATCCCAGCCCAATAGTTCAAAAAGCAGGCACATGCACAAAACGATGTGTTTTGTCTTTTGTTTTTGCATGAATTATTCGGTCATGTTACTGTTTGTAACATGGTCAACTGTGACTAGAGGGTCAATGGCGGGGACCGACAGGTAGAGGAAGCCGAGGTAGTTCTCCCTGTCATGGTGACGTCGAAAATGGAGGCATGTGGTGGCTGGATGAGGCGTTGGAAGTTGTCTGGTTGTGTTGTCATTCGCCTCTGCTGCTTCGTTGATGCCTTCCAGGGGCTGGAGAAGAAGGCGTGGGTGATGGCTGGATGCTGTTGGAGCTCACGGTGGAGCTGGTGCTGGCCGGGAGTTGTTGCAGGAGTTGGTGAGGAGAGAGAGAGCTAGAGGAGAGAGAGAGCTTGCTTGCTGCTTTGGCGAAGGGGAGAGAGAGAGAGAGAGGCTGTTGTTGGGGGAGAGGCAAGGAGGTGTTGGCGTTGTTACCTTGGTGGCTAGTGTTGCTGTCACCGGAGCTGGGAAAGACGATGCGTAGCTGTAAATCCATGGGTGTGAACCACAAGATGAGTGTGGGTATGAAGGATTGCCTTCGATAACCGGGCAGATGATGCATGACTGTAAATCCATGGGTGTGAACCCTGCAAAACTCATGCCTTCGATATCTGAGTTTCATGCATGAGTGTGAACTACGACTGTGTTTTTTGAAAAACATCTCACGAATGCTTTTCAAAACCTGCAACTGAAACATTATTTTTGGTGGGACCCATAACTAAACTTTAGAACAGTGTTTGGTTAACATCATGTTTGGCTCTGCGGTGAGCCTCAATCGCAGGCCGCACCGCAGAGCCAAACACCCACTATATGTACCCTTTGTTAATATTTTACAATAAATCTCAAATAAAAATGGAGATGTTAGGATGGATTAAAAACATTCTTAGCAAATATCCAGAAAAATATATGTTAATGGAAACCCTCCATTGTAAAACATGGTCAGCGGTCCAATTTCAAGAATGAAAATTTGAGTTTTTTAACCATGAAGAAATAGTCGTGTTCATTGACACACATAAATTGCTATGAATAAATTAGATATCTCATAGATCAATACATAATGAATGATCCCCTGTACAAATAGACTTAGCTTGAAAAATGTTCTTTGTTGGCCATGTCGTGTTTTTGTTTGGTATTGTTGCAATTTTAAATACTATCGATGTGATTAGGTTTATTTTTAAAAGTATTTTTCATTCAAGAATATATCAAAATAATATTTTTTTTAAAAAATTATTTTCTATATCAACACATTATTGTTGGCCATGGTGTGTTTTTGTTTGGTATTGTTGCAATTTTAAATACTATGAATGTGATTAGGTTTATTTTTAAAAGTATTTTTCATTCAAGAATGCATCAAAATAATATTTTAAAAAAAATTATTTTCTATATCAACACATTAAAATAATCTAAAAACATTTAAAATTTAATTTAATGTAAAAATTAAAATATTTTTTTCAAAAACACAATATCAAACAAGTCATGTTATTTCTACTTTAAAAGCAATCGACTCATATTTCGATTAAAAAAAATGCATATCTGAAACAAACATACTTGATTTGGCTTTGAAATAAAGCAAAAACTTTTGACACGGAACAGGAAACCAATTAAAAAATCACAGCTGCTTATCGTGCTGCCTATTTTATTTTAATTAAAACAGCTTTCTGCATTACTTTTTTTTTAATTACACATATCAAAGATTAGTGTTTTTTGTAATTTTATTTCAGAAATAATGTATGGCAAGGGTGCATGTTTATATATATATATATATATATATATATATTGGTTTTATCTTAAAAAATAATTTAAAAACCACTCGCGAAAAACATATACACATGCATGTCATATGAGTTTAAATTAGAAAAATAAAATATATTTTTATAAAATACTTTTACTGATCATTTTATACAAGTATAAAATCTTTGTTTTAAAACAAATACAAATATTATTCAACCGCTTTAAATATTTATAAGCTCGTAATCGGTTACCAAACTGTTTTAATTTCGCAAAATAACATTAAACAGAACAACACAGGACAAGACAAATATACCATATGGTTGCGCTGCGTGAAATTTAAGGTTTAGCCAGCGGTAAATTCTGCTATAGCACAGGTAAACAGTGTCACACGTCATAGCCACCACCTCTACAAGAGAGTCAACAGTTAAAAGAAAATCATTTCTCATGGAATCGGCACAGCCATCAGAAAACATCAGCATTACTGAAAATTCATGCCTGAAGTGGAGATCATTAACCCATGAATGAATGATGGATAACTTGGCCATGGTGAATACCAGAAACAGCCTTGTGTATATTTGTCGCTGCTATTACAGGATGACAATGCCAGTCCAAAACAGATGAATTGATATTGCTTCAGCTAAAAATAATTACTGAGAAAATGATCAACCAAAGAGTTCATCATACAATGCACCAAATCTGGGACCAGGTGGTATAAATGTGTAACGCCCTTTACATAAATTGAAGAACAATTCACAGCATGTTCTCATAAAATGCTGCAAAGTCGGTATGATACGTCAGGATGGCTTATCCAGTTTGTTTTGTCAGCAAAAAAAATAAAAATAAATCAGATACATTGCATTGTACAGACAGGGTGACTTTACAGAACCCCATCTTGTTTCCATTGTTGTACGACTCCAAATCCGTGAAGTCCTCTTAGTGGAGTAAATGCTGCTCACATCCTACTTGAGCATTCTGTAATGGCTGCATCCAGGGTCCCCTCTCTATGCCCTCTTCGTGAGCTGAATAATGTCAAGAACAATACTATCTTTTTCTAAAAGCCTGTCAATGGGGACCATTAGGCGATGGTAATCCTTTGGCGTGCTGGCTCTCCATTTCAAGAAGCATCAAGGACTTCTGCCTCTGGTATTTGTTTCTCTTGGCAGCCATTGCTGGGAGAAAACAATTGCATGAATTGAGTTTCTAACGTCAATCAAGACACAGGAAAGAATGCAGGATACCTAAACATCTAGCTAATGAAACAAAAATGACAAATTTGATAGAGAGAGCATTTACACATGCAAACTTAACGGCTCCAATTCTTTCATAGCAGCAACTACAGTTTTGGAGTCAACTTTCACAAAAGGTTAAAAGCAGATACAAAAAAATATCTCCTCTATTTCCCTATTTCCCTTTTCTTTTTGGCTAGGTATGATGATATTAAATTTAAAACGGAGTTAAGTGACGATAAGAAAGCAACTGAAATGACAGCTAATAAGGCCAAATTTTACTGATGAGTGAAACTTTGGAAAAAAAAATCTCTTTTTCCCTTTTCTTTTTGGCTAGGTATGATAATATCGAATATTAAATGGAATTAACCGCGGATAATTAAGCAGCTGTAATGAAAGCTATTAAAGTCAAATTGAAGGTGATAGTGTTATTGTTAAGAGGTAAGATATTTCAGATGGACAAGTGTGAGAGGAAAGTTGAGATGATAGTGTTATTGACTAACAAGGATGAAACTCTTTTGATGATGAGATGATTTCTATCATGGGGCACAGTACACCATCGCTTGTTTAGATGGATTTCTGAAGGCTCTGGAAGACAAGTAACAGTGGACGGATTCCAAGTGTTACATTACTCTGTGGCATGTTGTAATAAAAGCCATCGAAGGATGAAAAATAAATGTACGGTGTATTCACTGGTTTTATAGCTCTAGCTAAAACTTTGGGATCTAGGCGCACAAAAGTGCTGACTACAATACAGTACCAATAACATCTAGCAACAGAAGCTCACTGACTAAAAATTTATCAGTGGTGGGTACATGCAACCTTCGTCCTATATGGAGGTTTGTACTTTGAATGACATCTCACTCCCAAGTCTAAATCCTTGTTGAGCTCCTTTTGCAGTTTAATATATTATACACTGCTTCAAGTATAATCCTAGCCCCTGCCTTCCAGATCCTAATATAATCCATGTGAGATTTTTATTATTATTCTAAAACAACATTTCCAAGTGGTTCTTAACACATGAATTTCAAGATGTTTTGTCAGGAATAGAGAGTTCCAAATGATCGATGGTTTCAAATGATTTCACAATAAGAGGAAGTCAAAATAATGTCCAAAGGTGGGATGCGGTCTCGAATTTAACTGAACTCTAAAGGAGTGATATCTAATATGCTTTGTATAATGCCTGCCTTATAATTCAGCAACATATCGTGCCAGATGACCTATCAGACCAGCTGACAGCCATGGAATAATGCATGTATTAAAACTAGAAGATGACAAACTTGCACATACTTGAAAAATACTTACACACTAGATCGTGAGTAGGAGCAAATTCATAATCATGTCTGCGCCTCCTGATGCAGATCAGGTATCCCACTACAAGCAAACAAACAAATACTAGGCAGGAGAAGCCTATAGCAATTTTACCACCAGTGGACAAGCGACCTTTATCCCAGAATAAAGAGCATTGTGGCAAAGATGGTACTCCACACAACCCTTTGTTACCTGATAGACTGTTAGACAAAGTGTTTTTCAGGTAATGAGTTGTTAAAGCGACATTAATTCATCAGAGAATAAAATAACAAAATGACCACTGGCTCATGGGTGCTTTTGAAAGGTAACAGGGGTGAGGTATTGATTCAATTTCCATCTTAAGCAACGTTAATCTCTCCAAAAAAAGAAAGAAATAGAAATAGCAAAGTGGGAATTGTGCGAGCAACATGGAGCCAAACATTCGGTAACTGAGTAAAGAGTTGTCTGTTATCATCTTTTGATGCTGCAAAGAGTAATCTATACTTCATCCATTAATATGCAGATACTAATCACTATTGCCAACTACCATAATTTGCAGTTGGCTTTTCCACAGCCATAGACTGTCCTTGTGTTTCAAAACGGGAAGGGGTAATGATCTGGTTGTCAATGCAAACAAATTTAAGCAGATGCAAAACTCTAGCAAATCAAAGAATATTAAATGGCATCTCCCGGACAGTTTGAAAGTGGGAAAGGGAATGACAAGAAGTTCTAGAATGTCAACAAAATCACAGGTATGAAAATATCAAGAAACTGTAGTCCAATGTTGCGAAAAAACAGCAACTTGAACTGAAATGGGGTTTCTCACATCAAAATGGGTGAATGGGTGGAAAAGACTTCCCTAAATAATGAGAAATTGACTGCAAAACAGGGGTATGCATCGCCTTTCAATTATAGCACAAGTAATATTAATGCAGACAACTATTTTTTTGGGAGGATATGGCCAAGAAATAACATCGCCCGCAACCAACCGACGAGTCATTCAGAAATATGTGACTTGAATTATTACAATTATGATTCCCATCTTGCTAGAAAATCAAATTGAGTGAAAAACAATGGAATTATGATATGTGTACCATCAATATATGATAGGCAACTCACTTGCACAGACTATGACAGCATGAATCCAGTAAGGTCTTATAATGGAATATCAGACAACTAGACTATGGACCTACAGTATATGCTTACTATTTTGATAAATGCACTCCTCTAAAGAGCAGAGTATTTAGGCAATAAGTCAAATAGCATTACAGGTCTTTCAATTTCATACTCTAGAGGATTTGAGGTGAATATAAAATAATTGACATATCTCAACAAATTAAATAAGTACAAGTAGAATCAAGAGATTTAAGGATACTGCACACAGGTTCAAATGCAGGATGGTCCATGTTGAATATTTTATCGCTAGAAAATTGATAAGATAATAAGCTAAAAGAATTGTGAAAGCTAGAAATGAAGCATACTCAATAGCTCCACCATGCAAACCAATTGTATAAAGTTCCTCCGGTACTCGCCCTTCCAATAAGTTACCATTCAACAGCCTGGAAACAAAGAGATGTCGAGGGAATACAATAATGGAAAATAATTGGGCAATCAACATTAAAATTATTAACCATTTGGATTTCTAATGCAAATGCTGCGGGTATTTATATAGTTAACGTTTGGTGTTTCTTCAATCAATAAAATAAAAAAAGGGGGGGAAACAAAGCGGTCCATCTACCAATAAGCAAAGTTGTAAAAATTATATACCCAGGGAATTATCCAGAACGGAGCTCATGAGGTGGTTTCAACAAAAAAACACTCTAGTTTCTTTTAGGGGAGAGGAGGGAGTTTTGTGAACCGGTGGAATAAGTACTTTCTAAAAATGAAAAGAAGAAAATTGAAAGAGCAATATGCAAAAAGGCAGTCTAGTTAGAAATGCAGAATTGATATTGACGAGTAGATTTCAGACCAAAATAGAGCTTCTATCTTGTTTTGCTTCAGTGTTGGCTTGATATCATATGATTTTTTATGCTGAGAGAAGTTTAAAGTAGTGACAGAATTGAGAGCATGAAACTACTTTTATCCCTGCCAACTTGTCTGAAAAAGAAAAAGAAATCAAATATAGAGAAATTGCAATCCTCTATGATGTGATTATCCATTAAATCAACGCAGAGAAAAAGAATCTGGGACTGAAAAGTGACAGTATAGATTTCATCATAAGTTCAATTGCCCACCAGCCTCCAAGAATTGGCAATATGGAAGCAATGCAATGAAGACAGGAAAAAGATGAAGGTAAAAGAGAACAATAACACAGAGAATGAGACATCCTCCCGGAAATGAGCATGAATACCATCAGAAAACAACTTGGGTATATACATGAAAGTTCTGTTAAAAAAATTACTTCCATAAATAGTTACAAGAATAATTGCTTGGCATTATTATATGGTATATACTGCTCATGAGAACCACATAATACTATATCTGAACAGGTTGACCACTTTATGTTGGGGGGAAATAGTAAAAGGGCCTCAATTCCTTTATCAACAAAGGCAAAGAGGAAAATCTACTAGAAGAGCTGCGATTATAGTGATCAAATCCCTCTCTATAGTCTGCTCAGTAAAGTCCGAAAACTAACACCACATTATATTCTCAACAACAGTTTTCAGCTACAATTTTTAACCTCCCATTTATATGCTTCTAACAACGCAGCATGTGTTCTCTTACCCTATTGTTCAATGTGCAAAACAAATGCACTTGAACAACATATTAAACCAAATCTTAGGTTGAATTACAAAAGAAAGCACTTTATTCTTCGATGACGGGGACAACATGTTACCACCAATGTGTCAGGTGATTTGGTTTCATTTGATGGGGTTTTCCGTACCATTTCAGGCATAAGCATTTGATGGCAAGTGTGCATGCCAGAATTTAAAGTTTCCAATTCAGTTAAACAAAACTAGCATGAAATAAGTTGTTTCGATTCATTCTAAACTAGTTCCAAGGAAACTAAACATGAAGTTTTAATGATAAGAAGGGTTCATTACTATTTACATATATTATGGTAGTTGGTCAATCTCTTCTATGGTGAATACATCAAAACATCACATTTGAGTTTTAAAGGTAAAATATTCATCTTCTACATGCAGAATAAATTTCTTAGCAAACTAAATACAAAACAGATACTAACTCAATTCTTGGTGAATTTCAAAAAGAGCGGTATCATTTATCAAAACAAGAGGTCAAATAAAAAAAAACACAAAGAAACAAAGATTTAGTAAAATTATTTCAAGATTTTTTTTCCAACTTTTGACACTATATACCATTCATTAAAAGCATGAATATATGATAATATGCTAACATCATGGCATGCAGGACATAAATGGGTCAAACAGTACCACATTTAAACCCAAGGAGTTGCCAGTAAAACTTGAAACAAAGAATATCAAACAAACCTGCCGTGTGTGTGTGTGTGTGTGAGTGAGTGTGTGCACGCACACATGTTTATGAAAAATGCCTCCAGTATGTATTAGTGCAAGCAACTACTTACACGAGTTGCAGATGAGTTGCGGAAGCTAGACTTTCTGGTATAGGGCCTGAGAATTGATTATTTGACAAATCCCTACAAAGTATAAACAAGGAGTGATAAGTTATCACATAACGGAATGCCAAAGTAAGTTTATAGTGTTTGTTAGACAAGTTTCATAGTTTAGATAAAGCGTCACCTATAGACTTGAAAAGGATGGCGGAACATCATTTAAATCAGATTCTACCTTCAGTCACAGAAGACTTAAAGTTTGTGCTACACTATAAAGCTGAATAAATAAAGTGAACTGACCAAGCTGATATATTAATATTTCTAAGACAAAAGGGAGAAACAAGGTTATATACACAACAAAATAGAAAATGTTTTCCAACCTCAAAGAAGAGATACTCCGTAGAAAGTTTACTTACAAGAAAACAGGACACACACCCATGTAACCAGAAAAGGAACACTTTGAGCACAAGAATGAAAGGAGTCGACAGTATTTTTCCCCTTCACCCACGTGAGTACACTTCCTTCCATGAATGAATTAGTTCTAAAATATAGACTTGAATGAGTGTCCACATCCAGTGTCCTAGGGAGTGGAAGCCTTCTAGATGAGATGGCGGAGAGATAGTCCTCCCTCCCAAATGAGGGTCTCAAAACCTTCTTGGGCGGGCACTTTGATGGGGAAAAATGCACTGGGAACACATGGCCTAATCAATTTCTCTTTATTTTTATCAAAATAATCAACGCCGCAACAAAGCCTTATTCCCAAACTAGTTGGGGTCATTTAGGAAACATAATTAAATTAGTGGTGCTAAATCATGAAACGTGCTATAAAACAATTTTTAGCTTATATGAGACCAGAGCTTGCCATACATATTAAGTAGGACAACAGAATATCAACTGATATAAGGCATATAAAAGCTGCAAAACTTACAGCCGTGAAAGAGATTGTTGACCTAGTCCAGATGGTAGAGTTCCCCCCAAAGAATTAGTACTCAAATTCCTGAAGATGTAAAAGAGATTGGTTAATTACAATGAATGAACAGCAAGATAAGCACAAGAAACCACAGAAGTGTCGATCCAAATTTTAAAAAATTATGCACAGGCCACTAAAATTTCAGGCCAAATTTTGTGGCAATACAGGGGCCATGTCGTAATCAATTTGCAAACGAAAGCAAAAGTCAAGAATGTTCTAACGTTTAGAATATCTACTCAGGAATAGGTGACTAAATTTGAAGGACTCTGCAGAGACAATAATAATGATGCTACAGGTTGCATATTTGCATACGAGATCAACTGGATGACAATTAATTGTTATTTTATCAAGAAGTAAGGATCCTTTCGCATTAATTAAAGCTATTTAATAGAGTTCACTTAGTAAAAAATCCTATGTTAAATGTAGTTAACTCAAAAGAAATCCTAAATTTTTTGTTTAAAAAGTTTTCTGATAGAAATTGATTGGCCATTCTAATTAAAACTAGCATATGCACCAGTAAAGAGCAGAGTGAAAATGAAAGTGCAAAAGCTGGAAACAAGTTGTTAGAGGTCTACAAGAGGACATGTCGCTTTATAAAACACACCCAATGCATCCCAGCAGTGCATTAGAATGTTGAGAAAAGACGCACTCGCCCCATGCATCTATCGGCAACAAGCCAATATTGTCTGCTAGATTTAACCAAATAAAGTAAAACATCTCCAACTTTTAAGGAATTGGATGCTGATACTTACAGGGTTACCAAGTCCGATAAAAGAGTAATCTGCTCACTTACACTCCCTTTCAAGCCTTGACTTCCAAGATCACTATAACCCAAGTAATAGTTATGATTATTAACATAAGAGTAAAACTCATCTTCTGAAACAAAAAAAATATTCAAGGAATACAAGTTCTCGAGTTCATCAAGGCATGGACAAGGGGGGCAATACACAAAATTCAATTTTCAGGCATTGCTTACATCTGTGATATCACGAGTGCAGTTTCATCTTTGTTGGGATGGCATGTAACTCCTTCCCAGGTATCCCAGTTAGTAGGAGCACAAGGATCCCCATTCCATCCCATTCTATCAGGAACTCTCAACGACTCTTTCAGTGCTCTCATGGCCACCACTACAGAAACAAAACACATTCACAGTTGCTAATTCGTAGTTCAAAAAAGCCAATCACTCCAAAATCACACACGTACCTTGCTCCGGAGCGGTGGAGAGATCATTAGGAACCAAAGCATAATTCTCAATTCCACTAATAATTGGAGCGCCAACAACTGGCACAAACTTCACAGTCAACACAGAACTGCTCAAATTATGCACTGTATAACTCCAACTGTAAGCTGCAAAACTCCCAACTTCCTCGAAAACGTCTACCCTCTTCACATTCTTCTCATTCACCACCACATCAAACACTCTGTCCGCTTTCTGCTTCACTCTCGAATCAATCTCCGCGAAATGAAACCACAACAGATAATCCAATTTCGCATCGACCGCCAGTTCGTACTCCAGTATTCCATTTCCAGTAACCGCCGTTTGGTAAAGCTTCGTAGGGAAAAAATTCGGGGGCTGATTGGTGCCGGTTATGGTTGCTCCTGTGGAGAGGGAGTGAATTATTTTTGTCGTGTTTGGAGTTCGAAATTCGGAGTCGGACTGCCATGTTCGGCCGAAATCATCAGTGTCGTTGCTGAACCCTGGGCCCCACTGATTGGACCCGCAGGATAAACGGCCGTAATTAACGAGGATGAATTTGTCGCCGATTGTTGCGGAATCGTAAGATAACGGATCGATTTGACGGACTTCAAGGGATCCAATGACGGGAGAGTCCGTGGCAATACTGTAGAAACAAACATCCGCTTCACCGTCTTTAACAAACGCGAAGAGATCGGAGTACGCGCCGTCACGAGCTAGATTCTCCGGCCAAGGAGAGCGCCAGGAAAAGACGATGGTACCCTCGACGGACGCGTCGAATGAAGGAGGGTGAGACTTGCCGTTGTAGTTGTCGTAGACAGTGAATGTACGGAAGTAGTAGCGGCCGCTAGGGAGGGGGAGAATGTAGCAGTTTTTTTTACCGGAAGAGAGTGGAAAGAAGCGGAGATTTTTTTCTTGAGGATAGCGAAACTGGAGCGGCTCCGACACTGCAGAGATGGCCCCGCCAGTGAAGTAACGGTCGGAAAGCCATACTGTGTTGAATGGACCGGTTGTGTTCGTAGAACCGCCACAGTCTATGAAGTATGAAGTATCTGTAATAAAAACGAGAAATAAAAGCAGTTTAAAAAAACCTGAAAGTTAGTTAAAGTCGTTATGGAGAGAGAGGGGGGAGGGAATGAGTACTCACTACCAAAGTGAGAGGAGAGGGAAAGGGAGAGGAGAGAGAGGGAGAAGAGGAAGAAAAGAAGAGACATGGCGTGCGTGTGTGTGTGTGTGAGAGAGAGAGAGATGTGGACGGAAACGATATCGTTCTGTATTTTGTTGGCGGTCACTGTTGCGTGGACATGGAAGGGTGTAAAAAGGTGTTCATTGGAGCTAAAAAGGAAAAAGGGATGGTGGGAGAAATTAATTTTTTTTTATTAAATTCGGACGGTTGAATTGGATGAGATGTTGAAAATCTTTTGATGGATCGAAGTAAGAGTAACAAAAAGAAAGGGGAAATCTGGGCCCAGGAGAGTGAATTTGAAGGGTATGGAATAACTGGAGACGTTTCTCGTGAACATGCTGGCCTCATAAATGATGAAACATGAAACTGATGAAAGGGAAGTTTATTAGGGCTATGTTCGGTTTATTGGCGAATGTGGACTGACAGTGAATGTGATGGGAGAGTTAGTAGGGACAGAGATGAAGGAAGTGGTTCACAGCTGAAATTTACGTATGGGTTCTCTCTAGTCTAGACATGGCATCCATGCAAAGGAATATCAAATACTAATTAAAAGCTTCTCTTCCTCTTCTTTTGTTTTCAGCCACCCCATCTCACCGGCCTGTAAGAACTAATTGGCTGGTATAAACTTCTGTGCTTGCAGCAACGCTCCGGGAGTGCTATAGTGTCGCGGCATGCAGCCACCCCGTGATTCTCTTGTATGTTAGTTTATTCATTCCGCGTAATGGATGATGTATTCAATCGCTGTCTCTTCTGGTGGCACTGTTTCGCTCGTGACATGCATCGACTACCAATTTGTTTCTTCTGCTCGTCGTTCATCAGTGGTTGAACAAACTCGTCACTGGACATGGAATCATTTATGAACCACTCACCAAGAGATATGCCATCTTTTCAGAAACTCATTTGTTTTGCTGTATCATTGCTTTTAAAATAGGCAATTAGTTAAAACTCATTTCTTACACACACACTGGACAGGTTACCCAAGCAACATAGCGTGATGATTTTTTTTTTTTGTTAAAAAAAAAGGATTCAAGTGTTATTAGATAGATACTAGATAGGTCTAGCATGGTAATGTTTTTTTATAAAAAAAAAATAGAGGATAAATAGAGGATTCAAGTTGTTGATTAAAACTTGTTTAATAAGCTTAATTAATTTAATAATATAATTATATAAAAAATAATGAAGATAGATAGTAATAATAAAAAAGAGTAGTGACTTGTTGAAGAGAATAAATGTTTGTCAATAAAAAATAAATAAAAAACTTCTAAATATTCTTGTAATGTCCCAACGATTTTACTAATAACAAAAGAAAAGAAAAACCTCCCCAAACATGATATGATTGTAAAGTGCATAATAAGTCTCGATTTTTTTTTATATTTTTTAAAATATAAAACAACTAGAATTTTACTTGTTTATTTTAATTTATAAAATATATTTTCTGAAATGTATAGTTCACTGACATGAACAAACAACTACTATTAAAAAAAATTGATACGAATATAAGCTAATATGACATATTTAATTTTTTAAAAATCCCCTGGATCCCAACCATTATGCATACATGTTTGACCAATGGGGAAAGAATGTGAGGATGCCTCCTGTGTTATTGCATCATAAGACACCTCATATGCTTCACAGAAAGCAGGAGTGTCCTGTATTATATAGCCCCCGTGTTACATGTAATAGCCATTTTAAATAATAATTTGTATTTATTAAAATATCCAATTATCATCTCGATGACAATTAAGAAATCAAATGAAAAAAAATAAAAAAAGCCATTTGATATCAATTCGTTTTTTCGTTGTTTTTTAAAATAATTTAGTCACTTTACTGTACTCCAGGAAATAAAAATAAAAATAAAAATAAATCCTTGTTGTCAGTTTAAAAAAATATTTTTAAAAGTAACTTGATTACTTTATTGTGCTCTTAAAATGTAAAATACTAAACTATCTATAATTAATTTGATAATAACAAATAAATCTGTAGAGAAATAGGGTGTTTATCCCAATAACCAGCCAAGTAGTCTTGTTTGAGAAGAACAAAATCATTTTACCCTTTTCAATCCACAATGTTTTATGTTTGACTAAAAGATAGAATCATTTTACCCAATCTAGTTTGACCTCGTATAGATGTTCCGGAAAAAGAAAAAAAAAGTCACACGAGTCCCCGGCCTATAAATCACTCTTCAATTGTATCCTTGAACAAATTTAATCTATAATTGTACACCGAGTCGCAATCTATCTAAATCCTCAATAATAGCATGCGTGCTCGCTATGGATTGGCCAGTGGATCAAAACCAACTGAAAAAGAAAAGGGCAACAAGGTAAAAGCCTCGTGGCCCAATCGGCAATATGTAATCGCACGAGTTCGGATATGTCAAATGAACCACAGCAGCCATCTCCATGCCATTCTCTTTCAAAATATCCCAGTAAATCTGAAATCCTGTATAGTAGAACTTGATATACTGTTTTTATTTTTATTTTTGGCATGGCTCCGAAACGGAACCGGCCGGTCGTGATCCATATAAATGCCACGTAACGTGTGTGTGACGACTGACGTGATATGCATCATGACAATATAGCATTTCATAATTAGAAATTGACAATTAGGGTTAAGTTACTCAAGATACTGATAAACTGTCGCCGCCATGGAGGGTGGGAGTTGTTAAGTGCATCATTGATAACGGTGAGGGTAATGGCACTCACTGCCATGGAGGGTGGGAGTTGTTAAGTGCATCATTGATAACGGTGAGGGTAATGGCACTCACTGCAATGGGTTGTACGTTGTGATGATTTCCATGAACCTACATGTATTTTACCGGAGGTCATGAAGCAACGGTGAGAGTTTGATCCAGAATGTTTTAAATCTAGTTAAATTATTGTGTTTTAAAAATATTTTTTAAGATATTTAAATATTTTAATTTTTTATTTGATTGATTCTTATGGATGAATATTCTGTAGTTTATGGTTTGAGTGAGTAGAGAAAGGCCATTTTATTTCAGCGAGAGAGAGATTATTGTTATCGACTTTAATTACCGAAACAATCGACCTTCGTGTCAAGTGATTTCATTTGACGAGGGGAGTTAAACCTATATTTAGTTTTTTTACTTATAATGTGCATGGAAAAATAGATATGAACTCATGGATTTTTATTTTTTATTTTTGGTTGATTTTAAATTTTATGACAATTTTTAAGGTCATAGATGAATTTATCATAGTTTCTATGTGATTCTTTTTTTAAAGATTTCATGACGTGTCATGTGGTTTTTTTTTGAAAAATAATTAAGCCCGCAAGCAAGGTTTTTTTGTTTGTAATTCTTTTTTCTTATAAAAATTTTATGTGTGTTTTTTATAAATAAACTTTAAATTTTTATTTAAATTAACACCCCCTCTCTCTTGTTTTTCCTTATTAACCGATTTTAAATATTTTATATGTATTTAATTTTAAAAGATAATTAATATTTTAATATATTCATAAAACTCAATTTGTTTATAGAGCGGAATCCAGAAATATTAAAAGGTATTATTCACCGGTTCAAATCGATGAATGAACGATTCCCTATTTCTCTGGAACCAATAACGTTACCCCTCAACTCCATAAGAAAATAAAATAATGATATAAAATATAAAATAAAAATCTAATTGTCTGACAAAATCTAGCAGGAAACTTTTCGGGCACGTAAACTTAATCCAAAACGATAAAATTAATGGCATGTCTCTTAAATGCTATTCAATTTTGTTTTTTAAAATAATTTTTATTTAAAAATATATATATTTTTTAAATAATTTACATATTAATATTTTAAAATAATATAAAAATACTAAAAAAATTAATTTACAATGAAAATAAAAAATATTTTTTTAATTACTTTTAAAAGTCCAAGAAAGTTCAGTGACGAGAGATAGGGCCATGAAAGTGCAGGGCACCGCACTAATAAACAGACACTATTCCTTGGATCAGGCTTGTGCTTTTATCCCTAGACAAGATTGACCACGTATGACTCGCTAATTCTTAAGACAGCATGTGAAGTCAGTGTCCAATAAAATAACGTGGATTATTAATATTAAATTATGAGACGGTCACTAACTGGAGCAATTTCCTTGATTAAAAAAAACCCTTCTGTTCCGGTCAGCCTAGGACCCCAGTCCCACAATCATTGTAAATCCTTACCGTCTTTTTACAGCTAAAAAATCTGATGGGAATCAAAGGACAGCAACGCCCAAAAGAAAAAAAATCTGATTGATAACCCATGAGTTTCAGGTGTTCTTTTAATGTGATTTTAATATTAATTTATATTTAAATAATTACCAAGTATATATGCAACATGTATTTTTTTAGATTTGTTTTATTCAAACCCAATCCAGATTAAGTTATACAAATAAAATTAACTTTATTGCCAAAAAGTAGAGGACAATAGAAGGTAGCTAGTCCATATGGTGCAATTAGCAGCACGGGATGAAAACCCCATGTGCCTGGCCCTCAATCTCAAACAAAAACAAAGGAGACGCGTCTTTGCCAGCCTGGCTATTGCCCACACATTCTATATTCTCTCACTCAAAACACCCAAACTACCCCTAAACGACCCTCTCTTATCATCATCTCCTCTTCCCACTATATACTCTTTACTATTATTAACCAATATTCAAACACCATGTCACTCCTCTCCATTTTTCTCCTCCTCAACACCGTCGTCTTTTCCGTACACAGCTTACCAAACGCAGAACTCCCTGCTTTTAGAGAAGCGCCAGCATTTCGAAACGGCAGAGAATGTCCCAAAACGACATGGCTTTCATCACCCGACAACTATCACGATCCTTCCACCATTCACATTGCAATGACACTCGACGTCACCTATCTCCGCGGCTCGGTCGCTGGAGTCCTATCCGTCCTCCAACACGCCGCCTGTCCTGAAAACGTGGTCTTCCACTTCATCGCCAGCCACCGCCGTTCCGACCTCCTCCGTACAATCACCTCCACATTCCCTTACCAAACCTTCCACCTCTACCACTTCAACACCGACCTGGTCAAAGGTAAAATCTCCTCCTCCATTCGCCGGGCACTCGATCAACCGTTGAATTACGCTCGTATTTACCTAGCAGATCTTTTACCGATGTCCGTGCGGAGAATCGTTTACTTCGATTCAGATTTAATCGTGGTGGATGACGTGGCAAAGTTATGGAACATCAAACTAGGTGCACACGTACTTGGCGCACCGGAATATTGCCACGCGAATTTTACGAATTATTTTAACTATCGATTTTGGTCCAATCCAGCTTATGCGGCGGCGTTGAGGGGGAGGAGAGCGTGCTATTTTAACACGGGGGTGATGGTGATAGATTTAGGGAAATGGAGAGAAGGGAAATACACGGAAAAATTAGAGTACTGGATGAAGGTACAGAAGAAGTATAGGATTTATGAGCTGGGTTCGTTGCCTCCCTTTCTGCTTGTTTTTGCTGGTGACGTGGAGGGTGTTGAGCATAGATGGAATCAACATGGGCTAGGTGGTGATAATCTTGAAGGTCTGTGCAGGGATTTGCATCCTGGTCCGGTTAGCTTGTTACATTGGAGTGGTAAGGGCAAGCCATGGCTGAGGCTGGACTCTAAAAGACCGTGCCCCTTGGATTCTTTGTGGGCCCCTTATGATCTTTATCGTCATTCAACATTGTTTTGTGATAGCTAGATATGGAGCTGAAATCTTGATCAGAGGTTGAGGATTTATGTTTGTGTGTGTTTCAGAGAGGGAGATTCTTCATTGTTAGGGTGCTGGGGACACAAGTTTAGAGGAAATTTTTGTCTGGTCTATGCAAGAGTTAAGACCGATAGGGGGGTTACGGCCGTTAAAGGGTAGTTAACTGCTGTGATTTTATGGAAAAGGGAGCGTTGGATTACTTTAAAAAATTGCAGAGGAAAAGTGAGATCTTTGGTTGCATGTCATGGCTATTGATGATGGTGGTGGTTGGTTGCATGGTTAAGGAAAAGGTGGCTGCGGTGGCGGTGGCGGTGGCGGCGGGTTTTATGTAGAAAGTATGGAAAATTGCTTTCAAGGATTATTTTTTTTGGAATTTCTGTTTTTTTTGTATAGCACTGTGATAGTTGCGGAAAGTGAAAGAGGTATTGCTAAATACCACCACGATGTTTCCACTATCTACCTTGTTTGATTATGTTTGTCCGCTGATAAAATTATTACCAATATCAAATGTACGTAAATGTGGGGCCTTCAATTATTTTGGCTGGAATCTTAAGTTGTTTGATTTTAAACCAGCTGTTAGAACTCAGAACCTTTTCTTTTCCTCTTGATTTTAAGGAAAATAACGAGAAATTGAACATGTCCAAGTGAGTTTAAGGCTATATAAATAGTCTTGAATTCAAATGAAAATTCATCTTCTTTCCAAGAAAAAAAAAACTCATCCTTTTCTTGTTTTAACCTATATTTGTTGGTATTTTCGATTTAACTATGACTTGCTTTGTGTATAGTAATTTGTTTTAGGACTATATTTTATATGATAAATGTATTTTTAAAATATGTTTGATTATTTTATATTTTATTTATATAAAATAATAAATACAAAGGAAAAAACAATGATTAAATAGTGGCGGAGCCCATGGTTAATGGGCAAAGATAATTTCATAAAATGTTTTCATCTCCAGAGGATACAACTATAAGTTGCTTTCTTTTTGTTTCGAGTCATTTTTTCTCTTAATGATAAAATATTTTTAAATAATCAATTTTTTTTCGAGGGAACCAAATATAAGAAAATAAGATAAATATTCTAATTAAGCATATTTTAAATAAAAATAAACATAGTCGATCTACTTTTAAATTGAAGATTTTTTTAGAGGTATTTTTTGGTTTCTCCTCGAATTTGATATAAATAAAGGCAATATATTCCAAGCAAACCCATTTATTTGCCGAATTTCAACAGCATTTGTCTTTAAAATATTTTTAACGAGATAGTATAAAAAAAATGTTTTTTTTCTTGATAATGTGCATTAACTGCTAGAGGAGAGATCATGCATAGCAGTCCAACCAGCATATAGATAAGCAGAAGCCCAGCCCAGTTTTGTTTGCAATTGTCCATGTGACATTTGTGGTGAAGGTTAGCCCTTCTGCCTCTTCCATCGTCCCAACCTTTACTATCCACACAAAAATACCTGTCACTACAAAACCAAGCCAAGAAAATCGAAGGGAAAAAAATGAAGAAAGAAAGGAGAGAAAGAATAGAGGTCAAAATCTGAAGCAGATGATTCTAGTGAGATCAGTGACTTGATACTTGAAGCAGAGACTGAAGTACAACCTTTTCTCTGTACAGTCATGGCCACGGTGGCATCAGGAAGGACAGTACCCATCAAACTCCATAGCACTCACAAGCCAAAACCCTCATCTCCATTTATCGGGAAAAAGCTTAACCTCAAACCCTGTTCAAGAACAACTTCAAAGCCAAAAACAGTTGCAGTTGTTGCATCATCAGGAGTTGAGTTCTTGGATGCAGTTCACAATCTCTTTTTGGGTGTAGGTGTCGGGTTACCATGTACAGTTATGGAGTGTGGTGATATCATATACAGAAGCACTTTGCCAAAGCCAAGTGGGTTGACACTTACAGTTCCTGGTGCTGCTTTGGCTTTGGTTACTTTGTCTTACCTCTGGGCCACTCCTGGTGTGGCGCCTGGGTTCTTTGACATGTTTTTTCTTGCTTTTGTCGAGAGATTGTTTAGGCCCACTTTTAAGAAGGTCAGTGCAAGTTGTGATTGGTTTTGCTGCTTTTGCTGGATAATTGTTGTGGTTTTCTGGTTGCATGTAACTTGTGGTTATTGGGCTGGTTTGTGGTGACAGGATGACTTTGTTCTGGGGAAGAAGTTGGGCGAGGGAGCTTTTGGAGTAGTTTATAGGGCTTCGTTGACAAAGAAGCCTTCTTCCAAGGTATAAAGTGTTTAATGAAATTGCACTTTGTTGTCAACAACCTGCTTTGATTTTTAATTATTTTCTTACAGAAATTGACCCTGGAATGTCTAATTTGGTATTTTGACTAAAATTGTAGTGATTAGATATTACAAAATGAACCCGTCACTTTAATTTAACCAATCTCTGCACTTTCTTTAGTAATTATCCTGTATAAGCTAGTATATTCATCCCTTCAAACCCTCTGCAACCATCGGATGTTTGGAGAGGGTTTTTTCACTGATCGTTGCTTGAGATGATCGGATGATTAAAAAGGAAAACTAATAAATCAATTCTTTGTGTTTTTGATGTTTTGCTAATGATTTATGAGTGATGCACATGCACCTTAGCAATCGTACGTGTCTAAGAATCCCTCAAGGAAATCAATATAGCACATTAATTTGTGGTTTTTGAGGTGCCTTGTCAGAAGGAAGGTGACTTCGTATTGAAAAAGGCTACTGAATACGGGGCAGTGGAAATTTGGATGAACGAACGAGTTCGAAGAGCTTGTGCAAACAGCTGTGCTGTTTTTGTGCATGGATTTCTTGAGGTGTTGCTCTATTTTTACTACTACTACCATATAAATTAAGGGTATCTTTATCTCAAGAATTAAGCAAATCAAGCTGAAAGCTTGTGCTATTTTACATTTTGTTTCTTTTCTGGTGACTTGAATTGCCAATATGGAACTGTTTTCAGAGTTCTTCAAAGAAAGGAGCTGAATACTGGCTCTTATGGCGGTATGAAGGAGAGGCCACACTTTATGATTTTATGCGGAGTAAAGAGTTCCCTTATAATGTTGGTACATTCTCTCAGTCGCCTTCTTCTTTTATCAACTCATCACTTAGATTTTAATGTTTTATGCTTTGGAATGCTGTCTTTGAGGACTTTGCAATTGCCTAAGTCAAAGACTGATCCTCCCCACTGACCCACAACAACTTCCAGTCTTTAGGTTGTATAAGGTTTTCCTATCGTTGATGTAATATCATAACTGGGGTCTAATATCATTGTATTTTGCATTCTGAAAGGGAGAAAATATCATTTTTTTTCTCCTCTTAAGTGATCTTGGATATAGTTGGTTTGGACTTAATTGACTGCACTAAGGTGCTTCAAGTTTAAATCATAGTTTACTCAGATCGTCAGCGCCAATTTAAGTAATATTACAGGCATGGTCAGGTAGAAACAATGATACTTGGAGAGGTCCAGGACTTGCCTAAGGGACTGGAGAGGGAAAACATAATCATTCAAACTATCATGAGGCAACTTCTATTTGCGCTGGATGGTCTTCACTCAACAGGAATTGTGCATAGGGATTTTAAACCGCAGAACATTATTTTTTCTGAAGGTAATGACATCAAGATTTCTTCTAAACATAGAAGGATAAATTCAATCTAAAGATCAAACGATTCATATTTTCATGTAAAACTGGAGCAGGGTCTCGTACATTTAAGATCATTGATCTAGGAGCTGCAGCGGATTTGCGAGTGGGAATCAATTATATTCCAAAAGAATTTCTTTTGGACCCGAGGTACTTTCTCTCTCACGATGCAACAAAAGCAATAAGAGGATTTGGTGATAATTTTATGAAGGATAACTATATTTTATAGGTTGAATCTCCAACTTCACGAGTAACTGGAATTTGTACAGAGACTCATGTGTTGATCAATTCAGTCCAAATCATGTTTGTAATCCATTTCATATTTATAGGATTTCATTCTTCAAATTACCAAGAGAAGTTTTGTTTTCTTATGTGTATGTAATATTTGAATTCCTTTATGTACTCTTTCTGTCTATTGCCGTGGCACTTCACAAACCAGAAACTGGCATTGTCAACATAATTTTTTAATATTGAGATTGTCCTTGAATTTTACATCATTGTGTGATATCCATAGGTGCAATTGACACAAAGCATCTAATTTCTCCACATGATTTCTGCTTTCTAATCTCTCCTGATATATCATATTTTATTCACAATCTATCCTTTCTCAGATACGCTGCACCAGAGCAATACATCATGAGCACACAAACTCCATCCGCACCCTCAGCTCCAGTGGCAACTGCACTTTCCCCGGTGCTTTGGCAGGTGCAAATACCAACCACATTATTCCCTAATTTGATTATCACGAGCCTTGAATCCTCTCTCAGTGAATTAATCTGTCTTCTGATGCTTTTGATAAACAGATGAACTTGCCTGATAGATTTGATATTTACAGTGCTGGTCTAATCTTCCTACAAATGGTGAGTGAAAATTGCTTAGAAACTATAGTTACCATTTTCTAGTGCTGAATACTCTAATTACCTCGCATCGGTTTGTACTTGGAGAAATTAAGCAGTGAGTTTCATATAAACAGTTCAAGAATGGACAAAAATTTAACTACTTCAGATTACATTTTCCTAAACAGCTATAACAGGAGAAAGGAATCCTCATCTTTATTATTTGAGCGTACTATCTGCAGATCTGTTCTCAGACATTTTGCAACAAGAGTACTTGAACTGTAAATGACGGGTGAAAATGAAACTTTGGGGATGCTGTCTCTGAGGGTTTGGGAAACAAATTTTGCATTTAGGTTAGAATTGGTTCGGTGTTGCGTTGATTTACCATTTTAAATTAGGACAACAAGAAGCTGTTTGAAATGTTCTTATTTATAAATTAAGATTTTAAATGCATTGAGTTCTAATAAGCTGATAACGTATCACCAATCATGAGTAGTTAGGCCATATCTAACTTTAAATTGATCAAAATCGAACAAGATGGTTGTGGAAAATCAGATATTCAGCTGGTCACGCTGCAAATGAGAAACTGTCCTTTAAGCATTAGCCATTCAAATAGAATAATATTAGCAGTTCATGCTTCTTCTTGTGGTTAATTTGGTCAATCATAACATACGGCTAGTTTGGACTAATTGTGGTCGAGTTTTTAGCTGTTTCCAACTTCTAACACCTCTACTTACAGGCTTTTCCTGGACTTCGTTCTGATAGTGGGCTCATACAGTTCAACCGTCAATTAAAACGATGTGATTATGACTTAATTGAATGGAGGAAAAGCGTAGAGACACGTGCCAGCTCTGATCTTCGAAGGGGTTTTGAGTTATTGGATTTAGATGGCGGGATAGGATGGGAGCTTCTAACTTTGATGGTCCGATATAAAGCAGGACAAAGAATAAGTGCAAAAGGAGCTCTAGCTCATCCTTACTTCGACAGGGAAGGACTATTAGTTTTGTCCTTCATGCAGAATCTCAGGCTGCTATTATTTCGAGCAACCCAACAGGATTATGGAGAAGCTGCCAAGTGGGTTATTCAACTAATGGCAAGATCTGGAACAGAGAAGGACGGCGGCTTCACAGAAGCTCAACTTCAAGAACTAAGAGTTTGTTTTTGAACTAAAATAAAAACTATTCTTAACGTTATTGTTCACTGAAAAACCTTTGACAATTGCAGTTTATTTTTAGGAAATACAAGAGCCGGAAGAGAAGGCAAGCCCTCAAAGGAATGGTCTTGCTTCGGTTCTTCGGTTGCGAAGGAAGATCTTAAAAACATTGAATGAGAGTAGGGATGAGCTTAGCCAACGAAGGAAGAGCCTATGGTGGAGCCGGTGGATTCCAAGAGAGAGATGAGAACTGTATATAGATTTTTTAGTAAACTTTGTATGTGCATTATTATATGTGACTACTTTGGTGGAGGAATAGATAATCAAGCTCAAAGATGAACTTAGCTGGAATCTTTGGAGAAACATACTTGTAATCTTCTGACCGCACGTGTAAGCTACTTCGGGAATGATAAATTTTATAGAAAGGAATTGATTAAACGAAGTGATACTGCTATGAAGCCTTCTAAAAGTCTTCACTATCCCTGCTCAAGCACTTGAATATTCAGACACGATCTGGTCACGGCACGTTGATTGTATTTGTCCATAGAAAAATTGAATCATGATGATGCTTGCTTTAAAGTTTTAAATTATTGCTTTAACCGTTCTCCATGCTGCCGCAGTTACGCATCCATCTTTTCAATTTCTTTCTTTTATCACCGCTTTTGACAGCTTCAGATCAGGCCTAGGGCGGCCAATTCTGTTAAAATTATTGTTTTTATGGAATTTTGAGATTTATTTTTGCAGAGGAAATTAGAAACGGTTGACTCCCAGTTTATGGGGCGTTGAGAATATAATAATATTTATTTTTAAAATATTTTGTTTATTAAAATAATATTTTTTATTTTAAAAAAGTTGTTTTGACATGAAAACGATTCGAAATTAAATATATATATATATATATAATTTTAAAAAAATACAAAATCAAATAGGATACTAATAAAATAAGAAACACAGAATTATAAGTTTTCGTTCTTGAGTTTGACTATCTTAGCTCCTTTCTTTTTTAAAGAGCAAGATTCACTACAAAAAAAGGGTGCTGTTTGCAACAGGATTTTGCAACGGCAAAATTCCGTTGCAAATTTTGCATCCGGAAATTGTTTAGCAACGACAATGCCGTTGCTAAACTAATTGCAAAAATAAAAAAAAATTAAGTACTGTAACGGAACATCCGTTGCAAAAGCAATTTGCAACGGATGTCCGTTTTTATTCTAGCGGCAATGCCATTGCAATTGCAACGATCATCGCAGCTTGCAATGGCAACGAACAATCCGTTGCATTGGCAACGGACGGCATTGCCGTTGCAAATGTTAAACGCACCGTTTAATGGAATATAACTTTCTTCCTCTTTCCCGGTATTGTATTTACTCATAAACGCCCTAGCTAGCCTCTTTCTCCCTCAGCACACTGCAACCAGAGATCCCAGCACAGTACCACCGTTTAAGACTTCCCGGCCGCCCTCATTTTCTTCCCTTCTTTTATTTTTTCTGTTCTTCACTCCCTAAAAGCTAGCAGAGGACCTTCTCTCTCTCTCTCTCTCTCTGTTCAGCAAAATCCTCCATCAACTCCGAGCACCACCTCGTCGGGATCCTCTCTTCTGCACCAGAAACCCAGCTGCAACGCCACCGTGGAACACTTGCTTAAGGTACGGTCACCATTAGTTTAATTTCTGCTTAGTTTTTTGTTTATTTTCTTAGTTTATTGGTTTAGGGTTTAGGGATTTTTGGGGGAGATTTGTACTAGGCTTCATGTAATCTTTTGATACGTTTATTAGTTTAGGGTTTAGGGATTTTTGCTTACAGAGTGCAGCCTTCGAGAAAACTAAACCCAAAGGGCTAAAAAAAGCTTACATCTCTTTTAGGTTCTGCTACTACAAGTAATGTGAGTTCAAAAGAAATAGATGATGCCATCTTTATGGTCAAGGAATAGTGAAAGCTGGATACATTTTAATATCCATACCTGACCATTGATCACCCATGTCGGAAATCCTTCAAGTTTAGCATTTGCACAGGCCTTTATCATTTTGGATCCTTTCCTAAATCCATTAGGGAAGCATTCCACATAGTTCAATAGTTCTGTTGCTTCCTTCCCAAATATCTATGCATCAATATCATGGAAAAAATAATATTATCACTAGCCACATATCACTATTTAAAAAAAAGGGTTCTTAACAAATATTAGACTTGGGATAATTCAAATTTTATTTTATTTGGTAAGACAGGAAAGCAAATGTAATAGTGATTTGTTTGTCTCAGCAATCTTTGCATGTGCTCTATTCAGATAATTGTACTCATATGTCGGAATAAATGGAAAGCAAACTTTATTTCACTTCAGGGAATAATGTCTCACAATATTCGAATGTGCTAATTCAGATAACATTTGATTTTACATTTCAAATATTCATCTGTTGTTAGCATACTAGTAAAGATCACCAAGGGAATTCATATTGAACTCAAACAATAAATAATGCTAGTTTCTGGTGTCAATTTCATTTCAATTTCCATGTTTTTTGCATGGATTATCAAGTGAACACAAGACTGTCAAACACTTGTATACTACCACTAATGAAGAAGAATGAAGTACTGCTTTTGTTCTTGGCAATGTGAACACCGTAAAGCTCCATACATTTTAGCTCCTATAGATTGTAGATGTCTTGCAAGAGAAATAGCAAACGGACTAGAGGGTGTGGTTATCTCAGTGGTAAAATATTCCAGGTCAATATCATCCAGGCTGTTTAAACTTTTTATCATGCAAGGGTTATTGATTGAAAATATTAAACTTTTTTATCATACTGAAGTGGATGCTTTGCCAGCTACTCGCCTAAGTGTTTAATCATGATGATAAATGATGAATTGGAGCAGAAAAACAATGAAGACATAGTTCAAAAAATCTAAATTTATGATTTCTTATGACAACTATATCTAAAAGGATTATAGTGAAGAAGTTGCAACAATCAAACTCAAAACATATATGAATACCAAAAACTAAAGGCCCATTAATGTCATAGTCAAATAAGAAAAGTTCCCATCACCTTTAAAAAAGTAGTTTCTAAAAACAATATTTCAATATTAAAGTGTCATATTCAATGTTATAATTACTAGGCAAGATGAAATGTAGTAATTGAATAACTATGTCCTAGAAAGAAAGGTCAATCCAATACAAAAATTCCAATAATGAAAGAAGTTGTCTCTAAGTTAGAGAGTATTCCATAAATACAAGTTTATCATAGGCAATAAATATTCCTCTAGACACTCAATTAGCTCTTGCCCAATCTTTCTTAGCTCTAGAGGGTTTGGACAAAAATATTTCTGATGATATACCTAATGTTGATTATTTAACAACAATATCATTCTCAAATGAAGACTTGTTTATTCAGTATTTTGTTTTGTAATCTTCTCCAATGAATTATTTCTGCATCTTTTCTTGTTATGATTTGAGATGCTTGTATGTGAATCATTTGAGATTTAGAGATCATGTAACCATAAACCCATGAAACACGAACCACCTCATTTGCTAGCTAGCTAGCTAGAAAAAAAACCTTTGATTGATGAGTTGAGAAATTTTAAATAACATTTTGGTGGTCTGTATGATAAAATTAAAGGCATGGAAAGTGAATAGAGTGGAAGAAAATGAGATTAATGCATATCCTGTATATAAATATATAAATAAGATTTCATAGTAGCACCTTTCAAAGTAGATTCTATTGTTATTTCCTATTTGTCAGTGTAATATTGTTGTTGGTTGATATTCAATTTTTTATTGAATATACTAACAATATCTCTCTACTTAAGGATTTGGAAAGGAGCATCAAGCATTGATCAATATACTTTGATTTCAAATTCTATTGAATTCGCTTGAAAGGTTAGTGTAATTTGTTTATTGTGTCTTTTTAGTATTAATATCGATTCAATGCATATTGTTGTGTGTGTTGCTCCTATGTTTTTGTTGTTATTTGTGTGATGTTTTTATAAGTATTTGTGTTGTTGGTTTTTGTTTTCTTTGTCTTGGACAGTAGAGTTTTAATTTACATTCTAAAATATTTCTATGTTATAATGTTTACTAGATTAATATGGATGATCGAGAGTGGATGTATCGTCGGATGAGAAGTGGTCGTATGAATCCTGAATATATTACGGGTGTTAGAAGATTTATCAATTTTGCATATTCAATTGAACGAAATGTATCATTGGGGAAAATTAGATGTCCTTGTGTCAAATGTAAAAATCAAAAGTTTCAGAAAGAAGATGATGTTTGGAATCACTTATTGAGAAAAGAGTTTTTACCTTATTATAAAAATTGGACTGTACACGGGGAGCCTTATGATACAGATAATATGGTCGGACCTTCATCGGGAGGGATTATTCGTGTTGTGAATGATGAGGAGATGCAAATCCATATAGAAATATGGTTCTAAATGCAATGAGGGATGATGATGTATACTATAATGATAGGGATTGAGATACGGTTGTGATAGAGGAACCTCCAGAATGTAGAGGCATCTAAATTTTTAAGTTGTTGAAAGCTGCAGAGGAACCTTTATAGGATGGGTGTACTAAACAATCAAAACTATCTGCTTGTGTACAACTGCTTAATATGAAGTCAAATTTAAATTTAACTCAAAATGCCTTCAACAAATTCACTGAATTTGCTAAGAGTTGCATGCCTGATGATGCTAATTTGGTTTCAAATTTTTATTATGCCAAGAAATTTATCGGCCTCTTAGACTTGGCTATGAGAAATATGATGTGTGTCGTAATAAGCTGCATGCTTGTAATATGGGGTTGATGAGATGAAAATAAGGTGTGATTTACGTGGAAGTTCACGATACAAGCCTAGAAACCCTATTAGTAAAGGTCCTAACAAGGCGGAGAAGCAACTCAGATACTTTCCATTGACACCAAGACTTGGAGACTATTTATGTCTCCACATCATGCCAAGGATATGACATGACATCGTTTTCATAAGTCGGATGATGGAATAATGGTGCACCCATCAGATGGATATGCTTGGAAAGAGTTTAATCGAGTCCATCCGAGCTTCGCGGCTGATCCACGAAATGTTCGATTAGGATTATGCACTGATGGGTTCTGTCCATTTAATATGGTTTCAAATTCATATTCTTGTTGGCCAGTTATTGTAACTGTGTACAATTTGCCTCCTTGGAAGTGCATGACAAGACCATTTATGTTTTTATCAATGATAATTCCAGGTCCAAAGAATCCGGGAAAAAACCTTGATATTTTTCTAAGACCTTTGATTGATGAGTTGAATAAGTTATGGTCTGTAGGTGTCGAAACTTATGATGTACACCATAAAGAAAATTTTCAGTTAAAAGCAGCTTTGATGTGGACCATAAGTGATTTTCCAGCATATGGTATGTTGTCGGGCTGGAGTACACATGGCAAATTATCATGTCCTTATTGTATGGAACACAGTAAGGCATTTCGATTAATACATGGTGGGAAAAATTCATTCTTTGACTGTCACCGACGATTCCTACCCATGAATCACCCTTACAGATATCAGTCGGATAAGTTTATAAAAGGAGTAATTGAAGAGCTCCCTCCTTTTCCTCGTCGATCTGGTTTAGAAATGTTAGCTGAAGTTTCTAAGTTCACCGAGGGACATGTTGGTAGCTCTTCAAATTGTGGGAAAATTCCCGGATTTGGCGTGTATCACAATTGGGTGAAGAAAAGCATTTTTTGGGAGCTTCCATATTGGCACACAAATTTAATTCGTCACAACCTAGATGTCATGCACGTAGAAAAAAATTTCTTTGACAATATCTTCTACACGGTAATGGATTGCCCTGATAGAAGCAAGGATAATGTAAAGGCTAGGATGGATATGCAGTTGTATTGTAAAAAGCCAGGCTTACATTTGCAACAAGATGCAAGTGGTCGAGTTTACAAACCGAAAGCCACTTATTATCTATTCAAGAAAGAACAACAACAAGTGTTGGCATGGATGAAAGAGTTGTCCTTTCCTGATGGCTATGCTTCAAACATATCACGGTGTGTGAAAGAGGCACAATGTAAGGTCTCCGGCATGAAAAGTCATGATTGCCATGTTTTTATGCAAAGACTTCTTCCTGTTGCGTTCCGACCTTACTTGCCTAGACCATTGTGTGAGGCATTAATAGAATTGTCAGTATTTTTCGGGACATTTGTGCGACTAATTTAAATATCCAACACTTGGAGTTGATGCAAAGAAATATTATTGAAATAATTTTTAAACTTGAAAGGATTTTTCCTCCATCGTTCTTCAACTCCATGGAACACTTAGCAATACACCTACCTTATGAGGCACAAGTTGGTGGACCCGTTCAATATCGATGGATGTATCCATTTGAACGGTATATTTTCATACAATGTAATTTTAATTCACTTTAATTGAATAATTTGTTTATTTTTCTAACTAATTAACATAAATAATGTAGGTACATGTTCTATTTGAAGAAGAAAGTCACCAATAAAGCCCAAGTAGAGGGTTCCATATGTGAAGCGTACTTGATAGATGAAATTACAAATTTTGCTTCTTATTATTTTGGTGATGACGTTCAAACAATATGGAATCGAGTTCCACAAAATGACGATGGTGGAGCTAAGAGCGAAGGTGGACAACTTTCTATTTTTCCTATCCAGGACTGAAAATTGTCTAAAAATATTATAGACGGCAATTATCCATGAAGAAATGAAAATTGCGCACAACTATGTCATTTTCAATTGTCAAGAATTGAAACCCTATATAGAGTAAGTGAAATATTTTCTTTTGTTTATGAATTTATAATAACTTCATTCCAACTAACAATTTAAAATATAGGCAATGTCGCCATGAGCTACATTCACGACAACCACAATTGACCGATATTGAAATTGAAAAACTATGCGAGGTTGAATTTCCAGTTTGGTTGAAAAACCATGTAAGTATTTTTTAGGGATATTTTGTTAAATTTACTATTATGTTTGAAATAATAATTTATACATTGTTATTGTTATGCTAGGTCGAATACAAATCAACCGGAATTGAGAATCAAATCTTTGCTCTTTCTATGGGTCCGTCAAATTCTGTGAAATGTTATAATGGGTATTATGTCAATGGGTTTAAATTTCATACTCAATTTTATGGTCGCTATAAAAAAACAATGAATAGCGGGGTTTGTGTAAAAGGAAGTTGCTACAATGGTGATGAAATTGATTACTATGGAATGCTTGAAGAAGTGATCCGGCTTAAATATTTAGGCAGTAAGTGCAAGGTTTTTATGTTTAAGTGTCATTGGTACGATACCAAACGTGGTCTTAAAGTGCATCGTTCAAATGGTTTGGTTGAGATCAAGCATACCTCTACACTACAAGGAAGTGAAGATTTTGTCTTGGCGCAACAATGTCAACAAGTCTACTATACGTGTCCACCCGATAATAAATCTTCAGAATGATGGGCAATTATGAAGACAACAGCTAGAAGTCGTTATAATGTTGAGATGGGTGAATTTATTTAAAAGAATGATTATGTTAACACATTTGATGTTGATTAATCAAATGAAATTTCTCAACCATGTTGTGTGCTTCCTAATATCACACTTGATGAACCAAATATATTTGTTGACACATCTTATTATGAAGAAGTCAACCAAAATGATTTGCATACGGTAGAGGGAAATTGGGGAGACGATAATGAGGAAATTGAGTATGATAATGAAGTCGTTGGTGATGATGATGATGATCATGATTTGATTAGAAGTGATGATGATGATGATTAGCATTATGCAGGTATATTCAATACTTATTGACGACGATCCAATTGTTGTAGGATGTCTAAACGTCCAGCTATATTAGAATATTCCAGAAGTGATAGGTCTGCATCCAGAGCGAATAGAACTCCATCTACCGTGGATAGGAACGCATCATCTTCTCGCCAACCGTAGCCTGATCAAGTACAAGATTATTATACACACCGAGTTGCAAGTACATTTCCTCATCAAGAGGATCATATGAGGTTAAATGCACATGAAGCTTTCGGGTTTCAAGATTTGTTAGCAACACAAGGTGTACGGCGAGATGATACAAACATGTTCAGAGAATTTAATGTACATCATCAAGGTTGTGCGGGAGAAGTTGGAGATGAAGTTGATGAAGACGGTAGTGATGAGAGAGAATTCAATGAGTCGCGAGAAGGTAGTAACATGCGATGTTTGGAGGATCCAGATTGCCTCCATTAAATCCATGGTTCAAGCTGTTCTCGAACTAGTGTAAGCATTAAACGGAAGAGTTTTGACACGGCAATCGATCCGATTGTCGGGAAAAAAGAACTTCGGTTTGTATGGAACATCCGAGTAAGTATAATATTTGTATTACATAGTCATCATTTGTGACAATTATTGTTCCATTAACGGTAGTTACTTTAATTTTTCAGGTTCAATAACGCTTCATGTGGCGGAGAAATCGGAATAATTTTACGATCTAATTTCAAGGGGCCATGGCACTCTTGGGATAAAGTTGATGCCATGTGTAAAGATGAACTGTTTAAGGAGTTCACAATATGTTTTTCGTTAACTATTTTTGATGGAGATTTGACAATCATGTTTAACGATGAGTTGAAAGATTATTGATAACTAATTTGCCTTGTTTGTTTAATAGTTTTTGTTAAATGATGCGGTTGTTTGAGATATACAAAAACATCCAAGTAAAAATCACAACAAAACTTAAAATTAATACACTTATAAAAAGTAATATATCAGGAAAATCCATGTAGCAGTATAAATTAATGGTAACATCACTTGATCAAGTAGTTCATGTCTATACTGTTCGAAAACTATTACGTGGAAAACTCTTCAATTTCAGCTCTTAATTTGTTCATTCTTCAATCAATCTGAGATTTTCAAGTTATGATTGAAAACATTTCCCTATATATTCTTACATGATTATGGCATTGGATAGCTAAGATTTGACAGGCAATTGGGTCATCCATCATGCTAAAACGAATAGTAATTTTGGGACGGACAGCAATAACCTGGCTGGCCTAGTTATTAGTCAACTAAGCAAAGACGCGATCGCATGTTTAAGTATATGTTCGTACATAATTGATTCAATAATTAACTTATAATCACACATAAGGTTTACTTATAAACTTCCTAAGTTTACGTCCGAATTTGAATTTCTCGGAAAAATAAAACAATTGCACATGATCAGTTTTTATTTATTGTTTAGATTGAAGAGTGTGTTTGTGTGTGTGTGTGTGTGTGTGTATTGATTAGTCCGTGCTAAGTTATGGCCATTTGAATGATTGATTGAAGGAATTAAACTAACTTCAAGGTGAGGAGAAATCAATTACGTACAGCAACATGAGGGGGGAAGTAAGTTGCTTAATAAATAAATAACCATGTGAAAGTAGAATAACACATATATATTAATAAAAAGTTTCAAAGCTTATTGAACTAAGATAACAAAAAATATTGATGTTGAGTCTATCACAGGCAATGTCATTGTAAATCACGAGACGTTCACGTGCAAATCTGACCTTCTTGTTCAGAACAACAAGGCTGTTTTTGTGTACGCATACAGGGCTACAAACCCAGCATAAAACATGGATGATATAAAGATCATACAATGTGCGAGGATAGAATATTCAAAAGTTTACCATAATTAATCCATGACATAACAGACTGTCGCATGTATTATATACAATGTGCGAGCATAGAATATTTATTTTGATTAATATGTCGATACCTTGTCTGAAACATGAGCTCAACTGATATGATGAGACACAGATATTTACAGAGAAGACATTTGCTAATCCTATATATATATATGATTATCCAAATCATTAACACAACTAGTTAAGCTCATGTGCTATACATCCAAGATGAGCACTCTGTGTAGCTTCTACATATCTTGTCCAGGTTTTAAGGAAAGTTTGCAGGAACCAGCAATTTACTGACGGGCTCTTAAATATACATCGGCAGCACCACCTTACAGTTGTTCGAAGAGAAAGATTAGATATTAACTACAATGAGGGTTAATGGAAGATGGTGTGCCGTAGTGAAATGGGAGGAGCACGAGACCACGCAAGTGGTGGTTTGCTTTTGGATAGGAGTCCTCGATTCATTCAATCACTCCATTGGGTTTCGAGCAATCTTACATTATTTTTATCAAGACTGGCATTGCATGCTTATGGTGGAACCTTGGCCGTGTAACCTTGAAATTTCACTTCTTGGTTCTATTTCATTGCTAGATGGTATCAAGTGATTTGGATGCTCATGCGAATATGAATACTGCTGCTATTAATTTAATCATTAGCTAACAGGTATTCCATGCACCAATGTGACCACCCTGTCAAATATTTCAGCGAAATTCTGTGAGAATTGGATTCAAATTCCCATCAGATCTCCGCAATTAAATTCCCGGCGGGATCTTATCATCATCTGGTCTCCTGCGAGCCTTACAGCCAAACATGATTTCAACTACTGCCAAAAAAAAAAAAAAAACACCACAAATATGAGTGTTCAACACTCAGCTCACTGGTAATTTGATGCAGGCAAAGTGCTACATCAGTCCTCTCTATCTAGCACTCTTTCAATTAAACCATTGATTTACAATGTTTGATGCAACGTTACCCTTTTCATCCAACAACCGTTTCCTGTTCACATAAAAAAGCACATGATAATCACGTCATTAAAAAGGTGTCATGGATCCTGGCTGTATGTCTATTTCGAATGGAAAAAACAACGCTGTATCGGAGGTTTACACTGCATCAACTATCATGAATCAATGGGCCAAAATCACACTTTTGGTTGGCGGAGTGCCGAACTGGAACATAAATTATAGCTGGAGGGTCAAGATGTAGTTTCCCATCTGTGAAAAAAATAATACCCACTAAGGAATATTTTTTTCTGGTGCAAGGGAATTCAACTCACGGCAATCCCTCATTTAAACAAGATCGTGCGGACAAAGCACGTAGAGAAACCCTCCTCAAGATAACGCAAGCACGGCCGAGGATTAAAATTTAGGTCGAGAGAGATCGAGAGAGAGAGAGCTACATTATCCATGGAGGGTGACAACACCCGTGCATCGTCTGTTCTAATGTCCCCCACATGAAGACATTCACGAGAAAGTTGCTAACGCTTGCACGTCTACTAGTTTTTTTAATGTGAGAAAATAGTAAGATATAGTATTTAATTTTTATTAAAAAAATGATAAATTCAAGATTTGATTTACTAGCTCAACTCCAGTAAACACCATTAATTTAGCAAGATGAAACAATAATAGCAATAAAAAAATAACCCGATTTTATTCAGGTTAGCATGTCGAATTTGTGATTTGATTCTAGTTGTAATACTTGGGTAAGCATGTCGAGACAAAAATTATAAAATTTAATAATAATCATTTCGAATGTGAGTTTTATTTTTAAATAATATATTTTTAAGATACTAAAATATTGAATTGTTAACTATAATAAAAGAAATTAAAATCAAAATACAAAAAAACCTTGGACTGAAGTTCAGTTTTTTACCTTAAATAATAATAATCTAGTCATTTCGATAACATAGGCTAACAAATTACTAAGATGAGCTCATTATAGCCTTTAAACATGCTAAAAATGTTCTTTGTAGCTGCATTGTAATGTACGACTCGACTGTCTTCCATCCCTGTTTGGGTGGACCCAGCAAAATAAATAAATTCAAACCAGTTATTTTAAGAAGAGAGATCGAGTAAAAGAAGTGGTAGACTAGTTTGTCAAACAAGGATCACATCATCGTTTACAAATTGAAAAGCTAAGAAAATTGCCACCTTACTGAGGTGATGGCACCTCATATGCAGGTGGGTGGTGCCTCTTTCCCTGAACAAGTTAGGATATGGTATAGATAATTATAATAATTATTATTATTATTATTAGATTTTTTTTATATCATTTTACTAGGAGTGTCCCACCTGGGACTGTGGGGCCTGGATGGATGGATGGATGCCATTATTGTCTGGTGGGTTGAGGGGCATGGCGAGCCTTTTCATGCCCCATCGCTTGCTCTTTACTCTCGCCAGGACCACACCCATCTCACCACTATATAAACCATCTCCCCTCCTTCCGCTTCCATTTCAAGCCAGCTCGCAAACTTTCAGCTCAGAAATCGTCTGCTATTCAATTCAGTGACCCCTCCAACAAAAAGAAAGTTCAGTGAAGATGAAGATGAACAGTGCTGGCATGGGAAGCTCAAGGAGAAGGATATCCAGCAAGGGGCTAGGTGCTGTCCTCAGAGAACAAAGGGCCAAGCTTTACATAATAAGGAGATGTGTGGTCATGTTAGTTTGCTGGCACGATTGACACCATCGATCAACTCCTAGCCATAGTTTTGGTGGGGATGGTGAATCTCCCCCCCCTCCCCCCCCCCCCCCCCCTTCTGTTTTTTTTCTTGGTAGAGTGTAAATAGCTGCGGCACGGCTGGACATTCTCATTAATTAATTGGAGAGTTTTTAACAGTTTTCTTATGGCTTGGCCTTATGAGGCATCGTTAATTAATGTATACATGCACCGGATAGTATGAATCAAAGTTTTGGTATCATCTGACGAATTGATGTCCTTTCTCTTTTCATTTTAGTTTTCTTGTTCTGCATGTTCTTGCGTCGCCTGAACCTCGAATTGCTGCGTGCTTCTCTGGAGAAGGATCGGAGAGAGGGGCCGGGATCCTCTTCCTCTTCTCTTGTCTTATCTTAATATCTCATGAACATCATATATAATTAAGATGAAGGAAAGTCGATGCCCCCTGAAGCCGTATTCTTTTTGTCTCGAGGTGTTTGAGTACATAATCCGCAACCAAAACTTCATTACAATAAGAACGAAGGGTTTGTGGTGGAGACTAGAAGGTCATCATAAACAGTACAGAATCATAAAACCTAATTATCGATTTGTGTTTTTGTTTGTGTTTTAAACGTAAACAATACATGCTTACCACCTCCTCTTGTTTGTTTCTCCGGTATCAAAGTAGCTTTCATCACCGAATCTAATTCCATCATCAATTAGAATATCGAGTAAATTTAGCGAAGAGGTTCTATTTTAATGAGACAGGACGTCAATTTGAGTTTTCCTTTTTTTAATGATTCAATTCAACTCCCGAAGAGTTACACATCTTTTTGTAGCTTTGGAGGAGGGAGGCTCGGATACAATCAGACGTGCTATGCACCGTGAGGAGATGTGCTCGTCTTGTTTGTTTGTGCATGCGTGTTTAAAAGTCTTTTATTTTAAAAAAAAAAAGAAAAAAAGGGTTTTTTTTTTTGGGTACCTTCGTATGGATTTGATGTGATTGTATTTAAATTAATTTTAAAAAATAAAAGTATTATAAAAAAATAATTGATATATATTAGGCATACAAGCATCCGGTAACCGGTCATTAATAATTGGAAGGGAGGAGGTTCAGCTGTGATGACATTAAAAAAACGACTCATAATTGATACTGTCCCACAACTTGCATATGTAGGTGTAATTTAAATTAAAATTCATCATTTTTTCTGGGAATAAATAATCCGTCCCTTTTTTTTATTACAAGTTGTGATAACCGATAGTAGCCCATTTTTTTTTATATAATTATTGAGCTGGTGAATGGTCTGTTTCACCGGTCTCTTTCTTCATTTCCTGGCTTTGATTTTCTTGTCTACAGCCAGACAACATTGGTAGATAACATAAATAATTAATTTAGCTCTTTCGTATAAAAAAATAAATAAAAAAACTACTCCTGGTTTTATAGAATAATGAAGGGGCATTTTTGGAGGCCGGCTTGGTGGTCAAAACTCTTGTCACAGCCCATATTCACGTGCGACACGTGTACGGTAAAAGATGGGTGCATCCAACACTAGCAGTCAGACTAAGAAGCGGATGCGTTGCTGAAGATGGCCGCGCACAATCCATTTCAGTGGAGGCGCGGTTTAATAGAATTGCCGTTTCTGACATCCACTGACTGTTTTTTTTGTATGATTGTGGATGTTTTTTTAAATATTTTTTATTTAAAAATGTATATTTATTAATATGGCATGGAAATAAAATAGATATATAGCAGTTATTTCCAAGGTGCATGGCTCTCTCTTTTCTTTGTAGGTGATCGGTGAGTATTCTGAAGTTTGTTTGGTTTAATTTGATACAATTTCTCACATTTTTTCCTCTCTTGGGTTAGTTTGGAAATTCCGAAATAAATATTCTAGTGTGCTGTTTTTTTATTTATTTTTTTAGAAAAAAAAAGGGCACTGGCAAGCGTGTCGGTAGTGTCAGGTGCTCAGAGGATGAATTTTTCAAACTTAATATTCTGTTGTCGGCCACAGAAGAAGGCGCCACCCCTCTCTCAGTGTAGCCTCAGCCAAGAGAGGACACAAGGTTGATCGGTCAACAGGCAGCTTTATGAAGCCCACGTGCACCCTCCTCATCTTAAACCCTACCTCCACCTTGTCAATCACCACCGCTCACCAATTGAAAGCGCTTCCCAGGGCCCGAAAAACCACGTGTTTCTCAGGTTATTGCGAGAAATTATATCTACTTTAACCTTGGATTTGTTTTGCAAACTACAAGTTTTTTATGCCTCTAGATATATCATTTAAAATTCTCTGGCATGTTTCTTGAAAGGATTAGCAGCCTGCCAGAGGAGGGTTTTGATGGTGGACGACAGGAGCTGTTCTTGGGTCATTTGTTTTGAAATCGAACTGGAAAGACCTTGCTGCCTGTTTAATTACGGGTGTTTTTACCGGGTATTATCTTACATCATTTAAGAAGGGGGGCGAAAGAGAGAAAAACTTTTATAAAAATATTCTTATTATTCTACTGGATTATAAATTTTATATTCTACATCACTGGTTTATTTTTTCTATCTTTTTTATGCATGTTCAAGATAGATTTTTGTGAGGTGATTAGCAGGATGCTACTAATTACTCTCCTAGATAAACATGAGATCCTTGGAGTTCTGAAGAACTTCATGATACCATCAAGAACTTCATGATACCATCATAATCGTGCTCGGAACCAAATGCATGGACGTGCAAGGTACGGACATGGTCGTAATTGGCGCGCATTTTTGTGTTACAGCCCAATCTGGCCAGGGTGTAGAGGCCCTATCTGTGCGTTTCTTTAATTGTATTATGGCACCGAGAGAGAGAGAGTAACCCTAACGCAGTTGCTACGATGGGTCTCATTCCAGCTTCCCCACAAGCAATCGTGCTCCCCATATACAAAACAACTGTGCCCGTGAGCTTAAACAGGTGGCAGGGTTTGGCCCGGTCGTCTCTCTCTGGCCATTTTCAAGCCAACCTTGTACAATCTGTAATGCTTTAACAAGTTCATGAATGTTTTGCTTGTATTCCAACCCGTGTCACTCTCATTGACTCGTTCAATCATAACACCTGTGTTTCCTTTGCCACGAAACCCTCCAATGATTTTATGGTCCACTCGTATTCGACTTGGCCACCTTAGCAGCTCAAAACGGCCCCTTCCAAGCAATGTAACTCAAAACAGAAGGACCTTGACAGACTAGCCTTCAACAAAATGCTATGTCTAGCTGCCCAGAGTCCATTTGTCCACCCAACACCACAAAGTAACGAGTTTTTTTTTTAAGAAAACCAGGCTTCATTGGACTATCTAAACCAATTTCCCTTCGGACAATAGCTGTCTAATAGCATACGTAGGGCCTATCTAAACCAAAAATTTCTTTGACGCAAGCCGGGTTTGCACCCTCGCTTTTTTATTCACATTTTTAGTTCCATTCCAGGATAGTAGAAGCAACTTATCATGCCCTTTACTGTATTCAACACAGGCAACGAGTCGACACCACCAACATGCAGAACAAAGCTGCAAAATCAGAACCATTTATCCAGAAAGAAACCCATGCATAGGTCACCAGTGGTGCGTGTTGATTACCCTTTGATGATTTAGTTTTCTAACACGTATTGAATTCATTTTCGTCGTGCCTTGGAACATGATTCAGATTGAAAAAAGAGAGACAATAGCTTTATCTTCCCCGTTGAACTATGGAGTTGCAATGACAGCATCGGTTCTAATAACAATAGCTTCGCCAAGATGAGTGACATTGAGGTCATCCAGCAAAATACTATAGCTTCAAAATACAACCTAGTAGAGTTAAAGGGCAAAGTATCAAAAAGTCAAACATAGAATGACCCCCCTTCCACGATCGGGATTGACATTGCACAACAATGTTTAGTCAACCAACTTGACTTTGACCCCACGCAGTAAAGCTATCCTGTGATCCAAATTCCTTCAGAAAGCATTTAAGAACCACGTTAGTATAACCAGAAATTCTGATGCAATAACAAGATATGTTGTTCAAAGAGAAGACATGAGACAACAGTGCAGAGGAAAACATACAAGTTGGCTTAGTCTGAATTCTGAAGGCGTATCAAGTTCCACGTTTGCTTGATCAAGTTCCAGTTTCTGGCACTCCTCTAGATCTTCCTTCAAATATTCTGGCCCTAACAAGGCATAATCAGAAAGACCAGTTTTGTCATTTGCTTCAGTTCCATGTCCACCCCTATTTGGAGATTGGCTCTGAAGAAACTCAGCGCACAAGGATAGCCCTTCCACAAGTTGTTGTGAATCCAACAACTGCTGTGACTCACTGTCCCACCATTTTCTCTCTTCCTCGGCACAATTATCATTATCACCCTCCATGTGATTAACATCATTTTCTGTCTCTAGTTGGTCAACATAACTGGGGTTTTCATGTTGAAGATTAACATCTTCTTCTACACATTCAATCCCAGGTTGCTACGGAGAAAACACAAGGAACATATGTCAGAATCTCTTTATCTCATGAACAACTGTTTTAAAAGTTTAAGGGAAATCAATTCCTGTGATTGCAAGACACTTATTGAAAACTCTCCAAGTATATCAGTCACTGGAAACCATATTTCTTTGAGTACCGCTGCATGTCATGAATTTAACGAGTACAAACAACAGCAGGTTTAGTAATTTAGTTCAATATGTTGACTGTTTTCTTTGATGAGTCTAGTCGTGTATTTGTGCCTTTGAGTATTTGTGAAATTTATCTCTCACACATTGCTGTAGGGAAAAGTTGTCTAGTATCACAGAGAATCTGGCTAAAAAATCCAAAGGATAATCAACTGGCACAATCTAATCATGTAACTAAAATTATTATAACAGGCCAGTTGCAGTGTTGCAAAGAACATGCACCCAGAATATGAATTCCTCAGGCCTGCATTTCTTCATTGAGAAAATAAAATGCAGGCAGCAGAGATTATGCTCCAAAATTCAAATCTGAACTTTTTCACAGAAAAGAAACCAAAACCGCCTCTAGGTACTGAATAAAAGTGATCAAAAGGGGTAGATCTTACCTGAGCACAGGGATCTGTGCATATGTTAGAAGATTCTTGTCCCGGCTCAGTATCTTGGCATCGCCTTTCAGCGCGAGGAGGTTCGGGAGTTACAGACTTGGGAGTGACCGGACTTACTTTTGCAACCATTTCATCAACAATTTCAGATAAATGTTCTTCAGGTTTTTCTCCCTTGTTCGCCTGCTGTTGCTGATAAAATATTTTGGAAACTACAAACTCCCCATCACACTCATCCTCCCCTGTTCCAAGGTGATATTGATGCATCACCCAATTAGTTTTCTCAGCTTTGCCTCCTCTAACCGTACTCATGTAAAGAACCATAATCTTCTTACACCCTTTCTGTATGCCATCAACGATCACTGGTTTGGTCCTGCCAGTCTTGTGCCAGCGGACATCACCACCTAAATTATCACCTTGAATCTTTCGACGCTTTCGAGTCCCAGTACTGTATGCTTTGATTGCTCTATGAAAGAAGTGGGATATACTGCCATCTTGCTTAACACCTGAAAATCTTCTTATTTTTAGAGCTAAAACTAGCAAGACTTAAAGGATCAAAAATGAAAATCAAGCTGGCTTTACACCAACCTGGAAGATTCTGAGGGTGGGTATAGCAGATTCCATCATCATTATCAACAGTTGGGATGAATTCTTTTATAAATGGATGAGGTTTTATGCCACCATCACTAGCTTTTGCCAGTAAATGCCAGATAATTTCTTGATCAGATGGATCAAATTTCACCCCTCTGGGTAATCCAGGCCACTCTTGAACAACCTGCAAACATTCAGTCATTCTACATGTTTAGAAATGTTTCAAGGTAGTTTTATCATAAATTAACTTTATGAAAAAAAATCGCAAAGAAAGAAAATTTTAGGCACTAGCTATAATCAGTAACACCAAGGAACAACAGGGGAAAAAAGGAGAGTGTTAAACAGAGCACAAAAAATCATATGAGAAACATCATTGATTCAATCTAGCTTTACAAATCCATTCAAAGCATCTTTTACTATTGCATTTATTTAATTTTAGAATCACACCACAGTACATCCTGAACCCTAACAAACCTCCTCCCAATTCAGAGAACTTGTTTTTTCATGTGTATAAGAGTTAGAAGTTTCTTGCAAAACTGAAACCCCTACATATTTAATAATATGATCACATTGCCATACAATGTTGCATATTATTGCTTTTATGGTGGATGGTTGCTACTGATAGTGTTGCATTGACACCCTTTTGGAGAAGAAGAAAGTCCTCGTATCATTTCAGATTTATAATCCAAGAACAAGGGCTATGCATCCCCAAAAAAGAAAAATGTCAATTTCATAGAGATTTAATTTTTTCATACACATGCACAAACATTAGTGCAACTTCAGTTTCTAGGCATAAAACACCAATGAGCACTTTTAACTTCTAACATCGGAAAAAATCATATCCAAGCGTGTAAAATATGAATTAGATATAACAGATCAGTTTGGCTTCTGCAATCACAACATGGAAAAGGTTGAAAGGTGAAAAATATTAGTTAAACGAGAAAATTACTGTGAACAATTTTATTTCAATAATTTGGAAAGTTAGCTTCACCCACACTATTCATGTGTTTTAATTACTTGTAATCAAAGAAAAAAACAGTTGAACTTCTAAAACAAGATAGTGTCAAGTCTGTCTACAATAAACATGTCCGTGTCAAATAATTTCATTGAGGCAGCCAAACCTAACAAAACACGAGAGAAGAATTACAATTACAATAAGTGAAAAATTAGAATATCGATGGGTACTACATGATATATTGTGTCTGCATGAAAAGAAAACAATGTTTTCAGCTACACGTAGAGTGCATTCTAATTACTGACAACACTGAGGAATATATATATATATATATATATAGATTCATGACTTAAAAAGAATTGCAAAAAGTGAATTATAAGCTATCAAGTTCTTCAAAAAATTATAAAAGCTGAGCAATATTTCCATATGTGATGTTAGATCTAGTCCATCTTATTAGAATCAATATCACCAAAAATACATGTTCTTAATGGTGAAGCTCTATTTATTATCATTACATGACCATAATGAGGCATGGGAGTAGTTAGGAACATACATCACTGTTGTCAATTGCATGATGACAATTTGGACAAGTTTTACAAGGATCACTCTTCCATTCAACTCTTTCAAGATCACTTGCACCTGATGCACTCTTGATTTTTGTAGCAAATCTATTACCATCCACCAGCCATGGCCTGGAAAATTAAAGAAAATGAATCAAAATCAAGAGCAGTAGTCTCTGAACCTGCACTAGTCTCTGAACTTATAATAAATTATGACCTGGTAAGATACTGGCTAATCTTAGCTGCAAGTACAGTTAGCATACATGTACAGAAACAATCAGCGAAGCAGACAAAATTGAAAAGAAAAGAAAAGGACATGTACATAGAAATATTGTTTAAAGCGTGAAAGAGCCATAGATTCTTAGCTCAATAGATTTAATCAACACTCTCTAAATCCCATGTTTTGAGAACATGGGATTAAAATCAAGGAGATCACAGCCACGGGTTTCTCAACAGAATACAGAAGCATCAGATTTCTACATAGAAAAGCTCTTGGTGACACAAGCATTTGCCATGCCATGGTGTTTCTAAAACATCAAGATGAATATATCAATAAGAAAGTAGCTACGGTGACCTCGTCAGGGAACCATTTATGCACTTAAATGACACAAGCACTCTTTCCACCTAAGAAATTAGGGTTACCACGATTTTTTTCTCTTCTTAACTTTGTTAGTAATAATAAAAAAACAATTAATTTCTATAACCCCGCCATCAATGGACACCAACATTCAACACGCAATAATAATCACAATTAACTAAAAAAGGGTCGTAATACACACACAACAGTTATAATTAAAGTTATTAAACTGCATTCACCCACAACGCAAACACAGATAACAACTGACAGTGAAAAAAAGATTTCCTCTAGAATCCCTTTGTCAAATTAAACTAACTGTTAAGTTCAGATAAACTCTGTGAGCTGTAAAAGCCAGCTCCACCAACCAATAAATCTAGAAGGCTAGAAACAAAGCAACCAAATTGACATCAAACCACATACAAAGACCTATATTGGCATGAACCCAGGTGATCTTATATACCGATCAATATCACCAAATTAAAAAAAAAAAAAAAAAAAAAAAAAAACACTAAAAATGCCATTGACTCATAACTCTATACAAAACCAACCCAAGTCAGAAACAAGAAGTAGCCCAAAGGTTAAAAGAGATAAAGATGGACTTGCCCGGCCATGAGAGAGCAGTTCAAGAATAATCGGAGAATCAAAAGGGATTCAAAATCACAAGGGAACCGTCTTTCTTTTCTCTGCTTTGCTTTCTCTCTCTGTCCGCTCCTTATTTATTCATTTAGTGGAAACACAGTCAGTAAAAGGGCATTTTAGAGGTGCCACTGTTTCTAACTCTACTAATTTTAGTTTTTCGATTTTCTTAACGGTTGTTTTTGCGTCGTTAGAGACAGGAAGGAAGAGAAGTTTAGCGGGTTGAAAAAAAATATAAAATATATTTTTAAATTAAATTAATTAATTTTGATATTCTATATTAAAAATAATTTTAAAAAATAAAATATATTATTTTAATATATTTTTAAATAAAAATTATATCTAAAAGTAATCGCTATCTTATTTTTAAACTTCTAAAAAACATTAGAATTATATTTTTAAGGAATAATTTTTTATATTTTTTAAATAATTTTGATATATTAAATTTAAATTTAAATTTAAAAAAATAAAAAGAACATTTTAATAAATTTCTCGAAACCATATTTCTAATGTTGATGGTGTCCGATGCCAGTGCAGAAAAATTAAGCGTGACTCTGGTGAATATCCAAATTTTTTTAATTATTGCGGTGAGATGAATTCAGCGTGACTCCGGTGAATATCCAAATTATTATTTTTTCCAACTTTGAATTTTTTAATTGATATCTTCTTTGAGTGTTTTTTTTCTTAAATAATTTTTAAACTTATGGTTAAATTAATCTCTTCTCTGAGATTTTTTTTATTTAACATTTTTTTTTGGATATTGGTATTTGTTTTAATGGTGCTTGTGTGCATTTCGTTTCTGTAAAAATTATTTTTTATTCATCTATATATTTTTATATTTTTTCATAAAAATTGCCTTTGTTTTTTTAAATAAGAAATATTTATTTTCATATAATATATTTAATATGTACAGTCTTACATAAATAATTTTTATTTTATTCAATCAATTTGATATGTGTCTGTTTTTATTATTGTTTGATTGAAAAAATAATAATTTTAATAAATAGATTCAACAAACACAATCGGGAAAATATATTATCTTTCAATATAAAATATTTTGATCTATATTGTTTTTAATTTCATTTGGAGTTAGTGTTAATATTTTTTCTATTTAATAATATATATATATATATATGTGTGTGTATGTTTTCTATTTAATCACTGACATGTATTAATTTTGAATTTATACAATTATATTAATATACGAAAACATGTTTAAACTCATATATATTCTCGTATAAAAAAAATATCTAACCCACATCCTAGGACGGATAAAACAATAGTTAAGAATTTACTAGTGCACGGTGACCCCACCGAGATCAATAGTTTTTTAGGGTTTGTAGCACAGTGGAGAGAATTAAGTCCACTAAATCAACTGGTGCACGATTTACATAGTTCGATCATGGTCAAGCTGTAAAGCTATTGTTTTATGGCCAACCAGACCTTGAAAAGAATATAGCATGTCGTTCTTCTTGTTGGTGTTGAAATTACGAAACATGCCTGTGATTCGTGAATCCCATAGACATAAAGATGGAGGGGATATTTGTCAACAGCTGTCCTCTCAGAGCACAAAGATTTCTCATCGAAAATAACTTTTTTATTTGCTTTTGAGTCTGATCGGTCAATCGGGATATGATCAACAACGCTGTGTGGCAATCATTCTCGCGCCATCCAATGTTTTTTTGGTTTTCCTTTTTGTTCTAGTCAAGTCATTGCAGGTGATCCTACAGGGAACAGCTGATATGATATATCTGAATGAGTTCTCCAACATTGTATCAAAGCATCTCATGAACAGAACAGCTTATCGACCATGTAAGTGGTTCTTGATCATGATCACTTTCACCATTTTACAATCCTGCTGCTGCATGCATTAACTGCTGATAGAGCCGCGCGCAAAGATGGTGTTTTGGGCAGGGAAACATTAAAGAAGAGGAGGGATTAATTAGGGCAGCTTTGGCTTCTTGCATGGAAGAAACCCTAGAGAAAATCAACCCATGCCTGAACTCATTAGTATTCTTCTGCTTGTTGTACAAGACACCAAGACCATTATTGAATTTGGACAATAATATCCATAGAACAATTTCAAAATTGAACCACGGATTTTTGGACACTCTGCCCGAGATGAGGCGTGTGGATCATAAGTACGAGCCCAGATACAAGATAATTTATATATTTTAAATATTGACATATTATAATCATTTAAAAATTACCAATATTGTGTTTTTATAATCTAAATACATGTTAGAAAAACTTTCAAAGCGCAATGTAAGCTTGTTATCATTCACTGATCTTATTCACGATGTGAATGCGACCATTACGTGGATAAAAATTCACGTTCCAGCACTGGTAAACGAGGAGCTTGATGTGCCTAAAATTCTATAATCTTGTCGGAAGCATATCACCGAATGCTCATGTCTCTGGAAGGAAGGAAGGAAGGAAGGATAAGTGTGGAGAAAAGTGAGCTAAATAGATGATATTATTGGAAGGATTCGTCTTTAGATAATAGACTAGTTAGATTCATAGTCTGGATAAAATAAATAATATTTATAACTGTTGAGATTAAAATATAATATTTTAGTGTGTAAAATTTGATATAAAAAAAATCAACATCCTTTGTTATTGTAATAGTAAATCAAAGTCTTAACTTCTTAAATTTTCATCACCATCACTGTCAAAGCAATAAACATTATTTAACAAATCTCAGAGAAAAACAAAAAAAAAACAAAAAAAGCACGTAAGAACAAAACATTATTTAACAAACCTTTGTTATTGTAATAGTAAATCAAAGTCTTAACTTCTTAAATTTTCATCACCATCACTGTCAAAGCAATAAACATTATTTAACAAATCTCAGAGAAAAACAAAAAAAAAAACAAAAAAAGCACGTAAGAACAAAAAATAAAATTTTTATTATTATTCTTAATATTCATATTATTATTGTTTTTATAATGGGAAGAAAACGAAATTAAATAAAAGGCTTAAAAAACCTAAAAATATTAACAAAAGAGCAAATGAAAAAATAAAATAAATGAAAAAACAATAAAAAATTTTGACTAGAAAAAAATATTTGATCTGAAAATTTATAAAAAAAAATATCACACTACTTTGCAGGCTGAGTAAAAAGTTTATATAACTGTTAAAAGAATAAAAATTATCAAATTATCCTAAGAAGAGAAAACATTAAATATATTATTATTATTATTATTATTATTATTATGCTAATAATGAAAAAACCTAAAAGACAAAAAAAAAAACATAAAAAACTTTAACAAAAGATCAAAAAAAAATATCAGGTAAAAAAAGTCATATGACGTAAAAATAAAAAATAAAAAACAGAAAAAACTAAAAGAAATAAATAAAATATAAATATCAATTTTCAAATGATCATAAATATAAAATAAAACTTAAGAACTATTTTTTTTGAAAAAAATATATCAGCCCAGCAAATAAGAAAATAACAAAAATTAAAAATCAAAGCTAAGCACACTTATATATATAAAAATCAAAGCTAAGCGCGCGCAAGCGCACACACAGATATATATATATATATATATATATAGACAAAAGTAAGGATTATTCTTGAAATTAAAAAAAATAAAAGGATTAAAATAAAAAAATTAAAAGTAATAGGGCTGAAATGAACATTAAATATAAAAGGATTAAAATCCAAAATCAAAAGTATAAGGATCAAAATGAAAACATTGAGGTCTTAAAATCTAAGAATATTATTACTATTACAACTAAAACAATAAAAAATATTAAATTATTACGATGAAAAAAATAAAAAACATAAAAAAAAGGAATCAAGAAAAAAAAACTAATATTATTATTTTTATTGAGTTGATAATAGGGGGAAATTCAATCAAAGAAAAAAAATGTCAATAAATTATTTAAAAAAAAAACATAAGTGAAAAAAACAATTAACGTCAAAATAAATAAATAAAAATGTCAAAATAAAAAAAAACAATCAAAATAAATAAAAATGAAATAAAAATAAGTGAAAGAAAAAGCAAACAAAAAATAAAATAAAAACATAAGTGAAAAAAACAATGCGTTGGGCAGGGGTTGAACACCCGCCCTCTTAAGACACAGGCGTGTCTGTTTGCCAGTGAGCTACATGTCTTTCATTGTCTCTTCATGTGAAAGAATATAAAATAGTATGAAACAACGAACCAAACATACCCGAATTCAGTGTCCAGAAACGAAAAAAAAACACTATTGAATCCAGAGTATTTTCACTCACAATAATGAAATCGAAATCCTGATCTCTTTTAGTTATATTTATATTTTTTGTTTTTCATGTAGTGGGTACAAATAGCTACTTACACAATTGTTAGCGATGGTACATACCCTCGTTCTATTAACTGTTTGAAAGAGTTGTTGTAATAGTTTTTCAAAGTGTTTTTCATGTCGAAATACATTAAAATAATATTTTTTATTTTTTAAAAAATCATTTTTAATATCAGCATATCAAAAAAATGATCTAATAACATCAAAATATATTCATTTAAAATAAAAAACAATTTTTTTTTTAAACGGCGTTTGAAACGCGGTCCCGAATGAGCTCTGTATCAAGTGCAGTGATTGCTTTTGCTTTTTTAAAATGGTGTTTTGAATTGCTTTCTGTATATAAAAAAGCATCGAATTAATTTATCTTTAAATGTCTTTGAAGTTTTGATGTTATTACGTGAAAAATTCCATTGAAAATAAAAACATCAAAATATATTTATTTAAAATGAACAAAAATGATTTGTTTAGAAATGACGTTTGAAACATGGTCCCAAACGGGTTCTATATCAAGTGCAGGGATTGTTTTTGCTTTTTTAAAATGGTGTTTTGAATTGCTTTTTATACATAAAAGCGTCGAATTAATTTATCTTTAAATATCTTTGTAGTTTTGATGTTATTACATGAAAAATTCCATTGAAAATAAAATAAAAAATATTTTATCACCAAAAAAAACACACTAAATGAGAGGTCAGAATGCTCATGGACTAATGGTGTCGTCTTTTTGACTATTTTTTTTGTTTTTTTCTAAGAAATAGAATACAATTTGATGAAAAAATAACCGAATAAAATAAATAACAAGGTAACTGTTACAGGTATCGGTAGTTGTAGCAGTCTATTATTAGAGATTAATAGTTTTATAAAAATATTTTAGTGTAATTTGAGGTATCGGTGTTTTGGTGAAAGTATGGATGAATTTGAAATTTAATAAAAAATAATTTTGTGTGTTTAGATTGTCATGTTTTTTTCATTGCTGTAATTTTTAAAATTATTTTTAAGGACATACACACATATATTATTTATTAAATATTGTAGATTAATAATCATAATAATAAAATGTAATTGATAATTCAAGAAAATTAGATATTTATTTTTATTCTCCTATCAAACTACTTACAATTTTAAAAAACAATTATTAATATCACCAAGTAAAAATCTATAATGTTATTTTAAAGCTGTGAACAAATGAATAATAGTTTAAACATATTTAATTATTTTTACCTGGGTTGCATTTTAATCCTATTTTTTCAAAAAAAATAATTTTCGAAAAAACAAAACTAAAAACCTATCGAGAAAGAGGTCTCCTGGTACACAGAAGTTGGGCCCGTGTGTCTAGTCTAATAGAAAGAAATTCAAATACGTGGCTGAGCCTGCACAATTGCCATTATTATTATTTTTGTTTTGGATATTTGTTCGTTTTTTTTTAAATGAATTTTTTATATCATTTTGTTTGTTGTGCTGATGTCAATATATTTTTTAAATAAAAAATACGGTTACATTTGGAAACAGTTTTACTCTTTCACATTGATCTTTCCTCTCCTCCTCTAAAAATTATGAATTAAAATGTTAAGCAGTTAAAATTGAAGGTGTATTGCAAATCTAAAGGAACCAAACATTCATAAAATGAGTCTCACAAACTAAATTTATTAAGAAGTGATCCTCTTTTAAATTGCTTTCTATACTATAAATTTTAAATAGATTTCAAGTCTTTGAATTCCTAAGAATATGCAAAGAAAATAAAATTTCAACAGGTAAAATATCACCGTCATCGCCTGCAAAGATGAAATTAAAAAATAGAATTTCACGACTAGAGCGAGAAGGAGAAGGAGAAGGAGAAGGAGCAGAAGAAGAAGAGACACTTGCTAGAAACGGTACTGTTTTACTGTGATTGGATCGGGTGACAGTGACCCTATCAGATTATTTAAATAAACAGGTCCAAATCAATTTCTCGTGCACTCCACAGGTCTCTGGCATCTTGGGAATTGGAAGCTGATCAACCATCTTCGCTGTTCATGCATGATCTCTATAAAGTATAAACAGGGGCTCGAGTCTCGTGGCGAGTCCAGGCTCCAAGACAAATGTGGGTGGGTGGGTGGATCCCTATTGCTTAATCAAAAGCTTTCTTTTCTTTTCTTTTGTTTGATTGTTTTTATCAGCTACTTTATTGCTCGCACTCCAATTGGATATAATTTTCTACTTATTTTTTAATATAAAAAGGAACAAATTAATTGCGATTAGGATATGTTTTTGTGAATCGTGATATATTTTTTTAATTGAATAACATACTAATATTTTCGTGCCTTGTATAGTATATATATATATATGTTAATAATAATTAAATATCATAGTAGATTATTTCTTACAGTATAGATATGCAAATGTTTTACACTGATTATCTTTTTTATATATATATTTTTCTTATTTTAGAGACAGGAGAGAGAGCACAAATAGCTATTTGAACGGAAACAATGAGTGAAAAATAAAATAAAATAAAAAATATGCAAAATGCTGAAATCCAGACTTGCTACTATATCTTTTCTCGGATTCCTTACGCAGGCGTGGACAACGCCTTGTCGGCTCATGTTTTTTATTTATTTATTAATGCAGACGACGTGTCATATTTATGTATCGAGTCTGACTGCTACTGTGATGTCTGGAAAATCAGACAATGTATATTTGCTCGAAAATTCTTGGTTCTTGTTTTCGTAGAAAAATACTTGCCATTTGCCAAAAAAAAAAATTATTTTATGTTATAATTTTCATTTAGACTAATTGCTCATACTTTTTTACTTCAATAAATGAATTTAAATTTATTTTTTTTAATTTTTAATGATGTTTTTTAATGCACTTTTTAAAATTGCCTGTAGAAAAATTTGATGACCCATTCATGTAAGATTTGACCTTGACTTGATTTCAAATTAAACAAAATGAAAATTAACATCATCATAAACCATACGAGTATCTCTTGACCCAATTACATTTATCATGTCAATTATTGACTCGATTAAAATTCGATTTGTTTTTTTTTTCAAAACAAAGTTGTTGTTTTTTTAGAAAAAATCTAGAAATAATATTGTTTTAGATTGAATAACTTGCGGTTAAAATATGTTAAAATGATGATTTTTTTTACATGTGAGGATCAATAAAAAATCTCTATTTTCTTAAGAAAAATTAAAGACTTGAAAATAACAAAAATAAAGTTGTGTATCAAGATTAATTTTTTAAAGAATATAAGCAACAAAAAGCTTTAATTTTATAAATTGGAAGATTAAAATTTAATTTCTCATGACAACTTTGAACACATCATTTATTTTCAACATTTTTTCTAAACTAATCCCTTGTCCTTCAAATTTATCACGGCCCAATAAATCTAAGGCTATGTTTGATATTATTATATTAAAACAATTTAAAAACTAAAAAAACAATTTTTTTTAATTTTTTTAAAAATATTTTTAAAATACAATATCAAACATATACTGAGCTGTTGTCATTGCGGTAGAAAATGTTTTTTCATTTAGAATATATTATAATAGTTCTTTTTCTAACTCTTAATGTTAACATATCAAAACCATCAAATCCATTAAAAATGTCAATTTTGGTAAACAAAATTGTGAGATAAAAATAGAATAATCTGTCTAAATGAACTCTTCTTTCTTCACTTTTGCTCCGTATCAAATCGAATCTCCAATAACCCTAACATGAGTTAATGGTCCCCCGGCAAAGAGAAAAAATTAATGGAGATACAAAATCGAATCTCCAAATTAACAAGATTCTCTCTCTTGCGTGTATATATTCAGTAGTTTTATTTCATTAATTTCAATAGGGCGGGATGAGTTCTTTCCCATGTCTTGACCCCTAAAAGAAGAGCCTACGAGGCATATCTTTATTTTCCTTATTTTGTCTACGAGTTTCAAAGTCGCACTTCACTTCACTTGTGTCGCTTGAAAGAATATGTGTGCCCCAAAACAGGAAGGTGGAAGGTAGTCCTCTTTGACATCAAAGCTCGTCATAAAAGTTTTCTCGTGAACATCTTTGTCATAAAAGTTTTCTGGTTAGGTATAAATATATTTGGAATATTCATTTGAATACCGATTCTTTTTGAATTAAATGGATTCATCTCTTCTAGCTTCCGACTCTCTCGATTTGGGATGCCCAAGTTAAGAAAGTTTATCTCCTCTATGTAAAACCCTTTTCCTTGAAAGATCAACTTGTCCAAGATTATGGGAGTAACTCCTCTGTTATTGCTGCATTGTCCTCCTAGTCTGCTGGTACATGTTGTTTCTCGGCCAATGCTTATGAGCACTTCCGAATGAAGGGCAACACAATCCATTGAGATAGGTTGGCGTGGGAGTCATGGTTTTTGCCTACAAACTATTTTGTGTTATGGATTGCGGTGTTAGGTAAGCTCAGAACTATATATCATCTGCACTTCATTCTCACTGACACTAGCTGTGTATTTTGCAGCCAGGACCATGAGTCGCATTGTCACTTATTTTTCAAATGTCCCTGGACTTCGAACTCATGGAAAATCATTGTCAGGTGGCTGCATGTTCATCGTCGGATGAACTCGCTTCCTTGTGCTATTCGAGGTCTCTTCCCAAAACAGATAAAGATGGTTTGAAAAATACATTTGACTTGAAAAACATGAAACTAAAGCTAATCTTAGTTTTTTTAATGAACGTGATATGATAATATAAATAGATAAAATATTTATTTTAATATTTCCAAGTAAAAAAATGCCCACACGAATAACATTATGTACTTAAATAACACACACATTTAATCCCAGAAAACAATATTTTGGTTTCGAGGAAATCATCAGTCAAGACTCAAAAAAGTTATCGAGAGATTGATTTGTTGTAATTGTATATAGAACAACTTACTAATTAAACTATAGAGCATGAAATTATATAAAACTACAGCAATTACTCCTCTGCTGCCGTCAATTGTTCTCACCGGGAATCTGGTCTCCATGCACGTGCGTTTCCCTTTTCAGGTCCAGGAAAAAACCCCTGACTGCTGGAAATGGGGTTCTAAATAATGTATTATTTAAATCATCATCATCATAAATTTAAACTGTAGTGAATCTAATGATATTAAGACTATTTTTTGAAAAATAATAATAAAATGTTGCTTTAATATATTTATAAATGAAAAACTATCTAGAAAAAGAATCACTGCCAAACTCTAAACATCTCAAATTCATTACAGCTGACGACCTCTTCACCGACCAAGTTTGATTAAAAAACAACTGCTCAGGATACCGTCAAACGAGGAAATTAAGGAGAAAATCATACATGGCAACAAGTTAAATAGTGTGCCATCCGCTACAATGTTTTATTGGCAGAGGGGAATGCATTGAAATATATGATTTCGTTTGTTTATTCTTATGATTCTTCAAATATTATAGTTAAGGATACTTATCTTTTGAGATCTGTTTGTGTAAGATATGTTCTCTCTTACTGATCTTACGGATCTCTGGAGGAGACATTAATGCTTTTATAAATCACTGATATAAATGATCTACAGTTTCTATTATACTTTCTCAGAGTGTCAGGGAGAATCACAAACGGCATCAGCGTGTCATCTGGTGCACAGATTGTAAGCACCCGCACCAAAGAACACTGAAAAAAACAGTACTAGTAAGTGATTAATAATTGGAAACTGGTAAAAAATGTTATCAGAGGATTAGAAACGAGTTACATTGCTGTAAAGATACTCCACTTTTTCTTACAGTTTGATAAGTTGAAAAGAAGAAAGGGGAGTACAGCTTGGCCATGGCAGCTTTTGATTCGCTGTAAGATATGTTTTTCATCAAATGATTACCTGAAAGCAGGCAAGGCTCTTTATTATGCACAGATCACTCCAGTTATTTCAATGCACAGGTTTAGCTATCAGTCAATACAAGAAGAGATGATCACTCGCTAGCTAATAGTCAACCATGATTCGAGAATACCAGTGGGCTTTTGGTGAGATGCTGATGATCACTTGCCAGAACAGTACTCCATGGAAGGTTAGGCTAAGTTGGGGCTTTGATTAGTAGTTGAACCAAAAATTCCAAGAAAAACGGAACATTTTATATATTATGATTTATATAGAGAGAGAGCCCCGCCAGCTAATTTCCTATATAAATGCATGATAGGAAGGGCATAATCATGTCACAATAGCGTCGCCTTTTGTTTATCAGAGAGTTGCTTTCTGTGTTTCTCCACAGGGGTCAGCTTAAATCTTTCTTTTATGGTTATAAATATCTGATTGGCGAAAAAAGAAGAAGGATTATATATTTAAAAAGAAGCAAGCATGACTGTTTCAACTGCTCCCCCTGCGGTCAAGAGTCGAGTCCTCATTGCCGGAGCAACCGGTTTTATCGGTCAATTCGTGGCCAAAGCCAGCCTAGACTCCGGCCGACCAACCTATGTTCTTGTCCGGCCAGGTGCTGCTGCAAGCCCTTCTAAGGCCGAAGTTATCAAATCACTTCACGACAAAGGAGCCATAATTTTGCAGGCATGTCTCACATGTTCCAGTTAAAGTGAAAATTATTATATTTCTTTAATTAATTATCTCATACCTCTCTGATTATTGCTCTTCTTTTGATCACAGGGGCTGGTCAGTGACAGGGAAAACATGGAGAAACTACTGAAAGTTCATGAGATTGATATTGTAATATCAGCATTAGGAGGAGAAAATGTGTTGGATCAACTTGGCCTGATAGAAGCTATCAGAGCTGTTGGCACCATTAAGGTAGAAATAATATTTATTTATTTATTTAAGGTGCTCCGATTTTCATTATCATAAATATAGAATAGAAATAATTTCAAGAGAGGAAAATATAAGGAATAGAAATTCATTACCAAGTGCTGGGTGTTTATTCATGTTGCAGAGATTTTTGCCATCAGAATTTGGGCATGATGTGGCGAGGGCTGATCCGGTGGAGCCGGGGCTACGTATGTACAAAGAGAAGCGTGAGATTAGACGGTTTGTTGAGGAGTATGGCATACCCTACACCTATATCTGTTGCAATTCGATCGCTTCTTGGCCTTACTATGATAACAAACACCCTGCTGATGCTCTGCCTCCTCTGGATCACTTCAAGATCTACGGCGATGGCACCGTTAAAGGTACGCCGGTCTGCAACTTTTGTTTTTCCGACCACGTGAATGGATTGAGATTCCTTTCTTGGCGAGGATCTCTGAACCATATCTCAAGGAAACTATTCATTCCCTGATGCTTTCACGCACACAATTAGATTCAAAATCTCACTAACGATTTTCCAGATTTGTAATGATAAAATGAAAACTACATCCACTTATCAATCAAATTGAGCCTTCAAAAGATGTGATGTGACGGGAGGAAAAACGTCACAATGATGTTATTTAGGTGTGAGTTGATGGGATTTCATACGGGGTTTGGCAATATGAAAATTACCACATTCCTTGAAATGAAAGAGAAAAAAATGATAAATAGAATTTGGCTAGAGCTTGTAATGGCGAAGAAAATACGGTGGTTTGTGTTCAGAAATGAAATAAGAATGGCTATCTATCATGATTCATGCAGCTTACTTTGTTGCTGGCACTGATATTGGAAAGTTTACAATGAAAACTGTGGATGATGCGAGAACTCTCAACAAATCAGTCCATTTCCGACCTCCCAGCAATTTCTATAACATGAACGAGCTTGCTTCCTTGTGGGAAAAGAAAATCGGAAGAACCCTCCCTCGAGTTACAATCACTGAAAATGACCTCCTTGCTATCGCTGCAGGTCTTTCTTCTAATTCTCTGTTTCTTAACTTCCAAGATCTTATTAGCACGAACATATTTAGTTTTAAATATTACTGGTGCTGGAAGTTATTCTCATTTTGTTTCCCTTTTGACAGACAATATCATACCAGACAGTGTGGTTGCATCATTCACACATGATATATTCATCAAGGGTTGCCAGTTTAATTTTTCAATCAGTAGCCCTGAGGATGTTGAAGTGGGCACTCTATATCCCGGCGAATCTTTCCGTACCTTGGACGAATGTTTCAATGATTTTGCTCTCAAATTGAAGGACAATAATAAGGATGCAGGCATCCATGGAAATGCTACTCCAAATCACGTGGTTGAATCGCTGGCTATATCAGCATCCTGTGTTGTGTGTGACAAAAAGATCGGTCTTTTTGCTGGGATATAGGGTCTTGTAGTAGAATGGCACTGATATTTCTGTGTGAACACAATTGTGATTCAATAATGTTGTGAGTCAACCCCCTTTGCCTTTCCGATTCTCTTGGATGTCCCATGATTTGTTCAAACATTGATGAACTCCCTCTATTTGCTTGTTATTATTATCTTTATACATTTGAGCAGTGCATAAGCATTCAATTGATGTAGAAGCTTACATCGGAGCATTTTTATAGACAAACTGGCATGGCCTGATGGTTTTCAGACGGCATCCATCTGGACTTTGCAGCACCACATACGACACCCAAAAAAAACAGGGAAAAGGCTATACAAATATGTACTTTCACAGTTCATCAAATCTAGCAGAATATTTAACAGTGACCGGAAAATGATGCCAAACTACCGCTGCATTGAATCGAGGACACCAAAATTGTGGCTTCTCGGTGCGTGCTTCAGTTAAAATCACAAGCTGCGACTAATAACAATGCCGGCCATTTCGGTCAACAAGGAGAGCACAAGGCAGCGTTAGGTAAACAAAAAACCCTGCACATGCCACTCGCAGAGCTGAGGGATTGCCAATGTGCTGACACATGCAAGTTGTTTTTTCAATATTACTTTTATTTATCAAATTAAAAAAAGCCGTCTCCAACCCAGCATAACAATAACAAAAATAAAAACCTGAATAAAAATATAAAAATGTCCTTAGACGAAGACTAAAGATGAGTACAGAGACACCAGTAAACTTAATCATATCCGCTTACTTTGAGTCGTTTCAGAGTACTGGACCTGCATAAAGCAAGCATCAGACACGTTTCCAATATCTACTCCGTTCTGCTCACGGTGGCCCGTCAAAAATTATCCAGTTTTCTAAGTATGGAGTTCCTTTAGCATAACGCATCAATTCATTCAGTACCGAAATTCTATATTTTTCAACCTCAATATTCTGTAGTCCAAAAATAAAAAACATGGTTCCAAGATGGAAACGATAACTATATTAGAAGGTGAATTGTTTCCTGACCTGCCACCCGTTGCGCTATCTACAAGAATCCAATCAACCAAATAATATTCTTAAGGTTTACCTTCTAATTTGCTTGAAGAACTTACACTATTCAGTTTCTCGCCCCTCTAAATCTTGAAAAGCTGCATAATAGAATTGGCATTACATTCATACAGGGAGCTGCTCTGCAATGGTGGCGAGGCAGAGTAGGCACTTTTTACACTTCTGGCAGCACGTGCTGAACGCAATTGTTATTTTACTTGTGCATGGCGTGAATAACAATTTTGAAGGCCAAGATTTCTCGCCAATAAGCTTAATTCTTTATTTTTCATTCAGAGATGTGTAATGTTGGTAGAATCAACAGACATTGGTAATAGAAAGGTGGATCCCCATGCCTGCATGGAAGCAGGACCCCATTAATTAAACAAATTCTATATAGAATTTTGTCCTGATAGATTCTTCAAATCAGCACCGGGAGAACCAAAATACAGCATTGAGAGCATGAATGGTATCGAAAGATTAGAAATAGCATAAAAGACAATTTCTTTACAATTTCAGATCTGGGCATCAACAAGTTCAGATCTGGGCTGCTTCTTTACATTTTCCGCCGGGAAAGTGTTGTAACAAAGATAGAATGAGAGGTTCGAAAAGACATAACGTCCCATAACTTCTGTGATCTACAAAGAAAGTGTGCACAGTAGGTACACTGCACTAAATTATTATCTACTTGAAGCACAAATTATGTAAGGAAATTGCATGGCAAGGCAGCTTCTCTAGTGAGAAAAGTCACCGTCTTTATTGGATCTCAGTCAAGAGTGACTAACATTTAGTCAGAAGCGTGACCAGAACGCTGTCCGCTCATGGCTGACATCGGGTCAGGCCAATTGTCCATGGTCACACAGTGCTTGAGACCGAACTGGTCGAATCTGAACGAGTATGAAGGCAGTGCCTCCAAAACTTTTGCAAACGGCAGTGCAGAATTGCAAGTGTAATTTTGAAGGTGTCATCACGTAATGGTCACAGAGAATGATTGCAGGGCTTGGGCAGTTGTGTATACCCTACGGTACTGGCTGGTTCTGGGAAGGGACAACCTCCCAGAGCCGCCGCCCCCCACGCACTATTCACCACCAAGCCCCGCAAATACCACTACTCTGACCACTTTTATTGCAGCCATGAATTGCAAACAGATTTGTTTAGCAATTTGTCTTCTACATGCAGATTTTAAATGGTTTTACCACAAATGACAACAAAACAACTTGAAACAAATAAATACCTTGGATGTATGAAAAATATGGCGTGTTATCTCAGTATGATCAGCATTTTAGCAATCTAGCATAATAATGCACAAACGAAGAGATTGCAGCAATCTTTTGGGGAAAAAAACTAAGAGATTTGAATATTTTCGAGTGTAATGGTGGTGATTCCAAGATCATGGTCCCGTAACACCAGATGATGGAATGGGACCTTCCAATCCTGTCGCGCCACAGATGAAAGCATTTATTACCATAGCAGAATACAGAGCATTGCTACTAAAAGTTAATTGGTTGGACCAGCATATCCTTCGACATACCACTGAACATTTTTAAGCCTATAAAGGCCAGATGAGGAAAAGATCCGTGAGAGTAAGAGTTAGAATAACTGTCTCCATACTCATACTGGAGCAATTAAAGTATTTACCTGCCCAGCTCTGTAAACCCTTAAAAGTAAAAACACTACAAGTGTTCTTCACATTTAACTAGCTAGCAACAAGAGAATGCATGAAGCAAATATCTTCTGCACTCCTCGTGATTATGTTGTTCATAAAACAATTGTCAATGCAATTTCTCTTTTTTTTTTTGCATATTTCAGGACCATATCTTCCATTATCTCGAGATATGTGCGTGCATGTCCAACCTTTTGTTAATGAGATACAAAGTTTGCCTGTTAAATGATGAATATGTTGAATGGGGTTTCAAAGAATTCATCTCAAGACATACAAGGTAAACGGAAGGAAGGCACAAACTTCAGAGAAATTATTACGCTTCTCTGGTTGCGCCAATGAATGTAAAGACATTTTAATAAAAAGACACAAGATTGTAGCATGGAAACCATACCCCGAACCTCCAGCAGAATAAAGTCCAGCCCACTCCTTCCCAGTTCCCATCAATACCACCCGAGTAACCTGTCAGCATGAATGATCCATAAGCAATGATTACTGCTTCATAGCTCCAGCAATTCAGTGCTGGCGGTTCACCAGGGCCATTCAAATTTTATGTTTACCAAGAAAAACCTTACCTGGATCCATTGCGCAAAAACCCAAAACAATCATGAGAATTTGATGTGACAGCAAGGTATCTACCAGGACCAGCTCCACTGTTTAGCAAGAGAGCAATTTTCTCCACCAATCTATATACAGCAAAACCCCATCTCCTTGAATCAAAAAAGGTGGAGGAAAGAATCAGACATGGAATATGTTAGGCACCAGGTGGTGTTCCCTGAAAATGATGGGGATAAAAAGGAAAGATGATCTTAATACGAGCCTGACTTGGAAAAAAATAGAATAATAATATATCACAAGGCACTCTTTAACACCCATGACACCTCCAAGCGCATGAAAAGCATGATATGGAAAACCAATAATTCAAAAGTGTCCACCGATATCCTGAGGGTCGCATATTCCACTGATCCGATGCTCGTCTTCATCTTGACTCTATGAGCCTCTATCCCAGTCAACATATCCTACTAGTTCTTCATGATGAACTGGGTCCTCCATTACAAGAAACCAAGAATGCTTATGAATTGCTGGATTATACCACTTCGTGCTGACTAGAAAGGCAAAGCGCTCTGCAATGGGGAGTCGTTCGACTCTTTCACCAAGCAATATCATGAAAAATCAATACCAACTTCATACCATTCAGTTTCTCTAAGCAGAAAGGGGTGATGATATCTGTAATTTGTAAACAAGCCCCACCAACCAAGAACTACCAAATCACCTGCACGGAATTAAAGCTCTAAACACCCTAAAATACAGAAAAGAAGAAAACCAAGCGCTTCCTCCGGAGGGCTTCTGTGCGTGCTTCCTATTATATGTGTCTATATATATCCAGATCCTTACAATTACCATCAGATGGCCTATTAGCTCAGTTGGTTAGAGCGTCGTGCTAATAACGCGAAGGTCGCAGGTTCGAAACCTGCATGGGCCAAAATTACCGTTTTCATGATTTAATTTTAATAAGCTCGAACAATTTGATCGCTAAATTACAATTTTGGACCATTAAGACATGAAAAGGTGTCATTACCTGTCGTTGTGGAAGTTTTCTTAATTTTTTCAAAGCAACTTTGCGTTCATACACATTCTTTGTTCCTTTTTTATTGAACACCCAGAAAATCCCTTCAATTTGCAGCTAAAGACAACATTTTATTTGTTGCAACAATTGAGTTGAAGGTAATATAAATTATCCTCCAAATGCCAACAAGTTGTCTCAAAATTAATTTTACCCTTTCGAGGATGGCATTAATTTAAACTCCCATTCATTATTATTCTTTTCCACTCTCAAAAACCATATCTAACACAATTAACTTGATCAAGGCTAGTATTCTAATTATTTTCTCTTTTTTACTAACAATTTATCTTTCGGTCTTTGAAAATCAATTTTTACATTTAAAAAAAGTGCTTATTTATGCTTAAATTGGATAGTGAACTGTTTTCTTGTGCCGATGCCCAATCCGACCTCTTCTTATCCAAGAATATATTAAGGAGCTTAATTGTTGATATAGCAATTTGAATCGTTAATTTCGTATATTTTTAATCATATTGTACTTAAGTAACAAAAAGATATTTTAACAAACTATTTTGTATTTTATATAAAATGAAGAAAGAAGATGGAAAAACAATTAAAACATTTCTTTCATTTTGAAGTTTTTTGTAAGAAAACATATAGATTTGCATTTTACAAAGAGAATATTTGTATCCCAACTTCTTATGTTGAAATATGGACAGGTCAATAACATTTTAATTACAGAGCTGCGAGACAACATGAGTTTATTTACGATACACCATTTCACGAGGTTCCCATATATACAGAGACATGTTCTCATAAAAAATATTAAACAACCATCTCATCTAAAATTCTAAGTTTATAGTTGAGACCCTATAATATGATTTATATTATTCTTTAACACATTCCTTCAAGTAAAAATCATTTGAGCTTGAAATTTATACAGGTCCACACTACCGTGTACTTGATTTTTATCAAATAGAATGGGGGATGGTGAGATTTGAACTCATGACCGTTTTGTTAATTGGTCTCTAATATCATGCTAAGTAATAATCTCACCTAATCTAATTTATATTATTCTCTAACAAAAATCTTTGTGTAAAAACTGGATTTGGTTAATTTTCATATATAAAAGGAAGTGGATTTAATGATCTACTATATATCTCCCTCCATACTTTTTTAACATGCAATTCTATGTTACTCGATCAAGCTTCTTTCTATAATTTTATAAATGGATTCCCATTTGATTTATTTATTTATTTTTAACATGTTTTTAAGTTCATTTGATTCAGCGGGATATTTTCTAAGTTCTTTCCCTTCTCTCTTCAAAATGACATTTTTTTTTGTGTGTGTGCTTGTCTCTTTTATGCATGAGTCTGTTCTTCATTTGTAAATATTGAAGAAGGCAACGAGTGACGATATCCATAGAAAGATTGTTGACCAATATTTTTTTTTTGGTGGGGATATTTATAGCCATCTATTAAAAAAGTCTACGTACAAACTAGAATTTGACTAACATGGTAACACTATCTTAAAAGAAGTCAATTTCTAAACGAAAATAAGGGTTTGAGTTTTTTTTTTAAGAAAAATATCAATTAAAAGCAACATTAAGTAATTCATAGGACTCATGAAATCTCTTAACCATCGATACTCAAATCAATGCCTTAGATTTTACAGATGATAAATACAACAAGTAACATAAAGGGAACCGACCCAACAAATTATTTCGCTAATGATGCTCATATAGAACTCTCTTTTTTTCTAAAAAGAATAAGAAAAAGAAAAAATATGCTCATATATAAATAATCGAAATTACAATATTTGAAACTGAATCTATATACATGTAGATCTCAACACTTTGACGCTAAATGAAGAATCACGCTTGGAATACTTAACAACGTCAATATTCTCGTAAAATCAATTAGAAAACGAGATTAAATCTCAAATCAAACTCAAGGTTTCTATTCTTAGAATGAAAAGTGAGGCAATCTTGCAGTGTTACAAGGTGGTACTTAAAGATAAAACCTTAGCTCTAGCCTAATACATAATAGGAAAAGATTAAAATCTAGTAAATTTGCCATAAATGGAAAATTTGAGATAAATGCAGAATATAAAAGAGCTAAGAATTTAAGAGAGTACCAATTGACCAAAGTCAATTCGACTCTTAATTAAAAAGTTATTGCAAAAACAAAAATTTCCTAAAATAACAAAAATGACGATTTTGAGGCCGAAACGATGGAATTTGGACAAAATTGGTCTAGGTCAGCAGCTAAGTCTGCTGATTTCTTCTGCAAACAACGAAACGCATCGACCGAAAGTGAGTTTCGCGTTATTCGACGCCGACGACTCGAGTGCCGAAATTCAGCTACCCTTGAATTTTGGGTGATTCCTATTCAAGCATATACGATCTCGCAACCTGTTCTACATCACACTCTTACGTCATATTTATAGACTCTTCGATAGTGGATGTGGAAACTCTCTAAATTAATTAATTCCTCCATTAAATTAGTTAAGCTTAATTGGAAAACCATTCGACCATTGCAATTAGCACGAGTAATTTCATAAACTTCATTAAATTATAACTGCAACAATTAAATTAAAGTTGAAAGAAAAACGCAGTAGGAGAAGATAGATGGAAGACAGCCACTATAGTATTACGAAGTGTATGTACGTACATTCCCTGCATATATATGGCTAAATCAGTCCATTAACTTACTACTCATCTTGTGATCCCCAGGACAAGAATGCCGCACTAGGGTTTTTCTGTTCTCAGTTTTATTTTCCCTCCCCCCTGAGAAATTTAAACAAGATCGTGGGAAGACTGAAGCTACAATATTGTACTGACAAGAAGAAGGTTATGGTGGTTTTCAGAAGGGACGTAGAACATGGCGGGAACGAAATCGTCAGCCATCGTATACATATGAAGATCCAGAAATTCCAACAAACTGGTCACGACAGAAAGAAATATAAACTGATTAATATAACTTCTTAGCATGCAAAAAAACAGCCAAGGATCTTTTTCGTTGGAAGAGAGAAACCTTATATTAAATCCTAGCAATATTGGAAAATATATATCGACAATAATTTCCTTTGATCCCGCCATGGTTTGGATACACTTTTAGTTCATGCATCCTCCTCTCTGCCAATAGTTTCTTTGCTGGCTAGTGCTCGCCCTTCTCCTCTCCGTGTGATTTCTCTTACATTCCTTTTTCTCTGCACAATCACCCGACAGCAAAATGGGAAGGTATATAACCCCACTAAGAACGTACCAACCCATATGATCCACGCTCGATCTTCAAATCTTTCACTCTCGACGTATACTATATTTTGCAGTGATGCAAGTCCAGAAAAACACACCAATATACCATCATTGCCTTCTTTGTTAACTAGCAAAAGCTACACCAAACACACCAAAAAAGACACACCCGCAAGCAAAGAAAAAAAGAAAGAAGGGAGAGGCATGCGATAATTAGAAGAGTAAGGTACTGATCTCTTGGTAAAATTATAGAGACCTGTGTTGTTGTTGTTGTTGTTCAATGATATTGATATTAGTTCTCTGTCTCTTAACACTTCCCGAGGAAGAATCGTCACCCCCAGTCTTCTCCATAACTGCTTTCAATGCTTCCTCAATCGAGCTTATAGAATATTGTAGTGGTTCCTGCAGCTGCTGCTGATGATCATTGCTATCACATGATGAATCTTCTTCACCGGTAATAAACAAAACATTCTTTACACGTCCACCAAGTGTTGTGATCTCAGCTTTTAATGTTCTTAAATGTAAAGCTTTCAATGTTTTTATGAGGTCAGGCAAGAGATCAGGCCTGTCTTCACAGCAAAGTGATGCTTTGATCACAAATCTACCATCTTCATCGGCCGTATCCACTGTTAGCTCATCTATTTCTGTTGGTACTGGACTTGTTTCGGCTATCAAAGTAGTCTGGCGTTTTAGCTCTTTAACATGTTGGATCACTTCTGCTAGCAGTGAAGCTTTGTCTGTCTGTGACAAGCAAGGAACATAATCAGTTTCATGCATGATAAAGGTGGTACTCATAAGAAAATAAAAATTAAACACGAAATAAAGCTATAATTAACGATCTTTTTTGTAAGTTAAAAGAGAAAGTAATAAACATAAATGATCACATGTTAAAACTGTCTTTCGATGTTTGAAAAGATGAGACGGGGATATGAAGTTTTTATTCTCCTCGGATGATTCAGGAAGAAAGTGGGTTTTTCTAATGGTGGGGTTATGAAAGAGGATTAGGGCACGGGGGTATCTTTAAGTGTCTGACAAGAATGCTAGTTTTGTCTGTCTTTATATCTTTTCATTCTCGACTTAATTACTTTGACTGGTAACCGGCAAGAAATTTCCATGGAAACTTTTCGACTTCTCTTTGTTCCACTTTATCATATCAATTTAGCGACATTAACGCTTATTCCCTTTTAGTTTTGCTTTTCCTTTCCTCGGAACTAGCAGAAGTCCCAGAAGCAGAAAACACATAGAAAAGAAAAAAACATTAGCAGCAGTACTGTTCCAAAGAGAAAACAGAATAAGGAGGATTAGCTAACCAAGGAAAAATGCTACTGCCTTTCTTATATCTAAAGTGAACATCGCATATGTGTTCTGGTGGCATATTATAGTTATACTACAAATTTACAAAACAAAAGGGAAATAGAAAATTGACACTCCATATTTCATCATTTAAATATAAATAACGAGCGTATAGTTTATTCAAGGGCTTTGATATATATATATATATACACAGAGAGAGAGAGAGAGAGAGAGAGAGGGAGGGAGGGAGGGAGAGGGTCCGATATATCATATGTCAATGTAACATTCTGTGAAGGTTGGTTTTCAAAATTTGACGATGAACCACTATGGTACTTACTTTGGTGGTGCTGGGTAGCAAACTGCGTAGCTTAGCTAAGTGGTTGTTGATTCTCTCTCTCCTCCTCCTCTCAGCTTCACTGTGACTCTTAGAAGCAGCAAGTGCCTTGGCATCCATGATTTCCTGAGCAGTCATCTTGCTCAACTCAGCTTGCAACCCGAAAGGAGCTGAACCAGGTTGAGCCACCGGTCCAAGAGTGTCAGATATGATCCTAAGATGATCATTTGGGGTACCATCATAAGCAAACTGAAGGGAGGGAGCTCTTCTATTGAATAACCCCCCGTATGAGGACGGTACTGGTGGAGGGATAAGAAAAGGGTCATGGTCACGAACTGGGTGGTTTGGCGTGAAGTGCGCCGGGTTGAAATTGTGAACTGGGGGAAGAGGCCATGGTAAGATTGGTGAAACTTCGGGGAAAATAAATCCCGATCCTCTAGGTCCTCCATAGACATCACTGCTTTGTTGTTGGTGGTGGTGCTGTTGCATTTGTTGGTGGTATTGTAGAAATAGCTGCTCTTGGTAGTTTTGGAGATTATGGATTGTTTGAGAACACTCTCCTTGATCTTCTTCTTTAAGCCCACACATATCTCTCACCTTTTCACTCTATAGAGGAAAAAAAGATTGAAAATTCTAATATTGCTTTGAAGCTGCAATCATAAGAATCACTTCCTTCGATCTTTCTGTGGAGATGTTGGAGGGTAACGTGTTATACTTTTCAATAGGTAGAAGAAACATACAGATAATTAACAGGAGGAGAAATCACAGGGCCTTAAAAATAATATCTTTGATGTACTGAGACGGATAAATGGATCCTTAATTTTCAGTGCTCGATCCAAAGTACTCTTATCTCTTTGTGGTGGTGGTGGTGGTGGTGGAGAAGGTAAAAGAAAAGGCAAAGAAAGAAAGTTCCAGGCTTCTCTCTCTATCAAATGAATGAATCTCTCAAATTAAGGCTTTGTGAGAAGGATGTGGTGATGACCCTTTCAATCCTAAGCTTCAACTATATAAGCTCTCCTTTTCTTTGGTGCTACCTTTGATGGTATCTTTTTGGCTCTTTGTTGTTTTATGCTCTTCTTCTGTGCTGATCTCTCTAAATATTTTTCTCTCTCCCACCACTCTTTGTAAGTACTGCTAGTCACCTTTCCTTTCTTCTTACGGCATTCTATTCATCCATCCATCGCTGTAGCTATCAGGGTGGGGGTGGGGATATCTTTTTGTTTGTTCTACACACAAACTATATATAAAAAACTGTTTTATATCAATTATATGAAAAATATCATTATTTTGTTGCTTTGTGATTGGTTCAAACTGTATAATTACACTCTGTGAGTGCAGTGAGAGAGAGTGGGGGGAGATGGGGGAAACACAAAAACAAACACAGTGAGCACACAACACACAGATTGTCGTCCGACCAAAAACCGAAAAGCCTGATAATATCATCATGATAAAAGGCTTAGCTAGCTCTGCATACATACCCTTTGCTTTTTTTTTCTTCTTAATTTTTAAGGAGATAATCAAACTTTATTACTAGCAGTACTGCTACTTAATTAGGAGCAGTGATATTTTAAGGCCATCCCGCTTAGTTTTTTGATTAATCACCTCGATCGGTCAAGCCCCACGCTCTTCCATACTCTTCGCTATTTCCACCCCGCCCTTTCTGCTTCCCCAAGACCATGTAATCATTGTGTCTTGGAACACACTCCACCACTTTCTCTCTCTAGGTTTGCTCTCCACTCCATAAGCTTTTCGGTTTCAGTTGCATGTATTCATGGCGCCCCTCGCCGGTCCTTTCGGAATTTAGATAGAGGCGGCCTTTTCAGTTTTGGTTGCTAGGTGCAGGAGAATATTAGAGCGAGCACCTGTATCTTTTGATCGTGATCAATGGGGCCAGGTCACGGTGGCTCCTCTGCACTTGTGCATTTTGCAAACAAAGTTTCTAAAGCTATATGTGCTTCAATTTTCTCTTCTTACAGTCTTGATCTGTGGCTGCAGCTTCACATACATACATACATACATATATATATATATATATATATACAGTGCTTACTATAAGGATCCCAGTTCTGAGAAAAAAATATACCGAATGAAATAGAACTGCCCTTTTCTTTTCCAGGTTTCATTTACATGAAGTTCATTGTACATATAGCTAGGGAATCTCAGGCCTCGAGCCTGTTATAAACTAGCTAGTTGGATAGGAGATTTTATAATGCATTGTCGAGGCTCATGTGTTAACTAGACATGGTTTAGTTTCTTTATTTTATTTTTGGAGGTATATATATATATATACTGGTTGAGTGAGTGCTTGATATCATCACAGTCCATTGTCCAACATTAACCCCATCCCATTTTATGTTTCAAAATGCGATTTGTTTACTTGGAGCACAGAGACACAAGAACTTTGTAATTTGCTGGTAACATTTCTCAATTATAACTTTCAAACGCCAAAAGCACGATGGAATAATAGATGTTTCTAATCACTTTTTGAAATGTGCGAGCACGGCTATCTAGATCAGCCTCTAATCACGCACTGTGGAGTCTTTATCCTGCGCCACGTACGATCGAGCTCTAATTTTTGCAGCCACTGGTTGGGCCTAAAGAAGTCCGATACTTCTTTTGGACCATTATGGGTTCATGTTAAAAAGAGTGCGAGCACGAAACGTGGTGGTTCCATGCAGTCGACCTACAAGGTTAGGGCAATTACACGGTCAAATAAGTAGCCTGTCTAATAAAAAGGAAAACAAAAATCATTCAACCAACCTGCCTTTTATTTCCTTTTTCAACACCATAATAGTCTGAGCAAGATATCGAGGAGAAGACCATTCTTTATTTCTTTTAGCTTAACTTTTATTTTAATTTAGAATTGCCTTTTCTATTGTTTACAGATTAAAAAAAAAACCCGAATAAATCCCATTGCAGACCTAGCTACCACCACCAAGTTCCTTCCTTTTGGTTAATTTCTTTATCATCTTCCTTTCTCCATCTACTTCTTTAGTCGCCAGCCAGCAGCCACTACTTTCTTTCATAAGCAAGGGAAGCTTGGAGATGGGTTTTTAGTATTTTCGAGCCCTATGTGCTCCCACGCATGGCCGCTTTGGTCCCCGTTTCTTTTTTTTTATATTTATTAATAACCCATATGTTTTTTTAAGTAGCCCATTCGATGATAGCTGCACCACGCACTAATATATATGATGACATCAATCCCACCCTATCATGACGTCTGTCCCTCAAGACATTAGTGCTCGTGCTTCTCCTCCATCGATCTTTGCCTTAGCGTAGAAGGGCCTTTTGTTTATGATGATGAGTGTCGTTTGAATCCATTCTCGTCCGGCACCAATGGCCGATTCACCCGTCTACTAGCATATCATACCAATATACCAACCAGAACAAAAAGGAGATCGAAGGAACCCTAGTTAATTATAATATCTTCTCCGATTGCAATATATATGTACGCGATAAAAAAAATAAAAAACTGAAGTTCGATTATTGATTTTGAAAGAGATGACCGTCTAAACTAAAGTTTTGACATCATATTTGATTTTTCTGAGCTAATCAAGAGTTAAAGTTTAGTTTGGGTTTTTAATTCTTTATTTCCAATTTAATTTTGATACTATTTTATTTTTTTGGTTTTATATTATAATGTTTTAAATAAGCTTTCACCTTAGTTAATATCCGTTTTGGCAGAATAAGATTTAGTTTTATTTATTCAAGTCAATTAAGACTTTCAAGTTCCAATTTCCAATTACACTTATCAAATGTTTTCGATCTGCAAATTAAAACATTATTTGACGGTAAAAAATAGTATTAATAATGATTGCATCAAATTGAAATAATATTCAGCCTTTTCTTTCTTCTAGGAAATAATTTTTTTTTTATCTTGGCTGATATGATTGTTAGCTGTGATCAATATACTTGTTATTATCTATTGACATATATATAATCTTCTATTATTGAATACACTTATCAAATAGAAAATTTATTTGACGGTAAAAAATAGTATTAATAATGATTGCATCCCTTTTTTCTTTGAGAAAAAAAGCTCCCATCTCTCAACATTATCCGGGTAATCAAACTAGATAATTATTACATAATTTTGTATTGATCTAGTTAATGATAATTATAAATGACAGTTTCATCTCATACATCAAGTATCTATTATCATTTTAATTTTTTCACTCGATTTGATACGAAGACAGATAAAATCCAACTTGATTTGATTGGAGACAAGTGAGGGGTTAATCTGCCCATCATCTTACCTCATCTTTTAACTTTTTTTTTTTTTATGGTGGTGGACTTTAATTTCTATCTCATGATGCATCGAGAATTGATTTATGACTCATGGATGAAGGGTCGGTGTAACTTGATTTTTATGCTTAAATTTCATCTTTAATTATAGCTATTCTAAACTCGTTTATTTTTTATTTTAATAACTAGACGAGATCGGGTAGAGACACTTAGTTAGATACCTTGATTGACGATGAAGCAAAGCTGTAATAATTTTCGATTTCGAGTTTGTGGGTTGTACTTAAGAGCCCTAACTAGCTAGACTTGGTCGATTTCGAGTTTGTCCTGAGAGAATAGTTAGAAACGTGGAAGGAAATTAACATAGGAGGGGAACCCTTTAAATTACAGTAAAACCAAATTGCGTGCAAGAATCATACATGCTTGTACTCCACTAGGCAGCAGCAGGCTACATGTATCATCATAAGTCCCTTTTGAAGTGGTCCAAATAGTCAAATTGAGATCAAACAGGTGTCTACACCCACATTGAAGTGATGAAAATATTTTTCGTGCATGCGCCATAATTTAATTTCACAAGACACAAGGAAGCTTTGAGCTCTTTCCACGACTAGCTAGTCGTAGCAATATCTTCTTCCACAAGATCTTTGATTCCTGGCTCATCATGACTGCGTGTTCCTGGTCTACAAGAAATTCATGGAGGGTTTTGAAGAAAGACGGCTTTCCGTTTCCCATATTCCGTAGAGCTTGCCCTTGTGGTGAATGATTGCTAGTCTTGGCCATAGTTTCAGATTCCACAGAAAATGCTCGCCACCATTTATCGCAACCATTTCTGATAATAAGACACTTTGCACACAAGACACGTTAGTGTTTTATGTAATTTTAATTATTTTCCTCCCAGAATAATAGTTTTTGTTGATTGAGTTCCTAATTATGGACACTTCTATTCGCGTGCCATTAACTTTTTTTCTAAAATAAGTGTTATTGCATGTAACGCGTATTTTAGATGGGAAATATTAACAAGGACTAAAAGGAAAACCAAATTGAGAAATGTATGAAACATTAAGGACTCAACTGATACATACTCGGCTAGAGCATCTCAGCTTACCTTTTGGTTAATGGTAAACACAACACGGACAATATGGTTAATGGGAGTATTGTATTTAGAAAACTATATTCAAAATGTTTTTTTTTCTAAAATAAAATAATTATTTATTTATTTTTCTGTGTTTTTATATTGTTTTGATGTGTCGATATACAAAATAATTTAAAATATATATGATAAAACAATGGAACAAGTAGAGAAGGAATGTAGCCAAAAACCTAAGTGCAGTCCCTTTCATTAGGGTTTTAATAGGGTTTTATAATCCTATGAGTATCCAATTTGATCCTATAATAAATGCTAAATATCTAATTACATGCCTAATGTTATTCACATTCCATAATAGGAAATATTACAATCTTGATATATTCCATAATACCCCCCCTCAAGTTGGAGCATGAAGGTCCCGGATGCCCAACTTGCGCAATAAAAATTCATATTGTTGCTTTCCCAAGGCTTTTGTGAATATATCGGCAAGCTGTAAAGATGACGTAATGAATTTAGTCGTAATACTCCCAGCCACAATGACATCACGTATAAAGTGACAATCAACCTCAATATGCTTAGTGCGCTCGTGAAACACAGGATTCTGCGACATATGAAGAGTCGATTGACTATCACAATGAAGAGACATAGGGGTCGGATGAGACACGCCAAGACTTTCCAGTAAAGCTTTAAGCCAAGTCAATTCCACAGTCGTCATGGCCATAGATCGGTGATTCTGCTTCGGCGGAAGAGCGAGAGACAATGTGTTGTTTCTTGGTTTTCCAAGATACTGGGGAATCACCAAGAAACACTATCCATCCAGTAAGTGATCGCCGAGTAAGGGGGCAACCGGCCCAATCGGCATCACACCACCCGTGTAGCCGCAGATCACTTTCACTACTAAGAAATACACCTTGACCCGGATTACCCTTAAGGTACCGGACTACCCGCAAAGCAGCTTCCCAGTGTTCCTCCCGTGGACACTGCATGAATTGGGATAAAATATGCACACTATATGAGAGTTCGGGTCGAGTGAAGCAAAGATAAATCAATCGTCCTACCAAGCGACGATATTTTTCCGGATCGATCAACGCTGTACTGGTAGACAAAGCAAGACGATGATTTTGTTCTAAAGGAACAGCTGCTGGTCGAGCCCCTAGCAACCCGGCTTCGGAAATGATGTCAAGTGCATATTTGCGTTGACAAAGTACAAACCCAGCAGGATTGCGCGCCACTTCAATTCCCAAAAAATATTTTAGGCAGCCAAGATCTTTCATGTGAAAGCAAGCACTAAGATAGTCTTTGAAAGTCTGGATATCACCCGGACGATTGCCAGCAATGATGAGATCATCAACATACACAAGAACACTGAGTTGTACTTCCCCTTGCAGATATGTGAATAATGAATAGTCGGAATAAGACTGCTGGAAACCATAGTTCGTCAAGGCTTGTGAAAGTTTAGCAAACCAGCACCGAGGAGCCTGTTTCAACCCATAAAGCGACTTACGAAGTTTGCAAACCGCCTCGATTGTTCCAACGCGAAAGCCGGCGGAAATTTCATGTAAACTTCCTCTCGAAGATCACCATGCAAAAATGCATTATGAACATCCATCTGATGCACCGCCCAATTCTTCGCTGCGACCACCGCAAGAAATACCCGTACGGTAACCATTTTTGCGACAGGCGCAAAAGTTTCCGTGTAATCAAGACCTTCAGTCTGATGATTGCCCAGAATGACTAGACGAGCCTTCAATCGCTCAATAGTACCATCAGAATTATATTTGATCTTGTACACCCACTTGCATCCCAAAGCTTTCTTCCCCGCTGGGAGACTCTGAACAACCCAGGTCGCATTATTTTCAAGTGCGGAAATTTCACGCTGCATGGCATCTCTCCAGCCTTCGTGTCTGACCGCCTCCGAATATGACACGGGTTCCCGCTCAGCTGTGATAGCTGCAAGAAAATGTCTATGGCGCACAGAAAATTTGTCACAATTCACATAATGTGCTAAAGGATAGGGTGTACCTGGAGGATGCAGTGGGACAGGTGGTGAGAGAGATGGACTCTTTTGAATAGTGTTGGTGACATAATCATGTAGTCGGATGGAGGGATACCGCTGACGATGTCCTCTTCCCATATCAGGATAAGTGCCAGATGTTTCCAAGCGGTCGACCGGTTCAGTGTTGTCTTCCAAGCGGTCGACCGGCTCACCAGGATAAATGGCAGATGTTTCCAAGCGGTCGACCGGTGACGTGTTGTCTTCCAAGCGGTCGACCGGTTCACCCCTCTCATTGGAAGATATATCCTCAGGTATAAGATCATGGACCTCGTCAGAAGTAGCGAGGGTCATATCAGTAGTGAAAGTCCCATTAGTAGGTTGAGCAAAGGGAAAGACATCTTCTGAAAACACGACATCCCGGGAGACAAAAAAATTCTGTCTTTCCAAATCATATAGGCGCCATCCCTTCTTCCCATAGGGATAACCCACAAAAATACACCGACGACTTCTACTGGCCATTTTATCCCCCGTCTTCTCATGCGCATAACATAAAGAACCCAAAACTCGCAAGTGATTATAGGATGGTTCCTCCCCATGTAAGACGTGATATGGTGTTTTTCCATCCAATACCAAGGAGGGGGTCCTATTGATCAAGTACCCAGCGGTCAATACACACTCTCCCCAAAATTTAATTGGAAGAGAACCTTGAAATCGCAGAGCGCGAGCTATATTCAAAATATGTTGATGTTTTCTCTCCACACGCCCATTTTGCTGTGGAGTGCCTGTACAAGAAGTCTGAAAAATAATTCCTTGATCAAAGAAATACGATTTCAGACATGTAAATTCTGTCCCGTTATCACTCCGGAAAATTTTGACTTTCCGAGCAAATTGCCTCTCCACCATGGCAAAAAATCTTTTAAGCATACTAGACACTTCTTTCTTGTCAACAAGCAAATAAATCCATACAGCACGGGAAAAATCATCAACAATAGTTAAAAAATACGAAGCACCACATGAAGAAACTGTTCTATATGGTCCCCATAAATCACAATGAACCAGTTCAAAAATATCCAAAGTCTTATTTTCACTAACAGAAAATTTATCTCTCCGCTGTTTTGCTCTTTGACAAACATCACAATTTTTATTCAAACTGTTTTCCTGGTTGCTAGAATTAACCTCGGGAACTAACTTTGTTATTCGCAGTGAAGGATGCCCCAATCGCTGATGCCAGAGATCCAGAGACGCTTTATTACTGATCTTCATTGCATTAATCCGCGGTATCCCTTTGAAATAGTAGAGTCCATCTCGTCTCTCACCCGCACCAATCAGCATCCTCGAAGTGTGGCCCTGTATAACACACAATTTTTTAGTGAAAAGTACAAAACAATCATACTGATCAATTAATTGCGTCACAGAAATTAAATTGCAAGTAAGTCCTGGCACATAAAGGACATTTTCAAGGCACAAATATCCGTCAACAACCGTCGTTCCCTCTTTGACCGCCAAAGCACTACTTCCATCTGGTAATCCAACCGGACACTGATCAATTATTTTTAAATCAGTCAGTTCACCAATTGACCAGGTCATGTGGTTTGAAGCCCCGGTGTCTAATATCCAAACCGAACCAGTATTGGTCCCAATCAAATTTTTAAGCTTACCGGTCATTTTATCTATTATCTCCTTCGGCTCACCCAAAATCACTCTCAATTTCGCCCATTGCTCGTCGGTCAAGCCTACCAGCAACGAGCCACCTCCTTCGGCTGCGACAGAGCTTGAACCTCCGGTGGTCTGTGCAGCGTTGGCACGGTGGTTTCCCTTGTGACCCCGGCCTCCTCCTCTGCCACCGGAGTACCCTCTTCCACGACCAGCTTCTCTTCTCTCCTCTCCCCTGGGTCTGTCACCCCACCACTCGGGATAGCCTTTAAGAGCAAAACAAGTGTCTTCCCCATGTCCAAATTTGTGACAGTATGAACACACACCCTTTTCTCTCCCGTCGGTCATCCCTGTCACCCGAGTTATGGAACCTTGCTGTCGACCGTGGGTTCGACCCATAAAAGCCACAAAATCACCCGAATCATCTCTGCCCCGAGTCATCCATTTCACCTGTTCTTCTTGAGTGAGGATGGAGTACACTTTGTGCAGCCCCGACAATGGGTCTTGTGCCAAGATGTTCGATCGAGTTGTCCCGAACCGCTGCTCATTGAGACCCATGAGGAACAGGTGCACTTTCTCTTCCTCTCTTCTCTTTTCCAATATTGAACCTAGATTACACGTGCATTTTCCACATTTGCACGCAGGCAATTGCTCAAAATTGCCCAGCTCATCCCACAATTTCTTCAATTTCCCACAGTAATCCATAATAGACATTCCCTTTTGCTTGCAATCAGCCAATTGAGACCTTAATTGTTGAATTCGCGGTCCATTGGTGATGCCGAATCGGTCCTTGATGTCCAACCATAAATCCCGTGTAATCTCTACATGGGAGATGGTTGATCGGAGTGTGGATTCAATAGTGTTTCGAATCCAGGACACCAACAGTGAGTTGATTGTCCACCAGTCTTCACAATCTTCTGATTCTTCACTGGGTTGTTCAATTGACCCGTCGATGAACCCGAATTTCTTTCGGGCTCTCAGGGCTGTTCGGAATGAACGTGCCCACTCTTCATAATTGTCCCCCTTCAATTGGACTTGAGTAATTGTCAATCCGGGATTATCAAGAGATGTAATGTCGTATGGTGAGATTGTTTTCCGATTCTCACCAGAGACACTCTTGCTCCTAGAACTGGATTCTGCCATGTATGTTGCTTGATTGTGTGTTTTGTTTCAATTGTTTTATTGCTCTGATACCATGATAAAACAATGGAACAATGAAACAGTAGAGGAGGAATGTAGCCAAAAACCCTAGAGTCTGCAGTCCCTTTCATTAGGGTTTTAATAGGGTTTTATATACTATCACGAGTATACAATTTGGTCCCATAATAAATGCTAAATATCTAATTACATGCCTAAGTTATTCACATTCCATAATAAAAATATTACAATCTTAATATATTCCATAATAATATATAAATAAAAAATACTTTGAGGAATAAACTTTATCCCATTAATTCAATTTTTTATAATTGAATTATGTAAAGCCCTATCTGTATAATTCTGCAATTGACATATTTATCCAAATTCAAATATTTATATTTATAAATAATTATTTTCCTCGAAGTTCTTTTTTTTTTGGAATCCTCATGGTAATAAAAAGATAAATAGATAGAGCTACGAAAAACATCTTGCTGGCTGATGAGCCACGAGGCCCATAACCCATTGAATAGAAAACCATGAACTCGACTATCATATTAACAGGGGTATCGACGAGGCTACTCATAACTCACATTAATTATAAATAAATTTAACTTAAATACAGATTATATATTCATTATTAAATCCGTTAGATTCTTTCCTCAGCCTAAGCCAAATTATATTTTTATGACACTAATCATACACGTCAATTAAACCAACCTTTGTGGACCATGTTGCGCATAAGAGGTTGGAGTGTCAAGAATCACATCAATAATTGGGTGCCCAGGTTCACTAAGATGCTGTCATATCCTTGAATGTTTGATCCTTGTGGTCCATCAGATGGAAGGCAGCGGTGTGCAATTTATATACGATAAATAAATATTTTGATTTAAAATGAGGGCAAGATTCTTTAATTTTTTTACGGTAATTAGAGTTTTTGGCAAGAATAGTAATGGCACTCATGGTCGACTACTTATGCTCCAACTTGAATCCAAATCTAAAATTATTATACAAACTTATCTAGAGTTGTTGGTGTGTTTAAAAGGTAATGAACGGTTTTTTTTTATTCGAGAAAATTTTATTTTTTAAAAAATATATTTTATAAATTTAATAAGCAAATAAAACTTTAATTATTTTAGATTTTTATAAAAAATAATTTGAACTCGAAATATGTTAATAGATCTTAATCGTTTTATCATTGCTAGAGCAGATAGCAGATAAGGTCGTAAAATAAAACCCTAACCAAAAAAAAACCTGCCTTTTATCCTTTACATGATTTTTTTTTGTGGTTAACTTTCTGAATGTAATTATTTCCACTTGCTAAAGCAGCGACAATATCACAAGCAAAGCTACTAGTGCTAAGCTAGAGAGTCAGAAGTTCCGAAAAGCAATTTCATGCATGTAAAAGCATATGTCTGTACAGTTGCATATACACAGCTCAGAGAGGTTCCATGAGAGTAATGGGAGCAGGGAACACGATGAAGTGACTCAAAGCCTGGTTCCATGCTGCTAAAAAAAAAAACCAGCTTTCAAATTTTTCAGTCAACTTTTCCATAAAGTCCACTGCCACGAACCTATACTGCTATAGCTTTACGTGAACCTCAACTAGAGAAGTCTGGACTCCCAGTCCACCAACTTTTAAATTGAGAATATATAGTGAAAGAACCATTACCAGACAATACGACAGAGATTTTCATCGTTTTTTTCTTCTTCTTAAAGACAGTGGATTTCAACCAGACTAAAAAGTAAGAAGAAATCAAAGAATAGTAGTAGTGGATGGAACCACAATGGCACATGTAATTAGATATTTATGTCCTTGAAAAAGTGTACGGGAAAAAATCAAAATTGTCTGCATAAACTAGCAAGTATTTCGGACGATGACCAAGAAAACAGCAGCAGCAGCAGCAGCAATTTTTGGCTTTAAGTCAAGAAGATCTTTCCATGGGACCAAATAGAATCTAATCAAAGCGTTCATTCTGAAAATCTAACCAAATTCAAACTTCTTGAGCATCCTTAACAGCACAAGCTGTCTTAATCATGGATGAACAAAGTATTATTCAGTGTGTGGCAGGAGATAAATTACACGTCCCTTTTCTTTTCTAGAGTCAAAAACCATACCCATATTTCCAAGGAATGTGTCCTCAGAGTGGGACAGGGCGCATCTCCATCCAATTATACCTTCCACCGCTATACGCAAGTACTAAATCAAAAGGAGAAGAAGGCCTGGATATCATTTTCCCGAAGCCGAAAGGTGAGCTGATCAGCCCCACTAGATCGAATGAGCTCAAATGGAAGAAGCTTAAAGCAAGGTATAACACAATATTAGTGACCTAGCTAGCACGTAAAATGTGGGAATCAAACTGGTTATTAACAGTTTAACCTTCTGGGCAAGTAGATGAGAATTAATGTTGACTAAACCAAATCTTCATGAGTTGGGAAAGCATTTTAAAACCTTTTCCATTGATTGTTGAATGAGAATTAGCGATTAAGTAATTGAGTAATCATTTCATTATCATCATCCCCTGTTGAACTTTCTCTTTCAACCAACATTAGTGTGATCAAGCTGGACCCAGCATGACTTAATAATAAAAAGAGTCTAAATAAAAAGGGTCTAAAAAGATGAAGCTGCAACAGGAAAACGACGGTGTAGTACTCCCCCAGAGAGAGTTTTTCTTTGTACGCGGTGTCTCTCGTGCATAAAAAATCGATGCTTATTTCATTTTATAAGCGTTGTTTAGCAATCTCAAGGGGTTAATTTAATGGTTAAAGAACCTTTTATTATTATTTTCTAAATTTAAATCTTGAACTAGCATTCATGTAATTCTTGTGGATTTATTACGCTGATGTTGGGGTGTTTTTTCAATCTATATTCAATATTAGTAGAGGGGGGAAATGGTCTGACAGGACGACGACGACGACGAAGAAGAAGACATTTATCATTTATCATTAATCTACCAATTATCATTTATCTACCAAAAGTGGGAACTAAACAATTATCATTAATCTACCAAAAGTCATGCTTGGTATCATCTCTAGGTATGTGGAAAGGTGTTTGAATTGAACTTCCAGGACATTATTTTTCTACCATTAATTTATTATTTCTCTGATTAGAAATCTCCCACTTTGCTTTCGTAATGCAGGGAGAGGAAGATGATGAAACAGAGTCCACGTCAGACAGTTATGAAAACATTAATGCTGCTGACACAGACATTAACAAAGATGGAGTTCCTCAAGCAGTAGGTTTTGAAAGAGACGTTGATGGCATGAGAATCCACCAGGTTCAAGATGCGGACTTGTTTTCTTCCTTAAGCATTTCAACTACACAATAACCCAGCTGCTACCGTGGGTTGACTGTTAGTTAATCAGAGTGCAGTTCCAAGCCCATCATGTATTAGGCCGAATGAAGGCCCAATAATGGTGGCCCATCATGACACCAAATTTTCAACACTTCATTTAGGCCCCCGTCTTTCACATGCCATGCAATCACAGATTCAGAATATGCCAGCAGCTGGATGCAAATCAATCATCCCTGCCACGTCGCACCAAATGGTTCTCAGACGCAGGAAGCGCAAGGCAGAGCTCGTCAGTTCAATCCGAAAGCTCAATGGACTCTGGAATCAGGCAAGGGAATCTCCGCTTTTTAACAAGTTCGTGTGCAGCCGCATCAGAATCTGTCGTTGAGACAGAGGTGCAGGGAATTTTGGAAGCTGGGAAGGAACTGGGATTTGGGAATGTTGAGGACTTGCAGGTCTTGGCAGCTTCCATTAGAGGCCAGGTGGACAGAGAGCTGGACGATTGGAATGGTGCCCAATAGTTCCATTGGAGGGCTCTAGATAGGTATCAACTTCTTTCTTCATGAAGATTTTATTCTGGAATAGTTGTGGATGGGGTATGTCTGTTAATAGAGTACCAGTTAGAAAATAATATCGGGAAAATGATATCGAGGTGAGCTTCCTGCTAGAAAACTAAGAGAGCATCGTGTTGCGATGGGTTTATTCGTATGCTATGGAATAATCCACGTTGGGCTGCTTTGATCACTGTAATCTTGTGTTTTCTCTATCAAGGAAATTCTTACAGATCAAATAATGAGAAGAGATTGTTCGGTAGATTAATAATCATTTCATATAACAAGGGAAAAGGCAAAGAGTTTACATTCGTAATATTTAGCAGTATATAATTAATCTACAACTATAAATTATCTGTCCTCGAATCCCTTCATTCCAGATTTCAATACAAAATCGGTGCAATTGTAGAAAACCTGTTTGTCGAGGTCTTGCACCCTCGAGATTAGTCAGTACAACGGTGTGCTAATCCAAAAAAAAACTGAGCTATCGCACCGAAAGCTGAATGTTGCCATTACTAAATTAGAAATACAGTAAGAAGGGTTAATGATCCCGTACGTTCTAGCTACAGCAAGAAGAGAGCTAAAGCTAGCTCCCCTCTTCCAGCTAAAAACTACCCTCTCCTTCTATTCAAGAACTAGCCTTGCTATCTGTCGAGCCCTCCCCTGGCGAGCAACCACACAAAAAAGCTGTACATTCTTAATGTTCAACAGTATATACTGCTCATTTAGAAACCAAATGGTGCAATGGTCAAATTACTGTTGGCTGCGTGTATAAATTGCTCATACACTTCTGTCATTTATCAATTTTATGATCTTTTCTAATTAGTGGGTTGTCAATTGAGCCCATCTGATGTTAAAAACATGCTCGGAAGATGGAAATCCAGACCCTCACCAGCGTAGTACGATTAAAAGCTGATGCAGTCGTATGTTAGTTTTTAAAGTATGAGCCCATTGTGAATATATTGAAGTCTCTAAACATTTCCATCAATCAAGTTTGACATTCAGTGCATAGTGGAAATAATCATCCACGCCATTTTAATAAATATTATTATCATTCTCCTTAGCCGTCTAGGTTTGCAGGAAAAATTGACTGTCCATTTCAGAAGGACACCAAATCCTTGCATCCTATTCTCAATCACCGGAAACCGACCATTCTCCGACTCAACCAGGCACTCAATTCCCTCCCTTATCCCTGTAAATAATTCCTTGCGGGGGCGAAAACACCGACGCACCACCGAGTTACAAACCCAGTCCTGGCAATCTCGGTCTTGACACGCCCGCCACGTTCACACAAAGATCAAAACCACTGCGAGCTGATTTGTGATTTGTCCCCTGGAGTTGGGACTCGGCACCTTTACTTCCCCAACTCGTCGAGTGACCAAACAGAAGGGTCCGCGGGTAATTTCACACCGTTAACAAACACTCCCTTGAGGGCAATGTAGTAAGAAGTGGGGGCTACGGGGTTAGTTAATAACGGCGTGCAGCTTCGACGCCGATCTATGGATAGCTGATGGGAGAGGAGGTACAGGTTGTTAATACTGTTTTTATTGTTAATGCTGTATTGGTTGTTGTTTTATTTTCTTATTGATATAAAATATTTTAGTTTTGGAGTATTTGGGTGTTTTATTTCATTTCAGGATTTTGCCATATATATAAAAACAAATTTGAAAAACAAAAAAATTAAATATTATTTTGTTTTTTATAAAATTAAAATTGATAATAATTTTTTTTTATAACATGTATATATATTTTGCATTTTCAATACATTATATATATATATATATATATAATGGTCACATCACTACTCAGTACTGACAACGCAGACATTAATTTGGCTGTAAATTTTGGTCACGCAAGATGGGAGATTAACGTGTAGTAAATGAATTTTTTATAGATTCCAAGGAGTTTTAACTAGTATTTAAAATGAGATAAGAACATTTCTTATATTTTTACTTATTCGAAATGTTTCGGCGGTATCAAATAACTGGGAGTGTGTTTTTAATCCACAGGGCAATAATAGAAACTGTGATCGAAACGATGGTCTAGCTGAGAAGAGAAGATCAGCCCCGGCCCAAGCCCATTACTCCATGGCCCCCATTATTACTCGACCCGGTATCACTCAGAACCGGGGCATGAAACCCGCATCCGAATGATTAATTATTGCAGTCTCATTAATTAGCCAAATAACAGAATTCATATCTATGCAATTCCAAAGAGCCTATCCACGTGCATCGATGTGGAGTGTGGACCACTAGACTAGCTAAGGAGAAAGTAAATAAAAAAATAATAATGAAAACACCCGTGTTTCCAGGCACAAATTAAAAAACACAATCATGAATATAAATATAAAACATAAATTACAAAAAATATATAAAAACTAGCCAAGTGCCTCCGCGCGTTGCCGCAGACATTCTTGTGTATATAATTTAACATAATTAAATTCACAATGATAAATTTATATGATATAACTAAATAAAAGTTATAGATTAAGAGATAAAATGTATAAAATTTTAAGTACAGTTTGTTACGCAAACATATATCACATCTTTTAGAATGTAGGTATTACATCATAAAAGATAACAAAAGAGCATGAATTAATATAAAACAAAGAGCAAAATATTTTTAAAAGAAAAAAAATAAATAAAATCATTATTGTGAAGATAGTAAAATCATAAAAATCATTTAATATAGAGAGTAAATAATAAAGATTACCTATGTGCATCGAAGCACAACATCGAAGCGCAAGGCAAGTGGCTCGTATATTTTTTCATTATAAATAACAAACATAAAAAAAACTTAGCTATGTGTAGCTTCATATATTTTTATTAACGTGATATTATATTTGAAATATCATACATAAAAAAAACAACAAAAGTCAATTTTTAACAAAAACAACATTGAATAGTGAATTATCTTGATTATTATTCTCATTGTTATTACCATGATGGTTAAATTATCAAAATTATTATAGTTATTATAACAATTATTATAAATAATTAATATTCTAATTATTATAGATAATTAATATTTTAATCATTACTGAGAATATTATCGTTGCTACTATCATTATCGTTATAAAAATAAATTTATTTTTTTAAGATTTATTCTTCATGTTATTATATTTGAAGTATTTTAGAAAAGTAAGATTAAATTAATTTGAGTTCTTTTTAAAAAAAAAACCTTAGTTCATATATATATATATGTTTTAAGTATCACTACTATTGTTATAATATCATTAAACTTATCATCAATATTATTATTAATAATAATATCATTACTATAATTTTTTTTATTATCTATATCTTTGATATCATCATCATCATCATCATCATCATCATCATCACCATAATTATTAATATCATAAGCATTGTAACCATTATAATCAATTATTATTGTTATTATCATTATCATTTGTAATGTTACTATAGTGTTTTCTTTTTCTATATATATAAGTATAAAATCAACTATTTATTTTTGTTTTATAATTATTGTAGGTGTTTGCACAATTTAACTTTTATTATTATCTTTGATCTTCGGGATAATTTAATAAGTTTCATTGTTTATTTAGTTGTTATAGTTATTATTTATCATTTAAATATATTATGAAATGAATTGATCCCAATATAGTGAATTCAGTGATTTAGTTATCCCAATCTTCACATTTTTTTAATAAAAATTTTTATATGCTAAAATCAGTTTAAATTTGACGTGGCGATATATATAAGTTGGAAAATACTGTAGTTATTAGTCGTATTTTGAAAGAATAGTTACAATGCTTTTCTCAAATGATTTAGCTTGTAAGTTAATAATGTTCTCATATATATATATATATATATAACAGGTTGATGTTTTACTATATCCCTAGATATATATTATTGTTGATTGTTGATTTTAATAGTATAATTATCATTTTGCCCTTCAGTCCATAAAAGTTAATTCTCGGTCTCGGGAGTATTTTAGTTTTTTCCACTGCATCCGTGTATCATTAGCAGAATGTGTTGGGGTGTTTGTGTCTTCTCCGTTTTTATTTGAACATTAAAACTACAATTTTTCCCTGGAAGCACTAAAAAAATGAAGGCTAGATTTGTCGCCCAATTAAAAGTAATTATATATTTTATTTTCATTTTTTGTCCGTATTTATGCTTTTAGTTTTGGTTTTTGATTTTTATCATTTTTGTTGTTGTTGTTGAGGTTTTATTTTTATTCAGTCTAGTCTTGAAATTTTAATTTATATTGGTGATAATTTTAAAATTGATATTTCTTCTTTTTTCTTTTTGCTCTTTTTTTTGATATTTTCTTTTATTTTTATTTGTTGTTTAGATCAAATGATTTTTTCTATGATCGTAATATTTTTTTTATTGTTTTTGTTCTTTTGTTAAATCTTGTTTCTAGATAATTTTATGATTTTCATTGTTTAAGCAATAATAATGATAATTTAAGAGATTTTTTTTATTTTTTTATTGCTTGTTGTTTTGTTAATTTTTTGTATTTTTTAAGGCAATTTAATAATTTTTATAATTTGAGAAGTGATAGTAATAGCACTAATAATTTTAATTGTTATAATCATGATAATAATAGTGACTTACAATGGATTTTCAAATTTTTTTATATAGGTAGAAAATCAACGACTTATTCTTGTTGTTTATTTATTATAGATATTTATATTTTATTATTGTGTTTATTTTAATTTAAATTATGAGATGAATTGATTTTAATACAATGAATTCAATAATTAAAGTTTCCAAATCTTCATAATTTTATGCTGATGATTTTGTTAAAACCTGTTTAACAAATGAATTTATCAATTCTATATTGATGATTTCGTTAAAGCTTGTTATACAAATAAATTTATATAAATTTAAAATTCATATATTTTATTGAAAACTCATATTCTATAACAAAAAATTGCCCTTTTTATATTCCCAAAATTTTTAGCATTATAAAAAAATATTACAATCTTAATATTTTTTTACATTTTAAAAAATAATCTCACAATCTTAAATCAAAGCAATGATTTATTCAAAGCATTCCGTCATCTTCTTGTCTTGCTAATTCATGTCATATCAGACTATTTTCGATGTAAAATTTAAATGCTTTATTATTTGCCAATGCGCTAGTGAATCGCGTGGAGTGATTAAGTTGATAAAAATGGGTTTGGGTTCGGAAGCAAGAGCGTTAATTTTGTCCACACATGATTTTTCCCTGTTATTTCTAACTTTGCCCACCATCAATCAAAAAATATAAAATAGTGTCCTTTACTGATAAGACTACCTGCATAGTACACACAACACTTCGGTCAGCCATCAATTAATAAATAATCCATCCAATTTTGAATTTTTCATTTTTTTAAATTAATTTTTTAATGATATCTGGCTAAAAGTCTCCTTCCATAAATCTCTGGATATTCACCTACTTCTTTTGAAGCAGCTTTCATAGCTGTATTATCAGTGTAATCTTTAAAATAACTTTTGAATAACACACACACACACACACACACACACACACACACACGGTTTTTTTATATGTATTCAAGTGGTAAAAAGTAAAAATCATTTTAGTGAACTATTTTTTTTATATATTATTTTAAATATAATACAATTATTTTGTATATAGTTTAATTATATAATTAATTATAAAATTAGTAAGAGTACATTATGTAATTAAATAATTGCTTTTAAATAAATTCAAATGAGATCAAAATCTTCAAATATTCTCATAAGAAATCATCAAAACCGGTAAGGATCTTAATATATCATCTGACAAAATATAAGGCACAGACCAAAGCACAAATCAACAAATGCTACAAAAACCAATTTACTCCTCATGAAACACAATCTGAAAGAACCTCCAAGAAAGTGTTGAAACAGTTTCACACACAATAAGTTGGAGACATGAAAATTTAACAAATTAGCAATTCTCCGAACCAACAATGCAGGAAAAAAATGAAAAACAAAGAAAAGGACCACTCCAGTCCTATTGAATATCAAGAATGTCCACAGTACTCCTAAAACACCCAAAGCATTACACTAAAAGGATGTAAATAGTTTTTCAATCCCACAACTACCTTGCACCTGTTTGGCCAAATTTCAATTTTTTTTACACTTAAAATGAATTTTTTTAGTGCGTTTAGATCATTTTGATATGCTGATTTCAAAAATAATTTTTAAAAAATAAAAAAACATTATCTTGATATATTTCAGCACGAAAAGAACTTTGAAAAGCTACCGCTGCCACATTATCCCAAACATGCTCATTGTGAAATGAACTAAATTGTAATCGCTGGAATCATTTATCAGTAATGTTCTGATTTTATTCAGATTTTATTCTAACAAACTACAACAACAAATCACACATACCTTTCTAAGTCCAATCCTAGTCTCAGAAGTATCACGATATCAAAACTTTTCATGAATTGAAAACTTATTTAAAAGTTTTTAAGTTTCAAATTCTGTGAACACGAAACAAAGAGAACAAAAAAGACAATCTCAAGCTGTATCAGAACCTCACCTCTTTTAACAAAGAGATTCTTCTTGTCCATCTCTGTATGCTGCACAGACTTAGTATCTACACCAAAAACCATGTCCTAAAAATCCAAAATAAAAAATAAACAGCAGAAAAAAAAATCAATAAATCAAATAACATTATGAGACTATTGACCTGGAGAGCATCTTTGGCGGCAATAGCGTGCTGCGCACACGAAAACAGAGCAAAACCCATAGCTTTCTCTCCTTTATAATTAACTTATCATTTATCAGCTTTCTCATACAAACACAAAACTGTCTCCAGATTAATTGCAAAGTGAAGTCAAAATTAGTTGAATGAGATGAATTAACAATATACATATTCTCAAACAAAATCTATTAGCAAGAGACATCATCAGTTAATCGATTTTCCCTCAAAGGCAATCCTCTTCTCATAACTCCTTGTCTCCTATGAAATTAAAAGATAACAAAGTAAAGTTGCAAATGATACCTTTGTGTGTTTTCTGTTATCTAAACAGAATTGAGTCTGTTTTCAAAAGCAAAACACAGAAACCTTGTTGGCTTGGTCAGATTTTGTGAACAAACTGGTATGGAAACACACAGATTGATGGTTACATCAAACATGATATGAAAATCCTGCAATATTCAACAACATATCCATCAACTATTTGCATCAAGAGGATTCCCTTAAACATTGAACATGATATGAAGATCATGCAACATTCAACAACATATCCATCAACATTTAACTCATTCAACAAATCAAACGTTGCCATGTATTCTATAATCTTGCAAAATATCAAAAGATCACTGCTAGAATTTGCAAAACCAACCCTTCAAACACAGTTAATCAAATCAAATACAAAATAAAATAAAAACCGTACCTTCTCCAGAATACCCGACATTTGAAAATTCTCCATCTTCGTGAAACTAAATGACCAACACTCTGCTAATTAGGATCACACTTAGAGCCATTATTCTGTAATATCACAATCTAGGCACAACAACAACAACCACAAAAAGAAACACCCTAACCTGAATTCACATCCAATCAAACCAAACCGAGAGCAACAAAACCAAGCTCCAATTTAAACCGACAATGAAATCAGTTCCAAATCGAAGAGACACCCTAACCCGAACCCAATTCAACCAATAACCCACTCCCCAACACAAAAAAAAATAAAAAACGCAAGCAACCCGAACCCAATCAAACCCAATCCCAAGCACCGACAATGAAAAATAAAAAAAACCCAACCAAAACGAACCCATTACAATCAATCACAGAACACCCATAGCAGAGAAAACATGAATCGAGGGAGAAGATGGGAAGAAATGGCAAAAAAAAGAACCCATGAACCCAATAAAAAATAACCGAGCAAACCCAGAATTTGAAGCAAAAAAGGGGGCAAAAGCATACCTAATCGAACAACCAACCGAGGCAAAGAATCCACGCAAGGAAACGACCGTACGCTGTCTCCGACCGACCCGAAACCAAGCCATAAACCACCATCCCCGCCCGCCCGACAGTCCTCAGCAAACAGACCATCGTTCTCTCTCCGGGCGAGAACATGACCGAGCAGACATAAATTGAATAGAGAAAGGAAGAAACCACATATGCTCCGAGAGAAGAAATAAAAGAAGCCGGCTCATTAAGGGTAAAGTGGTCCGGACACTGCCACAATCCATAGTAAATACACTCTCAGTCTACAGTGCACTAAACAGGAAAAATAGGACGGCTTTTATTTGTTAGTTAATGATAAATACTCCAAATATAAGAAAGTAATCCAATACAATAAATGGTATATATGTAGCTAGCAGTCTCCCTCCGTTAGTCTTACAAGATGGGCACTGTGCCTAGGGCCAGCCATGGGAGGCTACGAGAGAGATAGAAATTATAAATAGAGGTGTGGTATGATGGTGAGCGAAGAGAAATGACCTCTGCTTTCTCTTACTTGCAAGTGGACACATCATTTTCCATTTCAACTCAAGTCATTCATGCTTACCTTTTTGGAAACAATTAGTTAACTTTGTTTAGCTAGTTGCATGATCGCGAGACTACATCACAAGTCAATAAATCATCATCATAATAATAATTTAATTTTAAGATGAATTCAAAGTCAGCATTTCAAAACCATGGTGTCTTATTAAGGACTTTAATGTACTTTATTTTTCTATGAGAAGATATGTACACACATTGAAAAACAACTTAACTTTTGTAGTATTTATAAAGTGGGCGTTGAAAAAGTCAAAACTAAACCAAGAAAACATTCAAGTTATTAGAATTATAGAGAGGTTTTATGCAAGGTACACTTCGAATATAACTCGCACTTGTTCAACTTTTTGTGAAATAATAATAATAATAATTAGGTGACAAATGGGAGAGTTTGGTGCGAGCCCAGGAGACGAATTGCTCAAAACTAAGCAAGAATTTAACAGGAAAAAGTTTGAGAAGGTACCATGACTATGCTAGTATATAGGGTAAAAAGGACTCAGCTTGACAACTGTGGCTGAGAGAGACAGAGAGAGAGAGGGAGGGAGGGAGGGAAATTCTGTCCTTGTTTTTAGGGTTAAGGGTGGAACATGTGAGGGTAGTAGTAAGTGACAGCACGCACAAAAGAAAATGCAAAGAAAGGAATCTTTAGCAGGGATTCAAGCTTTAGTAAATCTATCAATTAACTAGTAAGTTCCAATTTAATTATTTCAACGTTTGATTTTGTTAAATTTGCTAGCTAGCTGCTATTGTTCATGCTTATAAAATCCAAATAAACGGCATCACTTATTCTTCTTCTTCTTATTATCATTATTTTGGTTTGATAGTAAGGGTATGACAGAATATTTATTGATCTTTTCAGTTGAGGATCTCGAGATTTGAATCATAAGTACAACAAAAAACCCTTTCTTAACGACCGGACAAACTTCTTAAGGTAGTTTTAGGATTTAGCCAACACATACTATTCTGTTCAATGATAAATACATTTTTGAGTATTTATCAAAAAACACATCGACTTTTATCTAGTCCAAAAGATTTCATACATTGAAAGATTATAGAAAAAAATCTTAGACAGGAATGATTTAGCAGAAGTTTGATGATTCTGCAGCAGTTTGGGTTTTTTCCGAGGAGGAGAAGGTTATTTTTAATGTTTCGGTGATGAACATCAATTAGATAGATTATTAACAAACACAAGGATCGAGTGTTAAACATGTTGTTGCTGGGCATCTACACAATCTCTGATAAGATGACAAAGATGGAAGCACACGAACGTATAAAAGTACTAGAAATGAAATACAAGTACGTCCATCAAAGGGATTATTAGCACGCATCTGGAACAATTAAATGCTGTTTGAGATGATTCATTTGACAGTACCAGAGGCTCTGGTTGGAAGAAGCGACGAGTTGTTAGCAATGGAGAATAAAAGGGGATGCCTGCATGGAGAATACCTGGAAGGGAGTAGGATCATAAAGGATTTAAAATCTTTGCGGTATCGAATCGAGTTTAGTGCATGAGATGACGTTGAAGGAAGGCCCTTGACAGCCGAAATTCAAGATAATTGTGGATTAACATTTGAAAAATAGATTAAAAGGGTTGGGAGATCAGGAAATAATCACAAAAGATTCATGCCTTGTTTTCTTAAAAACAATTTCAATAATACAAGGCAGTCAGAGAAATGACAGTGACATCTGGTCTCCCAGTCAAAAGAAAATTTTGCCCATCCATGGCGGTAAAAGTAACTTGGCTCAGTTTTACATGCCTAGCTCTTGCCCTGCTGCTTTCACAGATATCATTACATGTCCTTCTGCCCTATCTCTCCCCAGCTAGGTTTCCTAGATGTGGCCATGTCTATCGTCTACTCTACTCTGCTACTCTCTTAAGCTCCTCAAAAAACTTCCTTACCTTTCAATCTATCTCTCTCTTTCTCTGAAAAATAAAGAACAAGAAGGGTTCCTATCAGGCAACCACCTGTGCCCACGTGAATTGTGGCCAATGAAATGTGGGCTGGCTCTTCAATTTCGTACCCTTAATCACTATCAAAGCTAACTCCTATTACATCACTCTCGTGTACCGCAGTAACAATCACAAATTGCACTGCTACTTCTACTGTTTTATATTTCTGAAAAAGATGAAGATAAAGCTTTTGTCACCCATGGACAGAGCTCCCGGGGCTATTTTTTCTTCAATCTAGCACCACCAGTAATAGAAACACTAAAAACACTCCAAAAATAGCTCTTCAAAAGAAATAGTATTGTTTCAGCTATGTTTTCTTCAAGTAGCAGTTTCAATCCCTTTCAATATGCAAACCCTACCATGATAGCAAGCACTTACGCTGACCCAGAAAACCCTAGCTCGATACAATACTATTCTCCAACGTCGTTCTTGCAGCACTTCCCAGATCTCTTTCTCGATGATGATGTAGGTGAGCTCTTATCACAACAGCAGCAGCAGCCGGAAGTTTTTGGGTCTAATACTCATTTTTTGGCAGTTGAGACTCCGGAGAATAACCCAGAAGCTTCAAACGAGGAAAGTAAAAGAAAGATCAATAATAGCAAGAAGAGAGGTAATGTTAATACTTCAAAGCAGCCAATTCGTCAACGGCGAACAGGGAAGAAGGACAGGCATAGTAAGATCAATACCGCTCAAGGGCCGAGAGACCGAAGGATGAGGTTATCACTTCAGATTGCCAGAAAGTTCTTTGATCTCCAAGACATGCTCGGCTTCGATAAAGCAAGCAAAACTATCGAGTGGCTCTTTACAAAATCGAAGGCCGCGATCAAGGAGCTCACAGATACGGTTCCAAAAGTGAGAAAATGGAGTCGCACTAGTGCTGGTGGCAAGAGTGTTTCTTCCACTTCTGAGAGTGAAGTTGTATCAGGTATCAAGCTGACACTTGACAGAAATGGAGACAGGAGAGTGGAGGCAAAGAGCGACTCATTAGTGAGCAAACCTAAAGAGAAAAGGAGCAAAAAAGTGCATAAACCAGTTTTCAATCCTGTTGATAGAGAATCTAGGGAGAAAGCCAGAGCAAGGGCAAGGGATCGAACAAGAGAGAAAATGAAGAGCAAAGGCATAGACAAGTTAAGTCAGTCTTCTCAAGCAAATCCTGACAGTTCCCTCGAATATGGTGAAAATTTTGCTTCTGGACGCCAGGAAGTTAATTCTGTGAAGGTAGTTGATGAAGGAGAAGAATCCAACAATCATCATCACTTGCTGCCGCATCAAATAGATCATCATGTCAGCATCATTGACAATTTTTTTGGGATCACAAATTCACCAAGATCATCTTCGATTTTCGATTTTTCTGAGAGTGTTGAGGTTCCAACTTTGAAGTATGAGTTTTCAGGGTTTCCTCTGAAGTGGGACGTGACAAATGGCAGAGTCCAGTATAAATATAATGCACTGCCAAACATGAAGCTACCATCAGGTAATGTTCAAGCACAAAACCCTAATGCAAATTTCATGACAACCCCGCATGCCCTAGAACAAAACTCAAGTGCAATGATCATGGCAACATTAAACGCTCATGTTGAAGAAAGCCCTAATTCAACTTTCATGAACATGTCAAATCCCAATGAGCAAAATCCCAGTTCAATTCTCAAGACCATTGACAATATTGGAAACCAATTCTCCTCCAGTCGCATTTTTGCCAGAGACTATGACCGCTTATATTGAAGTGTCCAAAACTTTGTGATTGTTGAACCGACCAGGTTTGCTTAGAAAGTTCAGCTCGTGTCCATTGAATCCATTTCTAAATTGTGGATGGAGAATGAAAAACTTTATAATTTCTTTCAGAGATAGTAAGCATTTTTACAAATTGGGTTGATGTATGTGCAAGTCTTGAATTTCGTTTTTGTTAGCAATGCGTATGTGTATGTATTTTGTTTTAGAATAAATTTTGAAGTACTCTAGATCGAAAGTAATTTGAGTTATTTTAGGTATTTGCACGTAGAACATTAATAATATGATTATTCAATATCTAGCTACGGATATTTATAAACAATATAAATATGTGTCATGAAAAGTATTATAATCTAATTCTAATAAGTCCAACTCCATAAGATCTCTCTTAAATGAGTAACATGATATATACGATGAATAGTTGTCTTCCACCATGCATCCCTACCTACCTTTTCCCATAATTTTTTCCATGCCAGCAGATGTATGTGTAAGTTCATCACATTCGTATTTTTTAGCAATGTGTGTGTGTTGTGTAGTATTCATTGTCTTAGCTATATTTTGTTAATCTTCCTGCAGCTATGAGATAATTGCCCAAAAAGGATACTAATCAGTGTTAAATGAGTTCAGCAGAGGTGAACTATAGCCAGAATCAGAAATCAACTATAGCTAGAATCAGAAAATAAGCGAAAGCTGTTAGATTTTAATGAGATTAATGGCTTTGAAGATAAAATCGCAACGTAGATACTCCTTTCTCTTATACAAAAATTTAAATCACTTCAAAGTTATGTAGTTGACAAATAGCAGTTGCAGAGAAAGAAAAACCCAGGGAAAAGTTGAATAAGCATGCATGCGTAAATATTTCAGTCACTTTTATTCTATACATTTATGTCAAATCTTGGGTGAAATGAAATTATCTGTAAAGATAGAATTCCCACATACTGAAACTTACATAGCTGGGCTACACATAATCTTCAATAATGTTTTCCATTTTGAACTTCGATGTTTCTTGAGTAACATATCTTAAGAATTTGCCCCCCAAAGAATTCTCTCAGCTAGTTAAAGAACAAGTCAGCGTTTGGTGTTTTGCTGGAAATGAACAAGGCGGCGCTTATAGTGGTCTAAGGAAAGCTTTCGTGAAGGGCAGCATTGGTTCACAGGTAAGACAAAACCTCAAGCGTGGTTCACAGGTAAGACACAATCTCCAGGAAGCTATATATATGGGGTACAGCCTGTTAGGATTTTGTAGTGTAGGATGAGCAGAGTTGCTCTTTAGGATTTTAGGGAGTAGTTGGGGGATTTAATTGAATTATTTAAGTGTTTACTGGCTAATTAAGGTGAAAGGAGTGTGATGGTTTAGGTATTTAGTTAATCTAGTTGTGGATGAAAAGGAGGGGCTTGGTTGAGAAATAAATTGAAGAAACGTGGGTTAGAAAGAACTCAAGTTATTATGACTTGTAGTATGCATGGCAGAAGCTTTTATTAAGATGGGTTTTCGGCTTAGTTCATAGCTAATGGATGCCCGGGATGTTTGTAGCAAAGTTTCAGAGACTTCAGGCACTCTTGCACAAGTGTTTTAACATCTGGCCTATCATTCTACATTCACTACCTCCATATCTAGATAATTCTAGATCGTTTGTTACTGCTGTTCAGAGCTAATATCAGCCACAATTTTCACCGGTCGACTAGCTCTAGATTAGAATTCCTTCTCTTCCAAATCCACATATCTTCCTGGGAGCTCCCCGGTAAATATATTTTCATTTGTATTTTGCCAGATTTCCATCTCCATTTGACACAGACGATGCAATTCTTCGGTGGTTGTTATGTAAGCCATCTATATATATACATAGATCATCAATGCTCATGTTAGATGAGCTTGGAATGGCATGGCATGATCTGGGTTCTACAAAGAATGAGTTTGTTGGATCTGACTGTATACAATGCAAGTATAGTTGGCCTCCACATCTTTTCAAAGGATTAAAGTTATATGATTCAAATTTGATCTAATTATATTGTTTGAAGAAAAAACAAGTACAAAATGGATACTTTCTAGCCAGAATTTTGGTTGCGCATCATTTAGACAGTGGTATCGCTGTAGTCAACACAAATTCACATAACATAATCGTTCATATATACTGTCAGGGCACTTCTCTTTAGCAGAGATTCAGAAAGGAATTGTTCAACCTAAAGTGGGGGGTCTTTTGTTAAATGGCCATCATCGACAACATAAACATTCGCGCTGTGTTGGTTAGAAGAGGCATATTGATTATTCCAGCTACTAAATCCCATATATGCCCCAGTTTTTTTTTTTTTTTTCTACCTCTTGTGCTACGTACATAGTTGTTGCAATTTCTCTACTGCAGCATTTGTTTTTGTTTTCGATACTATGGTAAGGTGACACCACTGGCGCAAGTTCATAAACTTTTTTGTTTTTTCTTAAAAATAATAAAATAAAATAATCCATTGCTTTTCCAGGTACAAACAGATTTCGACCTAGTATTCTAGGGCCATCATATATATATATATATATTGCCCCCCTGATATGCAAGGAGATCGACGCCATTTTAAGGCTCTAGCTAGAAGATGAAATATCCAGCAAGGAGAAAAGAGGAAGAGTGGTACCTCAAAACAGTAGCCGCAAACGACGCAGAGGCAGAGACAAGATAGAGGAGACAGCAAGCAATCATGCAGATAGTTGCAGTTCAAGAAACATTAATTCCTTGCCTCATCTCCTATAACAAACCATACAAGCTTAAAATTAACCAATTGCAGAAAAGGTAACTCATGATACAGAATCTTTAGATGGCGATGTCGGGATAATTAAAAAATACAGGCATTTGTGAGTTCTATAATGAATTAAAATATATATAAAAATTCAGATAGAAAATGTATATCTATGAAAAATATAGATATCATCTGACAGGTCTTAAACCTTCACTGATCCAATCACTTGTTCTATTATGAACAGTACTTCTTTGTTTACGGGAAACAAAGACCAGCGATTCCCAGCGTCTATTTTCATTTTTACTGCTAAATAAATTATATTTGTTTTTCAATCCATTCTCTCTAGTTGTTTCTCCTATTGACCTGTAAACCTTAATCCATAACTATAAAAGCTAGCCTAGTTTGATGGATTGATTGAAATACGTACGTACCTTGCAACCCATGATCAAAACTGATTTGAATTTGTAATTATTAAGTCAGACAAGTCATTGATTTATTTAGCATAATCAAAATCTAGTTGAGTTCTTAGACGAAAAAAAATGAATTTTTATTTTTTAACGTAAAAATGAAAAAAAAATACAAATTTATAAAATGATAAAACAATCCACTAACCCTAATCATATTTCCCATTAGATTTGATCATTCAATTACCCGGATCTGAGCATTTGAAGCAGTAATTGTTACGCTGCTGTCGTCTCCTCTGATTACCATTAAGGATATAATTTAGGTAACACACTTGCAGTGCTTAAAAGTTTTGAATTTATTTATATTTTAAAATTATTTTAACATACTGGTATTAAAAATGACATTTAAATAAATAAAAAAACTCTAAAAATCACCCACTGTCACATTCATTTAGCTTACTGTTTATCTAGCTGGCTGATCATGATCCCTAGAGCAACCCTCTGTCCTTCACAGTTGTCTACTGGTAAGTTAAACGAAGCTACAGAGCCATCTCTTTAGCTTCAGAAAATCAATATTAAATCTCGCTATTTAATATTTTAATTATCTATAATATAGATTTTTAAGATTCATGAAAATATAATTGATTAATACTTTTTTTCCCTCAAATTATCTAATCTTGTGTTATTCAATATGATATCGATAAGATTCACGAAAAATTACTAGAGTTTTCTTCAGCTCTCTCCCTTTCTTCAATGCATCTTAAAAATCTTATTTAAAATAATAATAATTATCTAGCTATTCAATGTTATTGAAAGCATCGAAGACTTTTACACTGGTGGTATTTTGAGTTATAATTTCAATTATTTGTTTGCACTTAATTTAATAATATTTATCTTTTCCTTTTAATATAATGTTTTTATTTAACTACTATACCAAAAATATTAATCAATTATCTTCAAAATTGGATGAACAGGCTTTTAAAATCATAGAAAAACACTAAATTAATTATACTAATTCACTCTACGTGAATTGAAAAGAAACACTAGATCATCGAATAAAAAGAGGGCACTTGGGGTGCAAGCATGCAGTAAGTGAATTTTAGAAATTAAAATTGCTTGATTGCACAAACAACAGTTTAAGCGATCACTGTTACTGTTTTATAAAGAACTATAAAATTGATGGGGAAAGATTTATATGCTTCTACTCGGTATTTTTATTATTCTTAAAACATTCTCTAGCCTCTGAACTTTTTTTAATTTTTTTTTATATATATTGTATTGATTGAAAGTGGGATCTGACAAATTATTTTGATCAGGGTTCTCTCAACCTCGACAGAAAATTCCAATTATATTGCTCAAAACAAATTGAAATTGGTTGGACCAATTCTGATGATTAGCGAGATAAAAAAAAAAACTGCCTTTATATATTGTTCATGAGGTGTGGATTTTAAGATTTAGTCCCCCAATTCTTTTTCAATTTTTATCATTGTTTATTGAGATTATGACATTTTTATCTAACATTCTTTTGTTTTGTGTTTTAGTCTTTGCGTTTTGTGATGAGAGGGAGTGTTCATGAAACAAGAGAGGAGAAGGAAAAGAAGGAAACTTATTGACTATCAATACTTTGGTAACCAAGAAAGCTACTTGGTGGTACTAAGTTTCATTTAGGTGTTTTTGACTTCTTAATTATCATGTTGGAAAAAAATAGATTGAAGTTTGAGATTTTTTTTTATCAAATTAGAATGATTTTTGTTTTTTACCGATTAAATGTTGTTTTATGATTATAAACTAGTTTATTAAAGTTTGAGTTGTTTCTTACGTGTTTTATTATAAATGGAGTGTGAAATAACTTTATTTTAAAAAAAAACTATCAATCAAATCCATGATCAAGACAAAGAGCTTGGCCAGTTAATTCAAATTAACTTAAATTGATTCAAAATACCATCATTTCAGTATATTTAAAAAGAGTCGAACACCATCTTGATTTTTTTTTCTTAAATGTCAAACCAAGTTTTAACTGATCAGTTGATTGTATAGTACTTGAACTTTTCAAAGAGGTAGGGAATGCCGACATGGGTCTCCAAGTTGATGTACCCACTAAGCCAGTATAGTTTAACATTGCAACAATGCTCGAGCAGTGAATTATTCTTAAATCTTTTTTTAATACCCACTAAGAACTTTTGGTTTTCTTAATTAAAACCTGAATTTAATTATGATTTTGATAAGATATTGTATAAGAACTACTCTAGCAACAAAATGCTGAAAAAAACAAAGAGATTTATTAGAGAAATGTTTTTTTTAATCTATATTATAAATCATTACGACTTGAATTTATGGTTTTGATAAGGTATATACTGTATACAATCATGGATTATATTTGTTTTTAGAAAAAATAATTAAAATAAAAGGAGGAATTGTATCAGAAATTATTTTAATATTAATCTAATTAAATTTTAAAAAAATCAAGGACTCTTCGTGAACAAATATTCTAATTCGACCTCTTTCGTTAGCCAGAAAGGAAAGGGTAATTGTTCTGCACCTAAACTAGGAATTTTGATGCAGTCACCTTCTCTTTTTTTCTTGATAAAACAAGCATTTTGATCGACTAAAACTGACCTCAAAAGAATTGTAGGAGAATTGCTGAATGCTTGAAGATCAGTGGGGGTGTCTTATAATCAAACTTTTTGACGAAATCATCCCACCATAGCTGTTAGTCAATAATAATTCGTTATAATTTGACACCACTCATGGTTTGATTGTATTTAAACTCTTACATCAATCATTTTTAAAAATTCTTACTTATTGTGTACGGTGAAAGCTTAATCCTAGATTAAAAATACCGTATAGATTGCAGGCAACCATGGATATTATGTAGATAATATAAACAATACGATAACTAATAATAAATCTGATTTTTTAAAAAAAAAAAACGCAATAAATTCATGATTTTGATCAATTAACATAATTAATTGCAGATGTTACCATCTCGGCAATCAATCCCCGCTGCTTCAAAAGCTATTACCTAATTGCATGCAAAATTAAACATGAAACATGAGCGACGGGGAAAGCTAGACCACCTCATAAACAATTAATGAAGACCGGACCAACCTGATGATGTACTTCTGTAAGCTGCTGGTTGATCTCCTGACAAAATTCTTTTGGGAGTTTAACATAGTTATAAATTAAATAAATCTACGGGAAAAGTACTCTACAAAAAACAAAGACGGTCATATGATTAGAATAAACGTATAAATCAAACATGAAAAATATTTAATAACGATGAAAAGGGGTGCACCATAATGAACACAGATCGAATAAGCACGCCAAGGAAAGAGACAGCTCCCCCGCCGACCCTGTTGAAGTAAAAAACCCGGAAAAGAGAAGAGCTCTGCCCTCTGCAAATTCCATCGTCCATAAGCAACCATTATTGGAGAGAAATGAGAGAAGAGAAAGTGGACGGTGTTGTTTCTGCGAGAAGCCAAAAAGAAACCTCCTCGTTCTGTTAAATTGAAGGGGAGACGGATGATGGGCCAGTAAAGTCAACAAAAACCCGGCATATCACTGTGTGGAGTATTTTTTTTTTTTTTTAACAAGGATCACTTGATTTGATCTGATTCTCTTGGCTCAGTTGCGTGATCTTCTGGTAGTGTTAGGTGCACCGCCCACAGCCTGTGTAACATAGCCTTGTTGCCAGTACGGTGCTGAACCTGCATTAATTGCTGCTGTGCGACAAAGAATTGTGTTTGTGCAGCTTCTTTTCTTTTCTTTCTCTTGGTTGTGAAGAGAAGATCATGGACGGAGAGATTTAAAACGATGATACCTGCCTGCTTCTCCTGCCTGCTTCTTTTGTTCTGCAGCAGAACTGTGAAAAGCTGATGAGCCGGAATTTAAGAATTAAGTCCGTGCAGTGTTTGTTGTCGTGATCCGGTGTCTACACACATCTATCTTTAGGGGTTTTGTATACTATACAGTTACCAAATCTTCGGAGGGAATAAAAACCCACAGAAAATAATTTTCCTTTGTCGATCTATATGCTAGTGCACAGGGAGAGTAGTGTGTATTGGATGATGGAATTCAGTCATGATAACTTGCTTTCTTTTTTCTTCGCTAACTTCTCTCAATGAGAGGAAATGGAAGAAATCCCAATAAAGTATGGGCCTTTGGGGTCGGCATGCAGGAAAAGGAATGGTATGAAATGGCTCTGGGCGTGATCTCCTGTTTTGTGGTTCCTGGATTCTTTTAGATTTTAACTTTCCCTCCAAATCAGGGAAAAGTATTCCTTATCGTGACTGCGTATTTCATTAATGGCTCCTTTTGACATGATCTACCCCAGAGCAGCTGTTTGTTTGAAATATGTCCAAAAAGCTGAGCACAAACAGGAGGGGGAGAGAGAGAGAGAGAGAGCTTTTAAAACATTTCGAGGGGCGTAGATGGCCAATTAATTGAACCAGTGCGGTAAGCAACAGTTTCAAAATCTTTTACTGCATCGACTTCCCTGCCCTTTGCAAGACAACGAGAGAAAGAATATGACAATGAGCCCAGATTACAATTCACAGGTATACAACGGATCGTTTGGGAAAGGATGACAAATATTCATAGCCATTAGAAATGCAACAAAAAAGAAATATACGCCAGGGTGGGGAGGAATACTGCCAGAAATCTTTTGAGAACGTTTTCATTTCATTTCACTACAGAAACAATAGCACAGAACACTGGTTACACCTCCACATCCCTGACACGTGGGGCCAGGGGAGGGAAAAGGCAATCCAAGCAGTAAGTAAGTTCCTATGTACAAAGATCTAGAGCCATTTACACTAGGCAAAGGTTGGGGAAAGGAAGTCCAATCCATACAAGGTGATGATCTAAAGCCTTAAGATGGAAAGAGTCGGCTCTCTCATAACATCGAGGAACCATCGTCAAAAACGTTTGGTGGTCATGGAGTTTTGCTTATGCCTGCTGTGCTAGAAACAGTGCCCTGATTTTCCTTCTCTCGGGTTCTAGCTCCAAACGTTTCTTATTGTGCATGGAAGAATTAGATGTCCCATAAAAAAAGAAGCACAGATCAATGCTCGCTTATCCTTCCTATTTTTGTCAAACTTGGAAGAGAACTTCACATGAGCTGCAGAGGCAGCATCTTCTTCAGTTGTCGGAAGCATGCGTATGCCAGGACCCATTTTCTTGGAAGTGGCCTCTTCTTCAGCAACTCTTTTCTTTTGACTCCTCATTCGGGCACGTAGAGTCTTGATGAGAGAAAAGTCATCTAAATGCCAGGCATCCAATACTCGCTGAAGGCGAACTAGAACGGGCTCAGCTTCTTTCTTCTTCGGCAAATCCTCTTCCTGATGTTCAAAGACAGTAAAATGGATCAGCAAGCTTGCCTCTCTCTGGAAAAAAAGAATTAAGTCAAGATGTTGGGTCAAGAAAAAACCAAATGTGTATGTTTGCCTGGCCAATAAGAAATGAGAGATTAGTATTCCATTCAGACTTACAAAGCAGTACTGTAATTTCATCAGAGTAAATACCAACCTTCATCAGCAGGGAGAGCAAATGTTTCTGCATCCTCAATATCAAACTCCTCGTTTTTTCCCACTTGAGCCCGGCTAATAATCACGTACTTGCAATTTTTTGGATCTGTCTGAATAAAAATTTCATGTTTGCAGCATGCAGATTTCATGGTAAAGGTCCATATTTGAAGAGAGCAAGAGCAAGCCATGAAGAGATTTGTAAAAATTAAATAACAATAACACACAGAATCACTAAGCTTAATGAACAAGGACTTTTTTGTGGATTAAAAAACAACTATAAACAGGAAATCAAGCCAGCAGGCTCAGCATCCTACGGGTATGTGCTATAAGCACGCATGCATGAGGGAACAAGCAAGCAAATGAACCATTTTCACACATACAAGACACCACCATGGAATAAACTTGATTGGTGCTAGGAGATGGCATGTCGTCCGTGGACTAAAATCAAGTGTATGCAAGAATAACATATCAGCAGCGACTGTATGCATGTGTACAGATGTAAAAACATGTGCATGATAATGATTGCAAGTGTGTATGTTGCACACGTGCAGATCATAGTCTGTGCTACTTTATATACTTCTAGTTTCCCATGCAAAATTATAATTGGAATCAGTTGTTAGAGATGCCTTTGAAGAATAATAATTTCCCACTTGCTTTTTCTCTGCATTGAACCGAACACCCTTTGCAATTACAGGGGGTGTTTGGGAAGGCGTTTAGAAAACAATTTTGAAAAAAAAAATATTTTTATTTTTTAACTTTAAATTAAAAAAAATTTGTATTTTTAGATCATTTTGATGTGCTGATATCAAAAATAAAATTTTAAAAAATAAAACATCATTTTGATACATTTATGAATAAAAATCACTATAAAAATCAACCTCAACCACACTCTCAAACAAACACATAAAATTGCAACCACCACACCATATATTGAAGGGCATTTCAAACCTGCAAAGCAAGAAAATTAAGCCTTACAATTAAGGGTTGTGAAAATTGGGCAGTTGATTTAGAAACATTTGAAATGCCTCTTATATTCGCTTTTCATCTACATACTGATCAATTTTTGATTAGCAGTTAAAAACTGTTGAAAAAGAACTTCGGCAACATTGTCTTTTTTGTGTGCTCTCATTTTCACCCTCTCCAAACATCACCATAAACCCAAATCAAACATCGCCATATGTTTATTGCTTTTCGCGGTTACCAAAAATCCGCATTTCATATGAAACATTGTCAAACTTTCATGAAGTTAGAATAATTTAAACTAAAAAGGAATCTTGTCTTGAATACATTGCGATAACATCACAAAAAAAGGGGATTTTCCAGTCAAGATTATTTCATTAACCTGAAATGCTCTATATGCATGTTTACCCCAGCTGTTCAGTTAACCACATGATCGGTTACTAGAGCAGAGAAACAGCTAACATTTGATTTAGCATACATATTCTCCATTATCCAGTCAAATTACATCTTTTACTGATGGATTTTCTTCAATCCTAACCCGTACTAGAATCGGCAACTTCCTCTGCTAATATATGTGCAAAAAAATGAAAATTCGAGACAAAACCACAATGCATACCTTATTATCAAAAGACCTTGGACAAACTCTCTTGCTCTCTCTCTCTCAAAGCATGTTGCCCATGAAATTTGTTCAACCCACCCTGAAAGGAGAAAAAAGAAAAACCAATGTCAGGATCCCTCTTCGCCCAGAAATTAACTAATTTACAATACGATAGAGCCCGATTTCGGTACCTTCTTGGGGGGACATTCCGGCGGGTAGTAAAAATGATCGGCTCTAGCTGCCGCAGACTGCAACATGTCAGGACAGAACAGGTTAGAATCGTCAGAAAATAAATCGAGCTCACAAGTGAATTCAATTAAAATCATGAGAATGTCTTCATCGAGGAAAGACTTTACAATAATTGAATAGAAATAGAAACCCTAGACTCAGATCGTTACCAAAAAAAAACAAGAAAAAAATCCTGATTCAGATTATTATAGAGAGAAACTAGCGTACCATTTTAGATTTTGGCTATAGAAATCAAGACCGACCGATCGACTTGTCCAGGCTTTCTATCGGGAACTTGTTTTTTTATCTTTTTGCAAAAAGTCGATCCTTTGTGTGTGTGTGTTAGCAAACGCGGTCGTTTACTTACTATTACAAAGAAAATAAACGGCGTGGCCTCTGCATTGTAGCGTCTCTCACAGTTCATTGTGGATTCGCACAGTGCACGCCCGGTTTTGTCCCTCGGTCGCGCGGCGTGAGGGGCGCGGGAGGCGGAGGTAAAATCGGATTTTCCTTTTGGATTTTCTTTTTTTATTATTATTTTCATTTGTGCGCAGTGTATTGACGATTGCGTCCCTAATAATAGGACAAAATCAGGCGTCCGCATGAGGGGCACGGGCGTAATTGCGCGCTTCCGGACCGGATCGGTCCGGTCCGCCGCAATTTTTGAGTTTTTTATTATTTTCTGAAATGGCTAAATACGGTTTTAGCCCCTAATAAGACAAAACCACTTCTTTCGGGCGAGAGACAGAACGGTAATTGACCCTATTTTTCGAATATTTAATTCTATTACTGTCAGGGCGTGAGGCACACGCTCCAGGCGGTTTTCCGCCTCATGCCCTGTTCAAGTGGCGCGTGAGGCCTCCTCCGGTGACTGAAAATTATCCAGCGGTGGACAGACCGATTCGCCGTCGAGTCCTCTTCCTCCCGCGGTGGGTCGTGTAACCACCTAATGGCCGTGGAAGCGGCGATGGCCGGTGAAAGACGCCGACCACGTTTCTCTCTCTCCTGCACGTCAATGTGCAGGAGAGTCCCCGAAATTTCCTGACTTTGCACTTCGATCCCTAAACTTTGAATTTCGATTTTGGTCCTCAGTTCTTTAATATAAGTTTTGATTTTGTTCGATTGGGTCCTCCGATTTTAATTGATTGAATGTCAAAGTTTCATGTCGGTCCTTATACTTTCAATTTCCGGGTTGTCTATATATAACTCATTTAATTCGGTACAAAAGTTACGATTTTTGCAATGTTGTCCTCTAATTTCAATTGACAAGAAATGTAATTTGCATTTCAACCCTTGGACTTTTAATTGTGTAATTGAATCCCTTTATAATAATAATAAGAATGATAATAATAATAATAATAATGAGAATAATAATAGTAATAGTAATAGTAGTAGTAGTAGTAGTAATAATAATAATAATAATATAAGTGTTTTTAACACAATAATAATAATATACACAATAATAATAATAATAATATACACAATAATAATAATAATAATAATAATAATAATAATGATTTAATTATTTTTCATTCTTACTCTTTTTTTTCCCTCTCCCAATAATTTGATTAATTATTTTATTCATTATAATTTTATTTTTTATTTTTATCTTTTGTTAAAGTTGCTAAGATATTTTGAATTTTTCATTTATTTTTGTTTCTTTCATTACTAACATAATAATACTAATTATAATAATAATAATAATAATAATAATAGTGATTATTATTAATATTATAATAATAGTGATTATGTATTCTATTATTATAATAATAGTGATTATGTATTTTTTTCATAATAAGAATAATAAGAATAAAAATTTTTAATTGGTTTTTCTTGCTTCCTGTTTTGTTCATGCTTTTCATTTTTTTTCCTTCGGTATAATTTAATAATTTATGTTGTTTTTATTCTAGCGGCAATAATAATTTTAAATGTTAAGACTGTGATGTTGGTATTGTTATAATATTTTAAATTAGTATTGCTTCCTTTGCCTTTTTTTCCTTTTTTAGATTTTTCTATTAATTGATTTTAATAATTTTATTATCTGCACAATAATGATTTCAGCTATGTTTTTTTTTATTATTCAAATATTTTATTCTTTTTTTTAATGTTAGTGCATGCTCTTTTATGATCATTTATGACGCAATACTTATATTCTAAAAGATGTAATTTATGCTTACGTGACAAACTCAACTCAAAATTTAAAATATTTTATCTTTTAATCTACAATTTTTATTTACTTATATCATATAAATTTATCATTATAGATTTAATTATATTAAATTATATACAAAACTACTACGCGCAACGCGCGCAGGTAATTATCTATTTATTTTACATCCTGTTGGGTTCGTACGCGGTTAAGAATCCTATTTCGGGTCGGTTTTTGGTTTGGGTCAGCATGTATCGGCCCAATAACTCCTGAACACGAGCTGGGGCATCGTCTAGCTCTGTTTCCCTTTCTTGTTTTTTTTTTAATATATTTTCCCTAGCATTCAAGATTCTGGAGGATCATTAGAAATCTTGTTGCTTAGAATATTTTTAACATTAGAAAAATATAAATTACATCATTGTATCATATAAAAATCTTCAAATTATTTTAGATATCTTAGTTCCCTAACAACATATCAATGCTTTAATTAAGATCTATGCTTGTTCTATTTTGTATAAATTGGTGCGTGTTGCTAAGGAAATATTATGCTTTTCCATCTATGTACATAATGATCTTTATCACACATATATCAAAAAAAAAAAGATATGTTAAAATGTGAGTGTGGTGAATATTTTTTTAAAAAAATATTTTTCATTTATTTTTTTATTTTTTAAAATCTATTTCATCTACATATCAAAATAAATCAAAAACACACGAAAGATTTAAAACTATTTTTTTATGTGGTTGAATGACGATGCTAAACACTACAAAAAAAAAAAAGCAACCAAATTTTGCAAATGTCATAGCGTATTATTTTTGTTTGTGGAATATAGAATAGATTTCCAAATTTTTATACCTTAAGATTATACTAATTTACGCTCGTATTTATACATGGATTTTTTTGAGAGCTTATTGTATAATACACATGGACTTTGAACATAACATTATTGTATACAGTTCCATATCTGTTGCTTTGTCCTTTACTTTTTGCAAACAGTTTCCACATTGCTTTGGCCATGGAAAATGTGGATTGCATATTCCCCACCCCTTTATTTAGTTGTATGGATCTTCCTTTCCCCACAATCATGCTTCTAGAGAGGGAGCGAGACTACTGGTCTTATATATAGATATATAGTATAATATAATTATATTATAGGATCTCATCTATAATGTTAAATTTTTAGGTGAGATGGTTCTTTAATAAGGTATCAGAGCATTGTTGACTTAGCGGTCATGAGTTCGAATCTCATCACTTCTATTATATTTGATAAAAAAAATCAAGTACAAGGCAATGTGAATCTGTGCAAATTTCAAGACCAAGGGGCTTTCACTTGAAGGGGTGTATTAGAGTATAATATAATCATATTATAAGACCTTACCTATAAGATTGAGTTTTTAGATGAAATGGTTCATTAATACTATATATACATGTGTGTGATTATATATATATAGTTTAAGCGGATGAAAGACAAGTGTTATCAAACGTAATATAAGTCGTGGTTTTGAGAATTGTACTTATAATGACTTCTTTTTGTTGCTTGATATACAAGGAACTCTCATTGGGAAAGGCTCGACCCCTCCTCTACTTTCTCTTTCAGCAATAAATTAAGCATAAAAAGGTGCGACCAAATCTCTCATGAAAGGTGAAAAAAAGACACGCAAAACTTTCAATACCCTCCTCCCCCATTTTCAAGCTGTCAAATTCATAGAGTTTTCTCGTCTAGAAACAAAAAATTTCCGCCCTTTCGCTCCTCGTCTCTCGCTCCATGCTTCCTCTTCAAAGTTCAAACCCTTCTTCTCGGACTCTTCCTCCATGGCCTTGAAGATTTTTCACTCTGTGTGCGTCGTTTTTTGGCTCTCCCTTCTCTTGTTAGTGTTTCATGAATTGTGTAATTTCAAGCCCACGATCAACAGCACCAAAGATCAAATCAACAGCATAAGCAAATCATCATCAGCATTCTCTTATCGCCCTTTCCTCAATAGAAGAGCTGTTGCTTGGAAATTCGACTTCGCCCCATTTCAAAAACATCATCAGCAAACTATGCCCGAGGAAAAGGAGCACAGGGAACGAGCTCAAAGTGAGATCGATCCACGTTATGGTGTCGAAAAGCGCCTGGTTCCTACCGGTCCCAACCCGCTGCACCATTAATGGTTAGTGAGATGTTTCATAATTACTTGCTATAGCATTTGCTACCTCGCCCGATTCTCATGAAGCCATGAAATTTCAGATTTCATGGATCATGTTGTATGATATTGTGAGTTTGAGCTTGTACATGTATCAAGGAAATTGCCATTATATCACCAGAAATGGATGGCACAGAGATTTTGTAGGTTTAAGTTCATGATTACAATGATGATGCTTAATTTGATAAAAGTGACAACTAATTATTATATCTATCAATTGTTTATTTCATAAGATATCAATTAAACACGAGTAGCTGTGACGGCACGGCATGGGAGAAGAAGATATTAAGCTAAAGTCCGACACCATAATAGTAATGGTGATACTATTTTATTAACGAGTTTGGTAATTTGCTTGAAGCTTTCCTTTCCTTTCTTTTCTTTGAAGGTTAAGAATATATAGCTTTACAATTTATTTATCAACGATATGTACACTGCATATCAATACTCTAATCCTCTCTTCTTCCTCACACACACACACACACATAGCAATCCTGCCATCACTAATTTTATTTTATTTTCCCCTTTCCCCTTGAATTATAGTACTTCAACTGTTAACTTCCGATCAGGCTTGTTAATTCTGTTCAGGCAGAAAAGTTTCATGCTATTAAAAAAATCGAGACGAAACGACGTCGTTTTCGTCTCAGTTTTAATTCCGATCCGTTTCAAAAATTCCGGCTAAATTCTAGTCGGAATGTCTCGGTATAGTTTTGGTCGTGCCGTTCCGGCTCAAAATCATAATATTTCTTTTATTTTAGAAAATTTTACTATCATAATATTTTGGAATTTTAGAGATGTTTCTAATTTTGATATTATATTTGTTTGAATTTGTGTTTGTATTTTATAATTTAAAGTTAATTTATCTTGAATTTAAATTATACTTGTTAAATTAATATTTTAATTTTATATATATATATAATTAATTATATATGAACACTAAAACCCCGAAACGACAAGCCGAAACGCTCCGAAACCAAAATATTTTGTTCCAATAAAAAAACTAAAATGACGACCGAAACGATATTGACAAGCTTGCTTCCGACATATCAACTTGTATTGTCTATCTCTCTCCTTCTACTTAAAGGAACCGCAGCCCAAATAATTAGAAAAACGTACAAGTAATGTGTGTGTATCAGGGTTGATCTATTTCCATCTGGTGGAGGTTAATTGTACTTAATTACTATAACAGCGTGACCTAACATGATCTAGCAGGTTGATTCAGAAATGCTATTAAGCTGATTTTTTTTTTAAAAAAAAAGAACTATGATTAATATGGTGACTTTAGTACTGACCTGACAAAACTGGTTTAAAACTTGGTTATAATTCATTAACTTTTTTAAAAAATAAAAATAACATTGTTTTGTTTTATAAATAAATAAAATAAAAATGATTTAAAAATGATCGAGTGGTTAGGTTTAAGAACCATGTTTGGAGTTAAAAAGGTAACTTGTAAACGAAAAACATTTATATTTTGACATTAATAAGGATGCATTTGTAAATAAAAAAATATTATATATAATTCCACGATTTAGAAACAAATAGTATTTCTTACATGATTAGATAATTGAAAAGGATAATCAGATAATAAAGATATATATTTTCTAGAAAAGTCCATTTCGTAGCCCTTTATTTTTTTTTGAACTTTTTTTTTCCATTTCCGTTTTTTTAAGATATATATATATATATATAGCAATATATATATATATATATATATATATATAGCAAATGAGTATATATATTGAATAAAAAGAGAAGTGGCAATATTTCTTACATGATTAGATAATTGAAAAGGATAATCAGATAATAAAGATATATATTTTCTAGAAAAGTCCATTTCGTAGCCCTTTATTTTTTTTTGAACTTTTTTTTTCCATTTCCGTTTTTTTAAGATATATATATATATATATAGCAATATATATATATATATATATATATATATAGCAAATGAGTATATATATTGAATAAAAAGAGAAGTGGCAATAAGCCATTAATAGGCAATGAGCCATTAATAATTAAAAAAAAAGTTTAAGGCTAAAAGGCCAAAGTAGCCGAGAGAGAGAGAAATGGGCGTAAGATGTCTTTCCTCGATAATATGAGATGATAGGAGTGTGGGGTTGTTTTTGAAAAAAAAAAGTTTAGAAATATATTAAAAAATATTTTTTTAAAAAAAAAATTATTTTTGATTTTAACATGTTAATTAAAATATATTATAAGAATATAAAAAAATCAATTTTTTTTCAAAAAATATCATGATACCAAACACGGGCAAGGAATGCAACCTGCTTTTGGACGGGCGGTCCCTTTTAAACAAATCATGTCACTGTTTGCGAGTGTATTTGCAGTTGGTTTTTAAAGTATTTTTTATTTAAAAATATATCAAAATGATGTTTTTTTTATTTTTTTAAAATTATTTTGACTTCGACACATCAAAATTATCTAAAAACACCAGAAAAATAATTTAAAATAAAAAATATATTTTTTAATTTTTTTCAAAAATACTTTTTAAAAACTCTCCCACACACCCCTATAAAATCAATCAACGGGCCTGTTTGGATATCCAAAATAACCAGATCTATTTCGGATCAACTAAACATTGATCTTTATAACAATTTGAAATCTCTCGACATAACAAACATCACTTAACTATGAAATTGATGAACTCCTTACCAAAATCCACTTGTAGATTGGAATAATCTAAACTGATCAACATGAGTTCCACACATGTGTTCGTTCCCATACATGCAAAACCATGCAAGATGGACAAAATTATTATTAGGGCTCTGGCTTCCAGATTCGCAACACCCGATTGTAGACATATTCATCCTCCTCCTTGATTTCTCACCTCCGCAGCCACGAGAGGTGGGCTATCATTTCACAGCCGACAAGAGTGTGAAGGAATATTGAGCTACTAAAATATTGGTCGGTGCATCTAATTTAATTAGAGTATTGATTTGCTCTATTTTTCCTTCCGACAACACAACGCATTCACACTTGTTGACAGGTCCACTGTCAACCAATCAGTCGTCTCTATCAATGCACAGGTGATTCTCCCTTACATTATGATACATATACATACATGCATGCTGGGCTACACGACTGTCGATTATCGAACGATAGCATTAATGGAAGGAGAGGGTACCTAACTCATTAATGAACAGTTGACTGAAACTATAAATTAAATAATAAAACACTTAACATTTTAATTAGAAACTTAAAATATTAAGTTTTTCTGCATGTATGGGAACGAATTATCTATTATCTGTGTGTATATACATAAATGGAGCACCACGCCGGAGACATCTATAAAAATCATCCGTGACATCTTGTTTGCCACACAGGTTCGATCGGAACTTAAAAAGAATTGATAATTAATTATACAGCATGGTGATGATCAATCAAATTATAACACAAATGATCACACGCACGCACGATTTTCATAATAATTTCCATTCCAACTATTTCATTCAATAGTCCAGCTGCCAATAGTATGACGAACACGTAAGGCCTTACTACATCAGAGGAGTGTTTGACTAGATCTATCAGCAAATCGGTAAATTAATATCTTAAAATAATCGTCTCTGCATATTGGGCTATATGTAAATGATCCCTACTAACCCCCAAACAACAACGACTCTAAATTAAGAAGCAGAAATGGTCAGCACCTACCATCGCTTTCATATCCTTGCAAGTCGGCCTCATACGTTAGCGTTGACTGAACTACTCCCTTACAATATTGCAAGACGTAAAGGCTTGGGTATAGTGGACGATATATTCAGTGAAAAAAGATACATATACGAACCTTCACTTGCAATTAATAAATGATCACCAAGATGTGAATCAGCTGAATCCAAGATGACTTTTTCATGCATATTATTAGTCCCAACAAAAACGTAGACAAACCTTTGTAGATTTAAAGACATTTGTAGCACTAAGTATGAAATATTAAAAAGTCGTCTCTCCGCACCTTCCACCGGCTGATTCTAGTTTACTCCGCCCCCCTATATGTATATATACACGCGCCAACCATTATCGCCAGCAAGAGCATGGAACAGCCCTGGCTAGCTAGCAGCCATTTTCATTTCTCCATAACCATTTCTGTGAAACATGGTACGTTTACTCATAGCCCATGTCGGTGATCACATAGGAGGGTCCGTCCCATTAGCGATTGGCTTGTTCATCTCAGTTTCTGTTCTTCTAGCTCTATGTGCCAAACATAGCATAGGGCGCACCAAGCAAAAGCATGAGTATTCGTGTGCTGCTACAAGCAATTCCACATGGGTAGCACCTAATAAATCACCATTACCATCGCCAAAGAAACTCGGGGCAAAAATCAGAGTCAAAGCAATGTCCTTCATGGACAGGAAGAAAGATGTTGCTGGTGATGATGAAGACGCCAAGGTACCCGAAATTGGAACTAGAGAGGAAGCTGGAGAATCTGAAGAGGGCGGGCCCGGGCTGTGGCAAAAATCAATCTTGATGGGAGAGAAATGTCAGCCACCGGAATTTTCAGGCGTGATATTCTATGATGGTCGTGGGAATCAACTGTCTGAGATGCCAAGGTCACCTAGGGCCAGTTACTTGCCAAGTTTTTCATTTCCGGCTGTCTGAGATGCCGATTAGCTAGAGGCATCCAATTATATGTACACAGGTGTGTGCGTGTTTATATATATTCATGGTCTGTAACATATATGTATAATTTATTTCTTATGACATGAATCTAAGAGTTCAAAATAAAATCGTTCGTGCTAAAAAAACTGGTGGCGGAACATCTGCCATAACATGTCGTTCATGTTTGTTGGTGATTGATGGCGATCCAGAGGGAGAAATTAACCTTATACAAATTAATGCATTTTGAATGAATTTATAAAGTGATCCTCTTGATTGTTTGTTGATATTTCAATTTCAGTTTTTACTTTTTTGATTTCTAGTTTTCAATCTTGACCCTTTATACAACGTTTATTTGTTTTTAATTTTATAATTAAATCTTAATTTATAAAATATTACATTTTTCAAAGTATTCCTTGTTCATTGAATTTCCAATTTTATTTCTTGCCTTTGTTAGTAAAATGTTTAGTAGCTCTCAATTTCATCTTTTAATTCGAATTGATTGTATTATGTTTTTCAATTTGATCATTTTTTTCCTTGATAATTTTGTAAGAGTTAATATTTTTATAATTTCATCATTTAATTAAAACATTATTTTTTTATTTCAAGATTGATCCTAATTAATTTTATTTCTTTAATGATAATAATAATTTTATGATATTGTTATTTGATTATTACAGGTATTTTCACAATTTATTTAAATTGAATTATAAATGAATTAATCTCAATACAATGAATTCAATAATTCAGATATCAAAATATTCTTGCTTTTTTAATGATGATGATAAATTTATGTTGGTTATTTTCATTGAAAAGCCATAATTTATATTGATTTAAAATTCATATTTTCTATAAGAAACTTGCACTCGACAAGAATTCTGTATAAAATTATTATTTTAATTAAATTTATATTACAATAAAAAAAATGCACACAATTAATATTTTTAAAAATTTCTTTATTCTTTGTTAGCCTCAAGTTTTTGATTTGGTATGGTTTTATCATTTAATTAGAATTAATTATATATATTATTTTTTATTTTGGCACTCATTCCTTTAATTTTTATTTAGTATTGATTCATTTTCTTTCTTTCTTTGACAATGTGTATTTTTGTCCATATTCATTCATTTAAACTTTTGGTTTTTATTTTGTATTTTTTGACATTTTATTTTGTATTTGGGTTTTTATTTTTATTTTTTTCAATTCTAAAATTTTAATTTATGTTGGTAATCATTTTAAAATTAATATTGCTCCATTTTTCTCTTTGTTTTTTTTTTCTATTTTTTATCTGATTTTTGGATTAAATGATTTATGATTGTTATTGTTTGAAAAATAATAATGAAAATTTTAGTGATGAATTGTTTTTCACAATTTTTTTTTTAAATTATCCAGGTCAATTTAATGATTTTTACTATTTGGGCCGTAATGTTGATAATAATTTTAATTGTTATAGTAATAATAATATCAGTAACGTGAGGATCAATTTTTAATATATTTTCTTCTTTTTTGAGATAAAAAATTAATTACTTAATTTTTTTATTAATGCAGGTTCTTTCACAATTTATATTCTGTTTGTTTTCTTTAATTTAAATTGAATTATAAAATGAAGTAATCTTAATACAATGTATTTAATAATTCGGATATCTTCTTGCTTTTTTTAATGACGATAATAATTTTATACTGATTATTTTATTGAAACCTATTAAATAAATAAATTTATATTCATTTAAAATTCATATATTTTATATAAAACTTGCAATTTATAATTTTTTTCATAAATTTATTATTTTATCTAAATTTATATTATAATAAAAAAATCATATATAATTAATATTTTTTTATATTAAAAAAATATGGTTTTGCACATAACGATACGCGGGCACCATCTAGTGATTTGAATTTCCTGTTAGTCTAATTAATATGCGTAAATGTTTATCACAATCAGTTTTTTTTTATGTTTTTTTTTATCTCATGACTTGAAAATCATTGATTACAAAAATAAATAAATAAAAAATCCAGCCCCATCTTAAATCGAGGCACCGTGGCTACTCCACACAGGCACACACAGTGTAAACATCCAAAACCAGACTGGGCAGCACCTCCACTGTCAAAAACACCGGGTCAGCGACCTGTTCGATAAAACCCACTGAAATTAGCCAAGAATTTGCAAAAGATGGTTAACTTTTCTTCCTCACCTTTGCTTCTTGCAAACCCAGATCCTGGTTTATCTCTTTTACAACGTACTTGTAAAATCAAGATGCTTAGAAAAACAGCAGCAACTCCTCTATCCATTACTGCTGCTGCTTCTTCGAATGATAATGATTATCAAAATTCTTCATCAAAGTTGGTCACTTTTTTAGGCAAAGGTGGCTCTGGAAAGACTACCTCTGCAATCTTCGCTGCTCAGGTTCTTCTTTCCTTGAATTCTTGCTATTCAACTTAAGTCAATCTGTTTCAATCTTTTTTGCAGTATTCAATCAGTTATGCTTATAATTACATGGTTCTTTTTTCATGGGTTGAAAGTATGAGATTTATAGTTTAAGGAAGGGCATTATGATGGAACTATGGCCCTATGTCTTTGTTTGGAGTTTTAAGATTTTATCGAAGAGACAATACTTTTATGATTCTAAACTGTCTGAATCAATTGCATGATTATGATGTGGTAGACTGGAATTTAACGTGATTGAGTCAAAGTAGATGAATGATATTGAGGAGACTAAGAAAAATAAACCAAAGTTTTTTTCAGATGGAGTTTCCTTTTAGTCACTGTTTTATACTGTACATTAATTTGAAGATGGTTAATACACTGTATTTCTTCTTGCTAGTTTATGCTGGAGAGAATGATGGGAATGTAGAAGTTTAAACATTGGTTTTATTTACTTTGCATTTTTTTTGTCGATTTTCAATCAGCATTATGCGATGTCTGGGCTTCGGACGTGCTTGGTGATACAGACCCAAGATCCCTCTGCTGAATATCTACTGAACTACAAGATTGGAACTTCACCTACCATGTGCAGTGACAACCTTTGGGCTGTTAGGTTGGAAACCACTAAAGTGTGTGTTTTCACTTCTTTTTTCATGTTTCTTTATGGAACCTCAAATTTTTAATGTAACTACTTTGGGCACATTCGTAATTGATCTTGATACCTGCAGATGCTTCTTGAGCCTCTTGATCGGCTGAAGCAAGCTGATTCTCGGCTTAAGATGACCCAAGGAGTTCTCGAAGGGGTAGGTATGTAATGGCTCTCTCAGTATGCTTGTGCTGTATCATAGTCATCAAATAGTGCACTTCCCACTGAATATTTTGTATCTTTTATCATAATGAGAAGGTGGTTGGAGAAGAGCTGGGTGTGCTTCCTGCAATGGATTCTATTTTTGCAGTATATGCACTTGCAAGGCTTGTAGGATCATTAAATGTTAACCAGACCAACAAAGATAAATTTGACATTATAGTATATGATGGAGTCAGCACTGATGAAACTCTTCGTGTGATAGGAGCAGCTAGCAAAGCAAGGTAAGTTGAAGTTCTAACCTCCTCAACCCGACTCTCTCTCATATTGCTGTCTGTATTGAACAATAAAACTGTGCGCAGATTGTATTTGAAATATCTGAGGAACTTGGCCGAGAAGACTGATCTTGGGAGATTGGCTGGTCCTTCACTCCTGAGGCTTGTTGATGAATCATTGAGTTTAAATGGTAGCAAATATAATTTGAACAGGAAAATGAGCCCTGAAATATGGGACAGTTTAGAAAGAATGTTAATGGTAAATGTGATTCCCGCTTCTTGCTTCTCCGTTTCTACATAAACTTGATAGGATTTTGTGTTGATTATACTGCAGAGAGGATCTTCTGCTTTTTCTGAACCATCTAGATTTGGCTGCTATCTTGTAATGGACCCTAACATTCCAACATCAGTGAATTCTGCATTACGTTATTGGGGCTGTACCCTCCAAGCTGGTGCGCAAGTTTCTGGTGCAGTTGGAATTTCTTCAAGTTTTAATGAAGAATCATTAGGAGGAGTCAAGAAAAACTTTCTTCCCTTGCCTTTTGCTTTCATCCCACATCTCTCAATAAGTTACCCTCCTGAATGGAATTCAGTCATGCTAAACACTGCCAGTCATGATGCAAGAACTTTATTTTCCTTGCCAGCAAGTCTCAGCAATAGCATGACACCACCAGTAAAATTTGACGCAGCTGAAAAATCGGTTACTCTTTTCATGCCAGGTTTTGACAAGTCAGAGATCAAGCTATACCAAGTATATCCCATTCCCTTATATTGTTTTTTCCAAAGATCTTTCTCATGTTTCACAAAAAGTCCAAATTTGTTGTAGTTACTTCAGTTTGCAATAGTAGTTAAATGTAGCTTTAATTCCAATAGTGAAAAGTATGAATTCATTGTTTTAATGCGAAAGAAATCACAAATTTTACTCAACTCGCTGATTTTGGCAGGATAGTTGCAAAAAGATTATTTTGCTCCTTTTTTGTTCAATCCACTTTGTTTAGTAAAATTAACATATTGTTTTACGCTTTCCTGATATATGCAGTATAGAGGAGGATCGGAATTGTTGGTTGAAGCAGGGGACCAGAGACGTGTAATCTGTCTCCCGACAAAAATTCAAGGTAAGGTGGGAGGTGCGAAGTTCTTTGACAGAAGTCTTGTAATCACAATGCGATAGTGTGACTGCAAAATACTTCTTGCATTTGTTCTTGTCTGTCCAAGATTGATATGTTGGGCATCGATGACAGAGATTTGTTCTGATAGTGGCTTTTGGTTTCGGGGTCATTTACCCCTTGGAATAAATCTGATTATTGCTCCTTACCTCCAACTATTTCTCATTGTGTCCAGCTTTGAGTGCATGAAAGTGTTCATCAACAGCTGTAGCCTTCGAAGTCAACATATAAATTCACCATTCAATAACCAAAGTAAACTAGGTGATGCTATTTTTCCATTTTGTGAAAAGGCCAGACATACTTGAAGACCATACTTTTTAATTTTTAACAGCTTATCTTAAGAGGGAAATTGGAAGTCTTTGAGACGCGAGAGAGTTCATTTTATAGCAGTACGGAAAACAGAAATCTTATGTGAATCTCGACTGAGAAACCATTAACAAACAGCGCTCCCTCATTGACTGGACATTGAACCAAACAAGTCTAGTGACCAGAATACATTGGTGCTCTTTTGTATTGTTTTTGTTCGAGTTTCTGTAACGAGATGAAGTTGAAACTATGAAGATTGACTTGCCAACAGTCTTGAGCTCATGTTGACTTCGTAGCATCTTAACAGGGCTATGTTACCCTGGAATCCATTTTCCTGCGTTTTTTCCCCAAACCAAGCACGCAAAACTTCACACAGGGCCAAAGGACAGTAAAATTTATAAATATTTTCGTGTATAAAGTGACTTTCCCTTTGTTGGATCAAGCTGGACTGATATTTTCTACAATATCCAATCTACATGTTCTATGAAGACATGAAATGAGATGACGCAATATACAACAGAAAATTATGAATCTTCCATCTTATTCTCTTCTCCCATTTGTGAACGTACACGGCTCCTCAGTTCTTCAAAAGCCTTCATGCTCTCTGCATCAAAGCCTCCAGCAAACTGGAAATAGGTCCACGTCAAGAGACAGATTTCAGATTGATAAGAAACTTGCATTCCAATGCTTTAAGGTTAACCTGTGATTAAATGCTATGGAAATATAGACACCAAAGAGAATTTGCAACTACCCTGGCAGTACCATAAAGTTTCCATCTAATCACCATCCGGATAATTTGAATTCCAGTATTCAAATTTAACATGGAGATAAAATATACCTGATGAACACGGAAAGCAAAACGAACGCCTTGCAGCACCAGAAACTCTCTGTTTGGTTCTTTCTCAGGTCCACTCACTGTATCTAGTTCTGATGCAACACGCTTCATGTACTTTCTTGCCAACTGCACTGATGAGAGCTTGATCTGCAATGAGAAAGATGTTATGTAACCAACTTCGGTATTGAAACAATGGAAGGTTTTCCCTTGGATGATCTACATAATTATGGATATTTGACACAAACACAAATTATTCTCGTATCATTAGTAAATTTTGTATCCATCGCTAAAAAAAGGCTGTCTTCAAGGCCATATTTTTACCAAGACAATATGTCTTGCGGAATCATCGGCACGTATGAGTTTTGGTCATAAACTTGGTCATCATATGTATCAACAGATAAATAAAATATAACCTGTTAAATATGCAATTGTTAAGGAAAACGTGATTCTATGAGCCAAAAGATAGAAAACACAAACATTATTTTCATAACTAATTCCATGTATAAATACATCAAAATTTATGCCTTATCGTTTTAAGCATACCTTGCCAACAACTCCTGAATCCAATAACCAATTAGTTGGGATTCCAAACTCTCTGTATCGTGAAACAGCCATGTCTCTTGTTCGCAATAGTGCATACACGCTGTTTTCCACTCTGGCAAAGAATAAAAAAAAAGACGGGAAATTATGCCAGTTGAAAGAATAAACTATCTCCTAACAGTTATAATGGTAGAAGATATCCGGCCACCACGACAACTCCTATTGGTTACTATTTATAATTTGAAATCCCATACACAGAATATGGTAGTAACTAGTAAGTAGCAAGTTTCCAATCTTCTGAGTTCTATAATCTATTTACAGGCATGAGAAGAAGAATGTACTTACTTTTCGAGCAATTTGTACATCTTTTTTAAAGCAGCTTCACATGGAAGGCTGGGGTCATCAACAAAAGAGGTTACTTGCCTCTCCAATTTCATGAGATCCTGGTACTCAAAAGCTGCTTCTCTCAATGCATCAGCTTTACTTTCAGGCCAATCAAAGTGCTTGAGAACTGCTCGCTCATCAACCTAACAAAATAAAAAAAAACAAATTAATTGATATGATCAGAGTCTCGAAGAATAACCTAGCAGCCAAGGAAATTTTACATTTGGAAATATTTGGCAGGTGAAGTTTCACTTTATGCTCCCACTGTGCCAGTTAAAGCACCGAGGAAGCAAAGAGTTCGTAGGTTTTCTGGAGGTGAGGTATTGCTAAAAGAAAATTCTGAACGAGATAATAGAATTAAAAGCTATATTGCAAAGGGTTTAGCGTGATGATTTGACAACGGCATGTATATGTGTTCCCTATTTCCTGAAAATATCTTTGCCCTTGATCCACATGAGATCCCTCATCCCTTTTCTTATTTTAAAAGTCTCTGATAGATAACTACCAAATCTTTGCCACTACGAAGTAAATGACATACCAAGAAAGATAATTCCTCATCAAGCCAGTTTACAAAGGCCAGCAAGTCATCTATTTTGGTGAAGGAAGCTGCTCGAACTTCAGTTGCCAATGACTGGACGAAATCACCTTGTGTTTCTACATCTGCTTTCACCTGGATCCAGCACATGGAATTTTGCATTAGCAGATCAGGCAGTGAGACTAATTTATGAGAAAAATAAGAAGGAAAACAAAAATAAAGGCAGATATTTAACGCACAGCCAACAAGAAAGACGATCTGTTCTCAATTTCCCCGATCATGTTGCTGCGAGCATTTGATACATTAGATGTTGAAGAAGTCAAAGATGATGTATCCTTCTTTGCCTCGCGTTTCATCAAACTCTGATAAAACTCTACTAGTTCCGGAGCCCGGTGAACTTTATCACCACTTCCTGCTCCCCTCGGCAAGCTTCCTGGTGGAGGAGGTGGAGGAGGCGGTCCACCAGGTGGTGGTGGTGCACCTGGTGGAGGAGGTGGAGGAGGTGGCACTCCACCTAAAGGATTGGCATTTGTAGCAACTGGACCAGCAGCAGATGATTTAGGAGGAGGCCGAGGCACCCTAGGAGACCTCTTCTCGATGTGGGCAAGTTTCATCTTGCTTACTGTCGGAGAATCAGCATCCTTACCATCACTAGACTGTTCATTTGACTCACCAAAGGCAACTGGTTTCTCTTTTATTTGGGAAAGTCTTGCTGGCAAAGTTATGGGAATAACTTTCTCCCCCTTTGTTCCAAACTGAGAGTTTGAACTGTCACCAAACTTCACTGCTCTTGCCTTTTCTGCTTTTTCCTTAATATGCTTCTCCCTTTCTAAGGCCAACTTGTGCCTGTCCTTATAGGCAGGATACTTCTCATCTAAAACTCCGTCCACCGATTTAGACATTACTTGGAAAGATGAAGCAACAGAATTTAGTGACTCACCAGGAGAGTCAGGAGCATCCTGATCCATCTTTCCAAATGAAGTGATGGCTACAGTATCACTTGCATTCCTTATCATCAAGGATTCCAACGGACCCCTTGGTCGGTGGCTCATGCTAGACCTGCTTGGAGATACTCCTGAGAAGGATCTGGACGGTGAAGAAAAGGCACTTGAATCATCTTTGCCTCTGCCCCATTTCTTCAGTTTTTGAATTAAATTAGGTTTCTTACTGAAACTGTATCTGCTAGAAGAACTATCAATCGAAGTATTGTCAAAGTCCTCACTTCCAGGAGAAGATGGGTGGGAATAGTTGCTTTCCATATCTGTGTCTCCTTGTCCTCGTTCTGATCCGCCATATTCTAACAGTAGTTGTTTAGCCCTCTCTTGGGACTTGGGGCTCAGACTTTTATTGAGATCACGAGCTGAAACTTTTCCTGAAGGTGTTTGGTAGTTCCGGAGCTCATACCTCAAGCATGCATTGACCCAACGAAGGTATACTAGCTCTTCAACTTCACTAAACCTGTTCATTTGAAGTCCTTCCACTTGCTTTAACAGGTCTTCATTTGAGTGCTTTAAATTATTGACCTCCTCTCTTACCTTGGCAACCATTTCTGTCTGCAGCACCATTAGACAAAGCACAGAGAGGAAAATTTAAGTAATCATGTAAACAAACGCAGATCGTAAGTTAAGATTCAAAAATTTGATTATTTTGTCCACTGAACATGTTGAACTGTATTCTAGAAATAAGCTTTCCCTAAAAATCTATAAATACTTTCTTTTGCTCTATCTCGTATCTCAACCTTGCCAAAACTAAATATCCTTTACTGCGTGGCAGTTACTAGAGAAAAGGTGTTAACTACAGAGGTGATAATATAGCCCAAACATCTAACATGTTGACTTGCTCCTCAATTCTCCAGAATATTTATGCACTACTGTAACCCATAGCCAAAAGGAAACATGTTGCGCTTTACAGATTGGATAAGCCGCAGCGTCTCTCCTGATATGAAAGGCGAACATAAACAATACGCCACCATCCACCCTCAGAATATAGCGAGGAAAAAACATGAAAAAACCTCAGGATTGTGCTTAAGAGTTTCTTGAGAAAAATCACGGCTCTTACCTCTGATATATTGGAGAGGGATGCTACTTTAGCTTCAGCAGCACCCAGCTTAATAATCAATTCTCTCTTTTCATGTTGAAGCTCTTTGTTCTTCCTCTTAAGTTCCACAACTTCCACCTCCAACTCCTTCACAGCCTTCAGCCTCTTTTCAACATCTGCATCTTTTTTCACAGCCTCTTGCTCTTTTTCCTGAAGACCAGAAACCTGTTGTTTGAGCAATAACAAATGGCCCTTCGTCTGGTTAGCATCAAGCTGAATTTGCCTCTGCAGCGCTTTTATCTTGTTCCTTGCCAGTTCCAATTCCTTATTGGAAGAAGCTCCATGCGAAATCTCTTCTTGAAGCTTCCTCCTCTCAGCTTGCAGGGAATTGATGGTAATATTTAACATGTCAATCTCAACGGTCTTAATTTTGAGCTGCCTTTGCAATTCAACGATGTCTGATTCCTGTTCCTTCAACCCATAGTACTCGAGCAATTCACCTTCAAGCTTTACCTCTCTCTCCTCCAATTCTTTTACTAGATAGCGCAAACGTTCCAGTTCACTTTCATTGTTTGCCATCTCAGTTTCATAAATCTTGTCTTTCTCTGCTTTGTCAAATTTTTCCCCAGGAAATGGATAATCGATTTCCCCAGACAGAAGATCTTCGAATTCAGGTAAAATATCTTCATCTTCCATACCAGGTGGAGTACCTTGAGCATGGTTAAATATGCTACTAATCAATTTAACCTCCTCTTCCTCTTCTTCTTCCTCCACCTGCAATTTATACAGCACATCAATCCATAGAAAATAATGGAAAACATCGCCTCACATACTACTTATGTGGTCAAAACTGAGATAAAAAAAATGATCTAAGTTAGAGTATACACTTACACCCTTCTCTTTGATGCTATCATCAAAATATGTAAACTGTTCTCTGTCATCTCCTTTGTTTTGATGTTGCTCAATGCTTGCTTCACCATTTTCTGAGTTTCAATTCGACCAGAGAGTAACCACGAAATGACAAGAAGCATGTAAGCATATCAGCATAGACAACAAGTCTTTTAAGTAAGTTTTGCTATCTACAATACATAAACTTTAATTTTTGTGTTTACGTAGATATCAGCATGGATGCACCTTTTCAGCCTCCTGATAAAAGACAAACTATGAATGAAACTTGTAGAATTTGTTACCTGAAAGTTTGGCTGAAGAGTCTGTTGACTTTGCAGTTTTTACATTAAGATGTTTAACTGCAAAGGCTGCAATTGAAGCAGCAACCAGGAAGCCTAACCTGGCTATCATGTAGGTATTACTGGTAGCAGACTCTTAACCTTCCACTCATCTATAGAAACAGGCCAATCCCAAAGCACCTCTCCACCCATATCTCCCTATATCCATAACTGAAAATTCAAGCCATCATGTCTCTGGAAATGCACCAAGAGCTACCCAGACTCAGACAACAGCCAATTGCGCTTAATAAGAAACACCCGCGCAAAGCCTGTATAAAACCCAGATTGCCAAACTTATAATTATATGCAAATTCAGTGGCTTTATCTATATAGTTTCTAGGGAAGTCTGCATTATCATCTTATCAGGTTTACGGACCTCTCAAACAACGACTTGTTTGTCCAAGAAGAGTTCCTGATAAGCAGAATTCCAGCCAACTGTCTTGCTAAGAGCTACAGCAACCACCAGTATAACTAGTGGCCAGTTTTGCTCCAGAAGGATGCTGACAGATTGCAAGACTTTGGTAGTTATATCATTTTACCATTTCGTTTCATAGGAATATAGAGAGAGGGTTAAGAAAACCAGAAAAATACCTGAAAGAGACAACAGCTACTGTAATTGTTTTAGTAACTACTTGAGCCCACCCCCTTTGCATCTAGTTTCTTACTTACGTATGACATCTAACTGTTGTTCAAGCTCAAAAAAAAAAATGTCAAATATGAAGACAACTGCGGGGTCATTTATTTATGCCTCCTAATAAATGATTATGTTGGCTGCTATTAGTAGGCAATGCTTAGGTGTTTGTCAGTCCAGCTAAAAACCCTAGCTGGCTTCAAGTTGATCAAAACTCAGACGTCAAACTATCTATCAGTAAATTCTAACCATCTGATTGGCCTTGACCCTTTCTGGGCAGTCATTTTCATTGAAGGAGTGACCACAATTAATTGGTGTGATTTAAGAAAGATGGGTTCACTCCAGATAACGATGCCATGCTTCCTAGCCTTTGATGCTTCGTTGGCAGGAAAGTAAAAATCTTTGATTTAAGGCAAGGGATCAGCGCAAGTACTGAAGACTTAGGAGTGGAGTAAGGACATGTGATTAAGAAGCGGGTCTAGTTCAAAGAGCATGGTGATGGGGGCATCCCCTCTTTCTTCGGATTGAATTGAAACACAAGGATAGCAAGTGGGTTTGTAGAAGAAGGGCTGGAATTTAATTCCCATCTGTTTGCTTAATGGACTGGAGCATATGTAAGAAGTTAGCCAAGCATATAAAAAGTGAGGCAAACTTTTTGTGAATGATTCCTCATTTCACACCTTGCCCCCCTCTCTGTTTTTTTGGCTTTTCTCTAGCTAAAAAGTGTTTGGTGAAATTCACGTTCCTTGACCTATTTTCTCTCGTTTGGATTTGATTTGATTTTTTTATTTTTATGGCTTATCTGGGGAAAATCTAGGATATGATAAGCTCACATTGTAACATCTTCATACAACAATCTAGTTGCCTTCGCTTTCTAATCATGAATTTAGTCACCATTGACAAAATAATGTAAATGGAATCCAACAAAACAAAATAATATCAAGAGGGTGAGCTGGCAAATTCAGGAGCAGACAAATTTGATAGAAACGCTAGCACTCATCAATATCCATTGGTGGCCGAGGAATCAAAGAACACCCCCCAAAAAAAAATAAAAAAATAAAAAAATGAAGCAAAACAAAACATAGCAATTATCCTTTTTCTGCGCGTTGAGAAATGAGTGGTCGCCACTGTCTAACACTATAGCTTCTAAATTATCATCCAAAAAGACCAAACCAATCCAGAAGAATCGGCTCTCATTATTTCTGTTTTTTTTTTTTTTGTTCTCCTGAAAATAATATAATTATAACCACATGGGGTCTTTTTTGCACCTCACTCTGGGGGGTTACTTTTGCATTTACAGAGGAAAAAACAAAATTGATGGCGGGGTAAAAGAAGGCATACCAGGTATGATGGCGCCAAAGCATGATTGAATACTATAGAGTTGAGCATGAGCGAAGCCCAGATTGCACCACAAATCTTGGCTTTTGCCTTGTGGTGGAAACACGCACCTAGACAAGGGAAAGTGGAGCTGATAGCATAGCGATTAGCAGCGCCAACTCAGGTGCATGGGCGGCAATGACGTTTTTTTGAAAACTTTCGGTGTTTGAGCTCAGTAAGTCCTACAAAAGCACTCATCTTCCCCCAATTACGAATTTGCCCTAACTTGATGGTTAATTACTTGATGCCAGCACTTTCTTGGTGGGCATGCTGCGGGGTAAATTGACTAGTACGTGAAGTCGAGCACAACCAGAGCAGTGAGCACTAATATGCGAGCTCCTATCCTGATGTTAAACTATCCTCTTGTGACATAGCATTTGCATGATTCGTTTGCCGTCAAAAGAATTTGATTGGAGCTCGCAGCAGTGATCATACGGCTTAACCTTAGACTTGAAGGGTTTCGTTTGAAACTTTCCATGGAGAATTTCCCATCCTTCCCCATATATGGTAACTATAAAAGGTGTATCAAGAAAACTTGTTTTTTCTGCATGTTCTTCAGATGAACTTTCATGCATGAAAACACTCTTCCAACCTTTCGTTTCCATTTGGTAATCCTCAAAGAGCAGATGGGGAATACATTTTGAATTCATTCATCAAGAACAGTCAAGCATGGAAACGGAAGTCGTCCCAACCTGAACCGGAGGCATTTATCGCTACAGCTCTGACTGGCATCGACTCTCGAGTTAAACAAACTATTAAAGGGTAGCCACGAAACAAATGTTCCTGATATGTCCCTTGCCATCTCAACTATTCTCAAATTGCTTGATTAATTAATCCGAAAGTACCAACATACATGACTATATTACACAAAGAACAGAAACCAAAATCTTCCATAACACCAATCGATTTTCACATCCACGATATCTTATGTAATTCTCGATGAAAAAAAATGGGGGTAGTTATTGGAAGTCCAGCTAAGGCACTGGTATATTCAGTCTTGATTGTCCCATTTCCACCTTCGTCCAACCTCCTCAAGAACTTTAGCTCGGGCTTGGCTTTTCCTTGCCTCATCTTCGACCCAAGATCTGCACGAATTGTTTCCGATAATGAGAATAGGAGAACCGTGAACATATCATAAATTTAACAGAAAGGGACTCACAAAAAAAATTATTCACTGCAGAATTACGCTTTCCCAAAAAATAGAATAATTTGGAATATCATGATTTCTTAGACATCTACTTCATTAAATATAGCATCGGATCCAGATGAAAACAGGTGTTAGTCAAGCTCAGGAGCTGATTATTGTTTGAAAATATGTCATGATTATCAATAGAGTTTTAGACATCTACTTCCAGCTCTGCATGCCATGACAGGAAGCAGATTTCCAATTCTTCACGGCAAATTTGTAAACAGATAGCCAAGATGAAGACTGAATTGTAATCCTTACCTGAGGATTCGAATAGCTTCAATTTCAGCTTCCAGTGTAGATTTTGTATCAAGCATCTCTTCCTGCTTCAACTGTAATTTACCAAGCAGTTCCTGCAGATTACACTGCTCAGCTACATACATAGACCTCTCAGATGCAAGCCTTTCTGACATCTCATCAACCTCTTCCTTCAGATGATGCAGCAGTTGCCTCTGACAATCCATAGCTGCCTTCTCCTTCACATAATCTTCGTAAGTTTTCACCTGTACAATTTTCTCCTCTTCCAAATCATGTAAAGCGGCAATATAAAGCTTCTCAACCTCAAAACCTCGGATCTTTTCTACATTCATCTTCTCATCCCAAATTTTTTTTATATTTCCTCTCTCAAGAAATTCATTCCTAATTTCTTTCATTGCAGCTTGCCTTAAGGACTTATCTGCTTCCAGCCTCAATATTTCATTGTAAACTGCTTCAGACATCCTGCCACTTGTCAGAGTGACTGCCGCTTGTGCCTTTGATAAAGGTTTATTTGGTTGAAACCGCCTGCTCTGTCCTGTGCATATAATTGAACGAATGAATCATGATCTTCATATGTAATTCTATTACATGAACATTTGCTTTGAAATTGCTCAACTCTGAATCCTACAGAGACTTGTACAGGCCTAAGGTTTCTTTTTCTAAATGGTGGCAATCCACAGGGGAGGAATTAAATATGCACATGCACGTGGGCCTCACATAAGTTTTCTTTTTGCACGTGGGTCAAAAGAAAGCATTTAATAACTTGAGTTTTATGTTGTCAAAAAGTTAAAAGGCTAAGAAATTCTAACTATAGTCACAGGAGCAAAAATAAGGGGAGGGGAAGGAGAAGGAGAGGGGAAGATACCAAAAACTATTCTGATAATGCTCTTGTCCCCAGCCAGCATGTCGGTGAGAAGTTCAGGTTTTGCATCTGGGCTTATCTCCTTTACATCCATATAATATACCTTGGTCCTTGACATCTGGACTGTAGACAAGTCAGGTTTTAAAAGAAATGAAAGGCTGGTGAAAATACCAAGCTCATTTTTACTTCTTTATTAAGCAATTTAATAAATCTATGAATCAAACTTGAAATGTATTTACCTGCTCTGTTATTCCTGGTAAAAAACCATACTCTAATTGAGCTTTCCAGTAGATCAGATCCTGCCGGGAAATAAACCTGCACCATCAGATAAATTATATTAAGAAAAAAGGCTAAAAAGAAAAGGACTGGTTCTTAGAAAAAGAAGAAGAGAAGGCTTGTGTGGAAAAAATGGAAAAATCCATGGTTTAGTGCACGTTCCATACCTCTCAGGGTAAAAACAGAACCCTCTACCATCTGAATTGTCAGAACAGGAATTTATCCCTGATAGCTTGCTGGGTATGATGCCAGCCTCGGCAAGGGCTTATTTGCAACCCAGAAACAAGAGTTTTAAACTCCATAAAGACAAACTCGATCTTTGATTAGAAACAAAATCAAGAATTCAAGATTAAGTTTTACCTTGGATGGATTCAAAATCTGGATCTTCAACGCCCAAATCATCAAATGCAGCAATTACTGAACCAGAAAGTGATATGGACGGAACTATTCTATGCTTCTGATTCCTAAAACCAAAAAAAAAGCTGATGAGGCAGGCTTGCAAAATGCTTTCACAATTATAATTCCATTAGGCACATAGACAGGCTGCTACCTTTCCAATATTGAATTTAGATGGACTAACCATCTTGCATATTCCCTCCTAGTGCATAATTCTTCAGCCTTTACATCATCTTCAATGATCTGTGTACCATAATTACAGTCAAGAAATTCATGCTCGGAACTGGACATAAAGCTTCAAATATTTTAAAAAATAGAGAACTGCAATGAAGTTGCAGAACATAGGGTTGAAAGAATACAGTCCATAGATTACCAGAATCATAAGATAACCACGACTATAATCAAGTAGAAATATGCTTTAGCAATTGTGGACATCTACTTGACAATGAAGGAAGTAATTTTCTATCCAACTCTGGCAAATCATAGATCTCTATGATATCCATCTGAGGTGCACATCCATAAGTTCTATCCCTACACTCCTCCGAATCAGCCAGGAGTTAGAAGTTTTAAAGGGCTTGGCATATGCCTCTCATGGTTTGTTTAGGCATTCGAAGTAGAGACAGCAAAATTGAAGTAAATAGATGACAATGCACAACTTCATATGTTAAATTGAGAATGCACACATGAATCTATGTAAGAAACAAGCTTTTCTATTTGCTTAAAAAGTATATGAGAAACAAACCTTCAGTTTCTTCAACACAAATAGACTTTCCAGTTGGTTAGAATCCACGTCAACCGACACTTTTACACGCTCAAGCTTCTCATTAGCTTCTGAATTACAGGATTAATGGATGCATTCAAGAACAAAAATCAAAAGATTTCCGAGGAATTTGACCAACATGGCAACATTATCGTTGTAGAAAAAGAAATAAAAGACAATGGAAAGACAAGAAAGGAGAAAAATCTTCATAATAAATTTCAACTATAGAACCATTATGATACCAACCAACTTGTAATTATTGCAAATACTGCTGGCTTCTTTTCTACTAAAATTAAGTTCACAAAACCCTAGAAATGAGCAATGCTATTAACAGAACTGAAGGGCAACGAAACACTCGAGAGTAGACATAATTTAATGTACCTATAGGAAGTGTTATGTTGGTGGCATCAGATACACCCTCTAAGGCTGCGTCAGACGCAGCGGTAGCATTTTCGTCAGACATATTAGTTTCAGTTTTATCATATACGGTGGTCTCAGTTGAACTTGGACTATGAAATCGGAACTGGAGCCCTGTATGACAGTAGATTAATAAATATATATATATAAAAATAAATAAAGAGCCCGAGCAACACGAAATTGGCATCATTGAAGCAGTGAGGAGGCCGACCTTTTCTAGAGTGCAAGACATATGCAATGGCAGCTAACAGAGCAGCAACACAGGTGCCAATCCCAGCAATAATTACAATGTTCGGCAACCCTAGAAATCCATATTGAATAAAAACATTATCTAAAGTGAAATTGATGAAAAACAAAAGGATAAAAAGAAGAGAGGGGAAAAACCTTTCTTCTTGTTGTTGTTTTGTGGAAGGGATTCGGGAAAAGCCCAGCCTTTGAAGTGGTCATCGTCAGTTGGAGGTGGAGGAGAGGACCAGGACAAGTGGGTGTGCGTGTCGGCGAGTGAAGCGGAGAGGCGGAGGTGTTTGTTAGGGTTTCCGGATCTCAGAACGGAAAGATTACGGCGTCGTAGGAGTAGGAGTGAAGGAGTGACGGCAGTGCGGAGGAAGAGAGAGGAAGGCGTGCCCGTAGCAGTAGCAGTAGAATAGAACATATTTTAGTTATGCTGGAAATGAAATGATCAAAGCATTGGACACAAGTTTGCGAAATTGGATGCTGGAGTTCCTTCCTCTTCTTTGGTGGCTCTGCTTCTCTCTCTTTTTTATTTACAGCAGCAACGACATCGGCCCGGTAATATAATATAGCACCGAATAAAAACTGTTTTTTTTTTTTTTTGCCATAATAAATTCTCGATGTACGTAAGAGGTTTTTTACAGAGAAGTAAATTTTAGAGATTTGTAAATATTTTTTATTTATAAATATATTAAAATAATGTTTTTTATTTTTAAAAAATACTTTTGATATTATTTTAAAAAATTATTTAATGTAAAAAATAAAAATAAAAAAATTTTATTTTTATTTTAAATCAAAAAAAATAGTGTTTTTAACCTATTTGTATTTGTTATATCGATGTCAAAAATAATTTTTAAAAAATAAAAATATATTATTTTAATATATTTTTAAATAAAGAAAAATACTTTTAAAAAACAAAACTAATTATACTCTCAAACATGTAGACCTAAAATCTTGATAGTATGAAGAAAGTTTATTTTATGTTAGAGAATAATATAAATCATATTCTGGAGCATTATTTATCTGCTTAGATGATTTTTTAAAATTTTATTTAACAATTAATCTAATTCCTTTTGATATTATGTTGATATTGATGGAAAATAAATTCAATATAGATAGAAGATAATCTTAACTGTTTACATAATTTCTAAGCTTTTCATCCATGGAGAATCTAATTACCTGCTTTGCTGATATTTTAATTTTTACCTTTTTATTTTATCCATGTCTCACTTGTCAATATACTATTCTATTTTTTTATATAGAAAAATCAAAGTAATATTGAACAGGAAAATAAAAACAGAAATAAAAAATAAAAATAATTCAAAAACATCATGCATCCTAGAATGTTTCTTTCATTACTGTGGAGCATAAAATCTGCCAATAATCCTATCATGCTTGAACAAAATTGTCTATCTTTCTATCTGAAACTTGTAGTCCCTGATACAGTCTCTGTAAGCTAGCATCGCTGCCACCGAGCAACAACCAGAACTGCCATTTTTTGATGCAGTCACTTCTCTTGGTCGTCCCGGGAGCTGCTGCAGATAAAATGCTGCGTTTGATTTACAGGTGATTAAAGAATAATTAATCAATCTCCATATATTTTCCTCACAACTCTGACAGTATTGTTTTTTTGTTAGTGAAATACAAAGATGGGTTAAAAGTATGAATTCGTATATTTCCAAAGTATTTTTTCATAAACATATATATCAGTTACAAAACTAAAAAAAACTATTTAAAACGATTATATTTTAACGGCCATATTAACAGCTAATTTACAATGATTATATTTTTAACGGCTATATACTTAGCAAGATGGAATCCCTTTTTCCTTTATTAGATTTGCTAATCTTCTTTGTCAACAAGAATCAAGGGTTAACTGTCTTTTTCAGAACTCAATAATTAGAGAACAATGTACTCTCCACCAGCAGTTCAGTTCAGTTCAGTTCAGTTCAGCCATATTCTGCAGTTCATACCTGCAACTCTCTTGTAACTGTCTTTTGTATTTACATTCAAGCACAGCGCACAGCATATCATAGTGTCGTCATTTTCTTTGATTCAGGGTACATCAGTTCGGCCTGAAACCTGGGAGAAACTGCGGCTAATATTACAATGCCACTCAGTAAAGCTAGACTCAGTCCTAAACCATTGACAACCATGGATTCTGAGGAGTGCTTGGGAACATCTTTCTTCGTTTGCAGGAATGTAATCTTTTCTAGCAGTCCTGTTTCTGCTGTTGCCACGGCTAACCCGTACGTGTAGAGACCAAGAAACACGTGCCATGGCAACACTCTGATCCTCACTGATCGGGCTTCGCCTCGGTGCCAAAAGCTCATGAAACCCATCAACCACTGCATGTTGAGATAAACATTTTTAAAAACAACAGCATCCCCACACTCCTAGGATTTTCTTTTCTTTTCTTTTCTTTTGAATTTTATGATCAAGAGTTTTCTCAGATCAGACTTCGTACACCTCTTTTGTCCAGTCAAAGGTGGTCAAAAGAAGTATCAGGAGAAGACTAGCTTTATTCAACAGGAAAGTAAACATAGATACTTACAGTCTGTTTTACATCATAGATTCATGGCAGTGGATGCGGGAATTTCTCAACATGTTTTTTTTTATTTTAAAATAATATATTTATTGTTTTATAATATTAAATCATAATCACTAAGAGAATAATTTAAAAAAAACCAATGCACTGATAAAAATTATTCTTGATACCATCCAATCAAAATAATTTAAAATCACCATTTTTTTAATTTAAAATAATATAAAAAAAATCTATTCTTTTGGAAACAAGTGTAAAGCATACAGTGACGTTATTGAATTATAAAACAGTTTGCCATTAGTTCGTTAAGTAAAAGATAATAAACAATAACTAATGACGCGGCGACAATGGCTTCTCTAGTGATGATCACAGAGGAGAATGACGACTATGCCTCACCAATAAAATTCAATTTCCAAATGAACAAGAAAAGGCAAACCAAAGAAGAAGAAGAAGAAATACGAGTAAAAAAAAATCAGGAGTGAGGAACAAACCTGAGCACCGAACAAGGATATGCAGATCAAACCCATCCAAGAATGCAAACTAAAGAAATTTGCCACAATCCCATCGTTGCCATGAAACTTTGTCCAAATCCCGAAAATCCCACAAGCCAAAGCCAGTCCTTGAAGACACAAATGCACTGATTTCTTGAAACCCCTTGAGCCAGGCAACCATCTGTGTACCAAAATTGCTGAAAGTCCCAAAAAAGAAGAGGAAGAAGCAACAAAAGCAAGAATCAACCTCCATTTTGCAGACCACTTCCATATGATGATAAATCAAGCTAACTAAGCTTCTACCCATCGATCAGTACAGATTATGGGTCAATTAATGACAAAATTACCTTCTCCACTGATGAGAATGAAACCAATCACCATTAGCAAAGGATGGAGAACCTGTGAGAAGAACATGAGAAGAGAAAGAAAACCATCAATATAAGTGTGGTTCAGAAATGCGAGGGAAGAGGAATAGAGAGAAGTGCATACTGCATAAATGAAGTCTTCTTGAGAGGTAGATTGGGGTAGAAAGCTAGGCTTGAAAACAAGAGCCCAGGAAACGACCAGAGCTGCAACTAAAAGACCCCAGATTCTTGCGGCGAAGAAGAGAAGTGGGGCTAGCGATGAAGAAACTGAGGTTGCCATTTTGGAACACTCAGTGACAGGAGTCTCTACCGACACTTGAGTGCTGGATCTGTACTGTTACTGGCACGCTCTTTGGATTTCTTCATTAGAAAAGGCCCAAAGGTATGCTTCCTATTTAAAAAGAAATAAAAACAAATAAAAAAAATTGGACATAATAGCACTCCGCAGCTGGCATGTCATTGGCAAAAGTTGCGAAGCCCCCCGGGTATTATGAATTATTGAGTTGTGGTTAATTATATTTTATTAAAGTGATATTGCTTTAGTTTTTAATTAAATTTTATTTTAATGCTCGTTCAATTAGGTTTGAACTTTGTATTTGATTGGGTTTCCAAAACATTTTTCAAATAGTCATTGTGTACTTTCTTGTTTTGCTTGCACCTGAACATCTCAAGCATCGATGTGATTTTTCCAATTACAGGGTTCGGATCATTTTTCTATTAATATATAAGAACAAAAAAAATTAGCCATGAATAATATTTTTTATATTAATAAATAAATTATGTTAAAATTAATTTAACATGATTTATTCAGGTTGAAAACTTTAAAATAAATATATTTTTTATACTTTATTTTGGATATCATGATTTAAATTCATTTTTTTTTATTTTTTTCTATTTCTCTTTTGGTTATTGTTAATAATTTCTATGTTTATTTATATAAATAATTATTGATTTAATTAATTGAATGCTCGTATAAGCCTTTTAATTTATTTTTTTTATATGTAAAAAACACAATAAATCAGCTTGCATGCACATTGTTTTCTTATAAAAATATTATAGACCAAGAATAGATAGCTAGTAATTAATATAAATTGTAGCAATCATAACACGCAGGCTTGGGTTGCTATGCTTAAGAATGTGGGGGCTTCTTGATTTATTATAAAAATATAAATTAATTTCATGATATAAATATTCAAAAATATAATACAAGTTGCAGTTTTAACTAGTGGTGATTAAAAAAACCGATTAAATTAAGAAGAAAAAACCATGAGAAAACCTTAACCAGTAAAAAAACCGATTATATTTTTTCATAAAATTTCTAGTCCACTTCTTGTTAATGTAAGGATAAAACAAGTAAACTTTAACCAAACTGAACCAATTCAAATTAAAAAAAAATATATAGAATATTTTTTTTATTCTTCCAGTTCGGTTTAATTTTTTTGTTTGATTTCATTTTGATAAAATGGGAGAAGGAAAAGACTTCATTAAAGTAAAAAACAAAGCTTGATAACAAAAAAAAACTATTTTTCGGTTTTTTAGTTAAAAAAACCGAACCACAACTGGTCTAGCTAAACGGTTTTAAATAAAAATATATTTGATTATTTTATAGATAAAAATTGAATCAAACCAAAAATGATCTCTCCTAGTTTTCACTAGCCCCATAAAATTACTTATCTATATTAAGAGTGTGTTTAGTATTGCTTTTGTAGTTGAGGTTTTACAAAAATAATTTCATGAAAAACATTTTAGTTACGGTTCAAAATAAGTTTTGAAGTGTTTGCTTAAAATTTTAGTTAAGTTTGAGGTTGAAAAAAAAATAGTTTCGTGTGTTTGGTTATCATGTTTTTCATATTGTTGTCAATTTGTGAAACTATTTTAAAGGACACGTACAATCACACACATATATATAAATTGTTTTTTTAAAATTTTGTAGATTAATAATCATAACAATAAAATGTAATTAATAATTCATGAAAAAAATAGATATTTTTTTTATTTTCTCATAAAACTACTTACAAATTCATCACAAACAGATGTTTCCCTTCCATCAGGACTGATATGTATCTATATATTTGTTTATTATTTTTTAATAAAATATTTTAAAAACGGTTTAGGCCGAGAGCAGGCCTAGCCAAATTGGACAAAAGCCCAACTCTATTGGACTGGGGCTTGGCAGAGTGTAGGTCCAACCCGAGTCTAGCTTATTTTAAAGGAAGACATGAAACGGTGCATTGCACTGTTTACTTCTTCACATGGAAAATGCAGCGCTATTATACACGTGAATTAATTCACGCGAACAATAGCATTCGACCGACCACAACGAGAGCTTCAACGACCAATGTCAATGGGTAGAGGAGATCGAGGCAATTCTTTATGTGGTGGTGGCATCAGAAATAGTGGCCAGTACAAGCATCAAAACCCTATTGTGGAGAGATAGACACCACTGTTTAGAGAGAGAAAACATTGTCATGGATAGAGAGAAAGTGTTGTCGTGGAGAGAGAGAGAGAGTTGCAACTATGGAGAGAGAGAGACCGCTTTGTAAATAGAGAAAGCGTCGTCATGGAGAGAGAGAGAGAGAGAGAGAGAGAGAGAGTTGTCGCTGTATTTGAGAGAGAGACCGTCAGTTGCTTCATCAGAGAATCACCATTAGCATTGTGGCTGCTAGTTGTGTCCATAGATGTCCAGAGAGATAAAGCCGCAGTCGTGGAGAGAGAGATCCGCAGTTTCCCACCATGATGTTACCCCAAACACACCTTGCCATCCATGAAAAGTTGGCAAAAAAATAAATCACAATGGCAGGAAAAACTTGAATTTGTTGCTTCTCGTGAACCACAGTTTGCGATGATTTTTTGGTAGGTCCCATGTTAAATTAATTTATGTTTTCTCGTTACTAAACGCGTGAAAATTGCTTATTGGTCAAAACAGAGGTTTGACCGCAATGCCAAACGCCTTCTAACAGCATGACTTGTGCAATATGATGCAGATTAGATTTTAGGTTGATTTTTAAAGTTAGGCTCGGCTGCTTAGTTTATAATTTATTTATTTTGAAAATGCCCGCTCCCGTTTTATATTTGACTGTACATGAATAATTAATAATATACTCAAATTGAACAGCCCCGATCGAAATATGAAGGGAAGAAAATGTAATTTTCTACTGAAGCTACCCTTTCAGCTCACGACAGGATACATGGGTTAAATTAACTAGGTAAAAGATATTGCCTGCCGGGTTATCGCAAGGATTCATCAAGTGACGAAGATATGAAGATGCGCCAAATGCTCGAGACAGAATCTCAGGGAAATTCGACGTTGCAATGTAAGCCTGACGTGCTTTTAGAGCAGGACAAATATTACCTCTCTTCTTTCCTGTCGCATAGCTTCAGCTTTTTTTTGGTCTTTTTAATCAAAGTCTTTGTTCTGTTGCTTGTTGTCTGCTACAACACCCAGAAACTTATTCAGACCTTGTTCATTATACTATTCTGATAACTTTCGATAGAGCTTCTATTAGGTATGAAAGTATTGTAACAATTGTTGATGCCAAAATCGTTTGTCAACGAGGTCATTGGATACCGATTGCTTCATGCAGGAGAAAATTTTGGTACAATTTGATGCTGAATTAAGGGACCTAAAGGTTGTATTCTGAAACGTAAGAGGACCAAATGGAATCATTTGCCATATTTTAAAAAATGCCACCCTTTTTTCCTTCTTTTCCTGCACTTCAATCCTCTTGTTTTGTCACCTTCATAATTCTTGGTAAATTGAGGGCATAAGAGGATGCAAGGTTAATTGACCCCAGATCCCAGGTGACCCATAATTTAGAACTTAAACCTTGTTCTCAAACCGATTCTAAAGTGAAATACGTAAAGCATATCACTTTTTTTACATGGAATGGAAGGACAGTATTTCCTTTCTGATGGGGATCTCACTGTTTTCATCGATAATTACGTTGTTGTCTGCTCCCATGTATTACTAATCTCTGGATTCCTGAATGCTGGAGCATTGCTGTCTCAGAGGTATTTACAACATTGATTGTCTGGATTCCAAAACAAAACGGAAACTCCAAGAAACAATCATACGGGTTAGAAGACCAAAGGAATCTCAGGAATTAAGCAACTCGTGTAGGACTAAAGCCATAGTTTTTTTTTTTCCGAAAATAAGATCGCTATCACTCGCAAAACGACATGAAAGAATCTCCGATTCTTTTCTGCAACTGCCAAAGAATCTTTGATTCCTTGTACAGCATTACGATTGATACAACTCCAGCATGATGCTATATATAAGCGACACGTTTTGAAGTGAAAAATAACAAAGAGGAAGCAAATCAACAAAGCACAGGAAAAGAGAGAAAAAAATGGAAATCTCTTGCAAGGACTTCAAGGTAGGAGGATGTGAGGGCCAGAAAGTGGTGGATGGTGAAACCATTCCACTAGTGCTGCAACCCCTACAACCCAACAAGAGTGACACGAAGTCATTACTCTCCGCTCTGAAGCAGAACAAGGACTGGTTTGAGCAAGTTCTCATAAGAAACAGTGCTGTTCTGCTTCGAGGTTTTGATGTGAAGAATGCTGAGGACTTTAATGATATTATCGAGGCCTTTGGATGGGATGAAACTCGTTACATAGGGGCTGGGATACGGAAACACGTTTACAAACGCGTATGGACTGCCAATGAGGGACCCCTGTCGGAATCCATATACTTCCACCATGAAATGGTTTTGGTAAGTTAAATATTGCCACTGTTTAGGAAAGGTTTTTGAATAAGATTAACAGTTTCACCACTTTGATCCGTCGATGCCAAACTGAATTTAATCTCCTGACTCTCTCCATGTCTTTTGGTTTTGCAAGCACTAAACACTAGAAATCCAAGGAGAAATTCTCCATAACATATGAATTATATCATTGGAATCTTGTGCTATGTTTTCTACATTTACCATGTCTAACTTTGACAGATAAAAGGATCACCGGACAAAGTGATGTTTTTCTGCGAAATACCCCCACCAGAAGGTGGACAGACACCCCTTGTTCCAAGCTTTAGAGTTACAGAAAGGATGCTAGAGGAGTTCCCTGAAGCAGTGGAAGAAGTCGAGGCAAAGGGAGTAAAGTACACTCTCACAGCTCTCAACACAAACGATACATCATCGATAAGAGGTAAAGGGTGGGAGGATGCTTTCGGAACACAAGACAAGGCAGAGGCTGAGAGAAGGTATGCACATCTACATTAGCTTAGTTTTCTTCTTAACAAATTTCCAAACGATACCGTTTCGTGTAATAGACTCAAAACATGATCATAAATAATGCGAGACAGGGCTAAGGCTCTAGGGATGGACTTGGAGTGGCTACCTGGTGGAGGAGTGAAGACAGTAATTGATCCTTTAGCATTAACGCAAGTGTTTGATGGAAGAAAAGGGAGGAGAATGTGGTTCAACGCAGTCGTCGGCATGCATGGAAAGGAAACCAGCTCGGCTATGTTGGCAGATGGAACAGAGATACCAGAAACTTTTGTGAAGAGGTGTGAGCAAATCATCGAAGAAGAGAGCATCCAATTCAAGTGGGAAAAAGGTGATGTCCTTTTCCTTGATAACATGGCTGTGCTTCATGGAAGGAGGCCATCTTTGCCACCAAGAAAAGTCCTAGTTGCTATTTGCAAGTAGCTTCAGCCTAGCTGCTGGCTATAGTAATTGTGTTGTGTGCTAAATAAATCACTACTGCAAAATCACTCCATGCATAGTAGTCAGAATTTATTCTGTTTTATGGAAAAGGAATGTAAGATTGCATCCATATATTTCCTTCATTTTCCCTTCTTTTGGTTATTGTAATTGAAAATAAAATGTTGGCTGATGACGATTCTCCTCACGCTAGTCCTTCAATAAAACAGCAAAAGAGTTAAAATATACCGCAAAATTGTGTTTATTTTCCAAGAAAATGGTGTGCGTTGCACTACAAATTTGTAACAGGCAAAAGGAGAACGGAAGTTAAAACGGTTGAAAGTGTTTCTTTGTACACACACTAGGATAGGATCTGCTTTGGGTCGGCTTTGCATTTCTCTTGGCTTTATGTCCTTCGCAGCTTCTTTCAATAACCAAAAACTCCAATAATACTCTTACACAAGGTTTGGCGAGTAGCAGTATTGTAAGAACTCTTTTTTTTTTCTAGCATGCTCGTAACCCAATATTTGGGTTATTCCCTGAAATAATATAAAAAAGATTGGTATCGGTGGAAAATCACGTTGAAAATTTTGAATATTTTCGGAGCCTAGTCGTATCTCTTTTGTGCCTATAAATGAGAGAAAATACAAATTTGAGGTAAAAATTAAGTAAAAAATCCTAATTATATTTTTTATGGGCCAATATGATTTAATCATGGGCTAATTTAAAGTATTATTATGTTTGAGAATTAATTTAGGATCCAATTGAAGAATTTAATTAAGTGCAAGGACTTAATTATGCTTTAAATTGGTCAAATTAATTTTATTGATAAAAAATCAAATTCTTGAATTTAATTTGAGTTCAATTGAGAAGATTGGAGTTTTTGGAGACCCAATTGATTTTTTTCAAGCTAATTGTGTGAAATTAGGGGTCAAATTAAAAATAATTGAGAGTTTAATGGTCAATTAAGAGTCAAATTGCATAAATCAAAAGCCAAGGACCAAATAAACAAGGAGCGCACATTTAAGGCTAATGTTGAACCTTTGACAGGGGTACAATTGCACACAATTACAAATTTAAATACAATTGGGGGTGCTATTAGAAAATTATAAACTGAAGGATCAAATGGCAACTCAACCTTATCCACTGCACCCAGCGCTGCCTTTTTCGCCTTCACCTGCGTTGCCGACCAGCCACCACTCCGCTGCTAGCCCACCAACAGCAGCCACCATGCCGTTGTTGCAGGTCGCTACGTCACCGACCAACTAGCCACCGTAGCAGGCCACGTTCTTCTATAAAAGGCAGTCATGAACGTTGCATGGAGGGGAGGGAAGAGAGAAAATTACGTGATAGAGGAGATGAAATAATGCATGAAGAAACACTAAAAAAACATTGACCCATAGCAGCTATCTCTCTCGGTCATCTTCCTCATCTCCGGCTAACTTCTCTTTACCCGAAGATGCAGCTCTCTCTCCCCGACGATGCAGTCCTCTCTCCCCAACGATAGTTCTCTCTCTAAAAAAGTTGCAGCTCCATCTTTGTCCTCCACCAGCAGCGACAGTCCACCACCCGGAGCTCATCGTGACCACCATCAGGCCCAGCTTCTTCTCCATCTCTGCCGAGAGCACCAGCAGCAGCAACAAGCTCGAATTCCAGCACAGACCAGCCCTCTTCCAGCCGCCAGTTTTGATGCCACCACGACAAAGAGAACCACCTCGAACTTCTCTACCCGAAGTCATTAGCAAGTAAGCCTCTCATCGTGGTCGACCGGCCACATGTCACTTCACGTTACATGAACTGCAGTGAATTTAATCAGTTCACTTATGAATAGTATATATATATTCGTCTGCCTTGTGCTTGGGTTTGGTTGCTCTCGGCCCACCTAATTGGCTGGGCCGAGTCTAGACCCAAGCCCTGCAAAGGTGGCCTATGGCCCAACTTAGTTGGGCTAGGCCCGACCTAATTTTTTTATTTTATTTATTTATTTAAAATACAAAAAAATGTGTTTATTTTCATGCATACGGCCGAATTCCGAAGTTTTTTTTCCATCATATTTTTCGTAAAAAAATATGTTGCATCTTTCTCATATTTTAAAATGAAAATTGGATAATTTATGATTATCCATTGGAATTTGGCCAAAATGTCAAAAATAATTTGACAATTATTTTGTTTTAGCTTTCGTGATGTGAAATTATATTATAAAGTACACTCACAGATAAAAAAGGTTTTTTTAACTGTGGTGTAAAATTACATCGTAAAGTACATCAGCAGACAAAAAAAATGTTTTTAATGAAGTGTAAAAAAATGTTAATGTAGAAAAGCAATCAAACAAAAATGCAGCTTAACTTAGGTAAGGTGTATTGGAGGTGACTAGTCTTCCTCTTTCACAACAAGTCCCCTTATATAGACTCTTGCAGACCAATAGGTTTCCTAATGACCTCAATACTAGATGGCAACTCCTGATAATTATAGTCATAATTTTTACGACTATAAAACAACCCTCCATTTTCACCACACGCCGTTATCCCTCCAAATCTGGGGATGCCGGGGAGCGAAGAGCAAAAAATAATCATCGTTGCGACATAGCCACCGATGACAAAACCCTTTCGTTAATGAAATATTTTTATAATTACATTTTAAATCATGATTTTATAAAGAAAAAATGCTTTTGTTTATTTTATATGGAAAAAATCTCATTAACGATATTGAGACGATGATTGTTCACGCTTCACTCCCGCAATCCCTGGATTGGGGAGACAATAGCGCGGTGAAATGAGGTGTTGTTTTATAGTCATAAAATTACAACTATAATTATCGAGATTCACCACCTAGTATTATAGTCACTAGAAAACCTATTGGTATGCAAGAGTTTTGGGTAAGAGGGCTTATTGTGCAAGGGAAGGCACATCACCCTCAGTGCACCCTACCTAAGGTAAACTAAATTTTTGTTTGATTGTTTTTTTAAGTTTGATTTTTTGTTGTCTTTTCTAAAGTTTGACGTAGATCTATCTTCGTGAGAGAATCTGTACCTTGTTGTGAGTTGAAAGACTAACCATAAAAAGAATATTACACTGCAATTTCAAAAAAAAACATTTTTCCCACGGTTGTACTTTACAATGTAATTTTACACCTCAATAGTTAAAACAAAATAATTTTAATTTTTTTGATATTTTGGTCAAATTCCAACGGATAATCCTAAACTGGTTACGATGTCCAATTTTCGTTCAAAATATAGGGAAAATGAAACATATATTTTTTTACTAAAAATATGCTTGTAAAAACCTTGGAATTTGCCCGTATGCACGAAAACAATACATTTTTTGTTTTTTTAAAATGTTTTTTTTGTATTTAAAAAAAATTAAAAATTTGGGTTGGGTCTGACCTAACTAAATGGGCCGAACCAACCAAGTTGGGCCACATGCTCAACTATAATAGATTTGGGTTTGGCCGAGAGCAGGTCCAGCCCACGAAATGAAGGCAAAAAGAAACGAGAAAGGAGTGAATATTAATTCACTCCTACAATTCTTCTACTTGTCGAGGAAGAAGAGGATGTTGAGGTAATTCTTACTATGGTGGTGGTGTCAAAAATTATGGTCTGTGGTGGCCGGAAGAGCTTCTGAAAAGGCAGAATGTTGCTGCCACTACCACCTCTACAACTATTGCGTCACCGAAACTGCCTCGGCATCTATTGGAGTTCATGACGAGCTTGACGGGGAGAGAGAGAGACGATGGTGATTGGCTAGTTGCTACTTGAGAAGAGAGAGAGAGAGAGGGTTGCCTGCAGAGAAAGAGAGAGAGGATTTGGTGCTTGGCTGGTTGTCGAAGATGATGAGGGGTCGTTGGAGTTATCATATGGAGAGAGAGAGGACGTTGCCAATGATGGCTTTCCCGTCGCCGAAGAAGACGATGGGGCATTGTGTGTGAGTAATTCTTGTGTTGTATTTCTGTGTTTTCAATAGTCCCCTAGTGTCTAATTTTCCCTCTGTTCAACCCCCCCGCTTCGTCTGTGCATGCATGCTATTTATAGGTGAAAGATGTAATGATGTCTAGGAATGGGTGTTGTGGTAGTAGGTTACAAGGCATGGTTGCAACACGACTTCCAGTGAGACCTTGGCAATTCTCTTTTTTTAAATAATATAAAATAGACTGAAAAATATGGATTGTTAAAAAAAAAAGTTTTCGATGGTAAAAATGATGTTTTTATTTCAATTTTGGCTCCCGATTTCACCCGAAAAGTTTCGTAACCGAAAATTTTGATCTTCTAAATTTAACCCAAATTGAGCTTCCAAACTTAATTTCTCACTAATTAAGCTCTTAATAAAATTAAATTGACTCATTTAAAGTATAATTAAGCTCTTGCGCTCAATTAAATTAAACCCTTTAATTGGGCTCTCAATTAAACCGTAAATATAATAACACTTTAAATTGACCGACGATTAAATCAAATTGACCCACAAAAATATAATTATGCCTTCAACATAATTTTTACATGGATTTATCCAATAATAAATTATTTTACCGTTGATTCTGCATTTTTCTTCATTTTCGGGCAAAAACAAAAGGTACGACCGGGCTCTCGAAAATGTCCAAAATTTCCACCTTGATTTTTCTACCGATACCAGTCCCTTTTATTTTATTTTTGGGTAAATTTTGGAGAATAACCTAGAAATTGGGTTATGACAAACAGTTTTAACAAAACATATTTTTAAAGAAAACTACAACCAATTTTTTCATGAAGTTATACATCTGAAAGAATATAATCAACGTACAAACCTTTCAATATATATATATATATATATATATATATATATATATATATATATATATATATTCATTTTGTGATGGATAATACTTTTACAATAATGATAAAGATTATTTTTAAGGTTTTTATCTTAAAAATAATGATGTAAATATTGATATTTTTCAATATTAATGCCTTAAATCTATATAAAAAACTATTTTTTTCAATCTCAAATTAATTTAATCCCTGTATTCTGAAATACTTTTATTATAATAATATGAAGAATAAATATTAAAAAATAATTTAATTTCTTTTTAAATAAAAATCATTTAAAACTAAAAATATATCATGCCACACATTAAAAAAACAATATAAAAACTTACAAATATAATAAATTACTAACAATAGAAGATTTACTATACATGCATAGAAAAACATTTCGCTCACATTTCATGCCACAAAAGTTGAATTTACACTGGTTTTTAATGTAAATTGTGTTTATACAAAGATAAATTACAAAAAAAATTAAAACTAAGAGTATAAATATATAAATACAAACAAAAAATTAATAATTATTACAGAAGGATAAAAAAAATAAAAGGAACAAAACTAAATAAGAAAATAAAAGAACTGAAATACAAATATATATATATATATATATATATATATATATATATTGAAAGAAGTAAAAAAAAAGTAGACGCCATGAGCAACTACGTGGGTGTTTGGCATCGCGGTTCAACCCGCGATTGCGTTGAATTGTGGCTCCAAACACAAAGTAACCAAACAAGACCCCAGTTTTTAACTGTGAGTCCCACCGAAAAATCTGTGATTGCACCGCAATGTGAGAAACATATGTGAGATGCTGCTCATAGAATGCAAAACACGAAGACCATGTAATTTCACAACGAAGGATGAGTAATTGTTGCCTATTTTTTTTTCTTGAATATTATTTTTGATTGTTACCCAAATAGCTATAAGCTGCGAGGAGAGGGAGCACACACGTATCACCGACCATGGGTGCAATTTTTAGCTTGGTTTGAAAAAAAATGGTGCTTCTGAGGAGAGATTCAATACAAGCTGACGAACTACGTTCAATATTTTTCAATGAAGCAAAATAAAAACACAATGAATCTTATGCTCGGATTGTCTCTCCCCCAACAACAGCTGCTCTCTCTCTCTCTCTTCCTTCACCATAGCAGCAAGCTCTCTCCTTGCCACCTCCTGTAACAGTTCCCGGCCAGCAGCAACACCAGCTCCACCGTGAGCTACAGAAGCAGCCACCCACCACCCAAGCCTTCTTCTCCATCTTCGAGAAGGCAACAATGAAGCAGCAGAGCGTGAACGGCAGCACAGCTCGACAACTTCCAACACCCCATCCGGCCACCAGAGGCCGTCATTTTCAACGCCACCACGACAGGGAGAACCACCTCGGCCTCCTCTACCCGTCGGTATCGGTCATTGACCCTCTCGTTACAGTCAGTGAACAGTAACATGGCTGAATAATGCAAAACAAAAATGAAAGGCAAAATAGCACCATTTTGTGTTTTAAAATAGTCTTAACACTTGGGTTGCGATGCTCTCGGCCCAGCCCAAGTCCGGTAGGGTCGGGCCTTTTGGCTCCACTTGGCTGGGTCAGCCCATTTATTTGGGTTAGGCCCAGTCTGATTTTTTTAAAATATAAAAATCATATTTTTTTAAAAATAAAAATAGTGTAATTTACTTGAATTATTAAATATATTTTATTATTATGATAATTAAATCTATAATATTTAAAAAATATATGTGTATATCCTTTAAAGTAATTTCACAAGTTGACGGCAATATGAAAAGCATGGTATCCAAACACTCAAAATTGATTTTCATTAAACCTCAAACACAACCATGGTTTTAACCAAACACTTCAATTTTAATTTTGAACCGCAACTAAAAACGCTTTTCATGAAATTATTATTTTTTTCAACCTCAACCACAACAACAACAATTGTGTCAAACAGGCCCTGGGAATAAGAAAAAGGAGAGAGAGAGTGTGCATATTTGGATAAAGCTTTCTTTCAATATATATATTTTGGTTCTAGTTGCATGTTAAAGGGGCTCCATGGGAGGACCTTCATCTTCGAGCACTTTTAGGCATGAAAAACAGAGTTTCATCCTTTTTTTAAGTGGGATTTACTAAAAAATATTATTTTTTTCCAATCTGAGTTTTGACCACACTATCAAACACTCATTTATACTTTGACACAGTTTTTTTGGTAATTGTCGGTGCACCCTCAGCGGGAGTGTGGCGACTCATTTAAGTGGGATTACCTAAGGTAAGTTGTTTGGTGTTTTGGTTTGCCTTATGATTTGCTATGGTATTGATTTTTCAAAAAACATATGTTGGTTAAATGGTGATAACGTATTATCCTCGTAAAAAATATTTTGGATATTTACCACTTTAAGGTTTCTTTATCCAAATATTTACGATCAATAACAACAAATTATCCCCGCTAAAATTCTGGATATTAATTCATTTAATTTGTTTGCTTTTCATTTTTTCATTTATATAATTAATTAATTATATATGAACAATACAACCCCGAAACTGCGTGCTGAAATGCTTCAAAACCAAAATATTTTGTACCAATAGAAAAAACAAAATGTCAACCGAAATGGTATTGACAACATTGGTTCTAACCACACTACCAAACACTCTCTTATACTTTCACACAGGTTTTTTTGGTAATTGTAAGGGTTATAATGGTATTTTGGTGTGAATTTATCTTTTATTGATTTAATAAATAAACACATCCTGATGAATATTTTATTTTGGATATGTTGATTTAAATTCATTGTTTTTCTCTTTTGGTTATTGTCAATAATTTCTATGTTTATTTATATAAATAATTATTGATTTATTTAATTGAATGCTCGTATAAGCCTTTTAATTTATACTTTAGTTTTTTATATGTAAAAAACACAATAAATCAGCTTGCATGGGCATTGTTTTATATAAAAATATTATAGACCAAGAATAGATAGCTTGTAATTAATATAAATTATAGCAATCATAACATGCAGGCTTAGGTTGCTATGCTTAAGAATGTGGCCTATCATTATATAGATATTCGAGAATATAATACAAGTTGCAGATTTAATTAGGGGTGATTAAAAAAAATCAATTAAATTGAGAAAAACAAAAACAATTAACCGAGAAAACCTTAACCATAAAAAAAAAACCGATTATATTTTTTCATAAAAATTTTAGTCTAGTTCAGTTTTGTTAATTACAATATAGCTAAAAAGGTGGATGGTCAGTCCACTTGTGCACCCACACTCGAGTGCATCGTGGACTGGCCATCTCTGATTTTTTTTTCACATAGATACTTTATATACATTTTATGGTGGAATTGACAAAAAAGAACATGTGGCCGAGCGGCCCCTGCGCTGGAATTCCAACGCGCAGGGGTTCGAACCCCTGCCTCAGCAGCCTACTTATTTGGTTCTTTTTTTCTTTTGTTTTTTATATTATTATTATTATTCTTTCGCAGGGGTTCGAACCCCTGCCTCAGCAGCCTACTTATTTGGTTCTTTTTTTCTTTTCTTTTTTATATTATTATTATTATTCTTTTGAAAAGCAACTCTCTTCATTTTTCTTTTTTTTCTTTTTTTTATTATTTGTTGATTTTCGTTTTTCTTTTTTTTATTATTTGTTGCTTTTTTTTATATTATTATTATTCTAATGAATGAAATTGGCAAAAATTAGTCAAACAATAAAAAAAAATGGAGAGAAATCTAAAACCAGGCAAATGGAAAACAAATTCAAAATAGAAATTACTAGGAAAAACATAGCAATTATTTGATAAACATTAAAATCTGTTTTCGTTTATTTTTCACATATTTAAAGAACAGAAACAAATAAAAATTTCGGTTAAAATAAAAAAACATAAAACACATTTTCAAACAGTATTGAGTAGTGAAAATTATTTTTTATTCAGCTTGCAACGTAGAACATATATTTTTTTAAAAAAATTAAATTAAATGATTTTTTCAGCTAATATTTTTTTTTGTTTTATCATCTATTATATTTTTTTATGTGCTCTTTCTTTTAATTTTTTTATTGGTTTTATTGTCATTATTTTCAAGTTAGATGAATTTTTCCCCTGATAATTAGGTTTTTTTTAAGTTATTATGATTTTTTTTCCTTTTATTTATTTCTGTTCCTTATTCATCATTAACACAATAATAATAATAATAAAAAAAAACAACAACAACAATAATAATAATAATATATTCTTTTTCTTGCTTACTCTTTTGTTAATGTTTTTGAGTGTTTTTTCTTTCGAGATAATTTGATAATTTTAATTGTTTTTGCAATAATAACAAAAGTAATTTTGTATCTAATATTACTGGAGATAAAAGACAACTCAAGAATAAAAAATAGATAAATTTACCTAGATTATGTACAATTAAAAAACGATACAAGTCATTTTTGTCTCGATTACACTGTTCCTTTTAAACGGCAAACAAGTCATTATTATATGTTTTAATATTTATTGCATATTATTGCCTAAAAATATATAAAGAGAAAAAAAAATGACCTCGGATTTTTTGCAGGAAAAAAATTAATATCAACATTTTTACATACATTTAATATAATAATATGATATATAAATCTTATAAAAAAATGGTTGTGAATTTTAATTTTGTGCTCTTTTGTTCAAGTTTATTTCTTAAAAAAAAACAAATTGGATTTTTAATATTTAAAATCTAATATTACCTGGGAAAAAATACAACTCAAAAAAACAAAAGGTAAACAAATATTATTATCTACAATTAAAAAATATACGAGGCACTTTCCGTTTCGACTACACTGTTCTTTTTTGACGGCAAATAAGTAATTATAGCACGCAAAAAATTTATATTTCTTTTTTTAAAAAAATACAATATTTTTATTTATAATGTGTACGATCTAATATTACTGGGAAAAAAGGCAACTCATATTTTTTTTCAAATTTATCTAGGTTATCTACAATTAAAAAAATATAAAAATCACTTCCCATTTCGATCACACTATATAGTATGTGAGACTAAGTATATGTGTTTAATATTTATTTAATATTATCGCCTAAAAATATATAGAGAGAGAAAACAAATGACCTACGATTTCTTGAAAAAAAAATTAATATCGAGATTCTTAAATATATTGAATATAATAATATGATGAATAAATCTTATAAAAAAAATTGACTTTAAATTTAAATTTATATTTTAGACCTTTTTTTTTTCTTTTAAGAAACGATGACCTTTTTCACATGTATTTTTTAGTTGTTAGTATCCAAGTCAATTGTTCTTTTTTAACCAGATTTTTTTTTTAACCAGAGTATCCGTTACAACAAATTTCTAATAAATCATTTCACCTTCTTAGCAAATTTTCTAACAAATTTTATCAAAAGTTTTTTAGCAATAGCAATATTAAATCACATTTTGGTTGAAAAAAACCATTTTCAACAAATTCTATGGATTAAAATTATACTAATTAAATGTGAAAAAATACAATATTTATAACATCAATTAATTTTCTGCATAGATAAAAAAGCTCAATGAGCGGCAAATCAGCTCGTGTAAGGCTAAAACAAATAAACCCTAACCAAACTAAACCGGGTCAAATTAAAAAAACAAATAGCATATTTTTTATTTCCAGATCAGTTTAAATTTTTTGTTTGATTTCATTTGCTGAAATGGGAGAAGGAAAAGACTTTGTTAAAGTAAAAAACAAAGCCTAAAAACAAAAAACTACTTGTCGGTTTTTTAGTAAAAAACAGAACCAAAACCGGTCTGGTTAAACAGGTTTTTTTTAAAAAATTTGTATTTGATTATTTTATAGATAAAAACCGAAACAAACTGAATATGATCCCTCTAGTTTTCACCAGCCCCATAAAATTACTTGTCTATACTAATAGCATGACTTGTGCAATATGATGCATATTAGATTTTAGGTTGATTTTTAAAGTTAGGCTCGGCTGCTTAGTTTATAATTTATTTATTTTGAAAATGCACATTCCCGTTTTATATTTGACTGTACATGAATAATTAATAATATACTCAAATTGAACAGCCCCGATCGAAACTATGAAGGGAAGAAAATGTAATTTTCTACTGAAGCTACCCTTTCAGCTCACGACAGGACATGGGTTGAATTAACTAGGTAAAAGATATTGCCTACCGGGTTATCGCAAGGATTCATCAAGTGACGAAGATATGAAGATGTGCCAACTGCTCGAGACAGAATCTCAGGGAAATTTGACGGTGCAATGTAAGCCTGACGTGCTTTTAGAGCAGGACATATATTACCTCTCTTCTTTCCTGTCGCTTAGCTTTAGCTTTTTAATCAAAGTCTTTGTTCTGTTGTTTGTTGTCTGCTACAACACCCAGAAACTTATTCAGACCACCTCATGTAGGACTAAAGCCATGGTTTCCCCCCCCCCCCCGATAATAAGATCGTTATCACTCGCAAAACGACATGAAAGAATCTCCGATTCTTTTCTGCAACTGCCAAAGAATATTTGATTTCCTTGTACAGCATTACGATTCATACAACTCCAGCATGATGCTATATATAAGCGACACGTTTTGAAGTGAAAAATAACAAAGAGGAAGCAAATCAACAAAGCACGGGAAAAGAGAGAAAAAAATGGAAATCTCTTGCAAGGACTTCAAGGTAGGAGGATGTGAGGGCCAGAAAGTGGTGGATGGTGAAACCATTCCACTAGTGCTGCAACCCCTACAACCCAACAAGAGTGACACGAAGTCATTACTCTCAGATCTGAAGCAGAACAAGGACTGGTTTGAGCAAGTTCTCATAAGAAACAGTGCTGTTCTGCTTCGAGGTTTTGATGTGAAGAATGCTGAGGACTTTAATGATATTATCGAGGCCATTGGCTGGGATGAAATGCGGTACACAGGAGCTGTGGTGCGGACACACGTTTACAAACGCGTATGGACTGCCAATGAGGGACCCCTGTCGGAATCCATACACTTCCACCATGAAATGGTTGTGGTAAGTTAAATGTTGCCACTTTGATCCGTCCTAGCCAAACTCAATTTAATCTCCTGACTCTCTCCATGTCTCTTGGTTTTGTAAGCACTAAAGACTAGAAATCCAAGGAGAAATTCTCCATAACTATCTATATGACTTATATCATTGGAATCTTGTGCTATGTTTACTACGTTTACCATGTCTAACTTGACAGATAAAAGAATCGCCGGAGAAAGTGATGTTTTTCTGTGAAATACCCCCACCAGAAGGTGGACAGACACCCTTGTTCCAAGCTTTAGAGTTACAGAAAGGATGCTAGAGGAGTTCCTGAAGCAGTGGAAGAATTTGAGGCAAAGGGACTAAAGTACACTATCACAGCTCTCAGCACAAACGATACATCATCGATAAGAGGTAAAGGTTGGGAGGATGCTTTCGGAACACAAGACAAGGCAGAGGCTGAGAGAAGGTATGCACATCTACATTAGCTTAGTTTTCTTCTTAACAAATTTCCAAACGATACCGTTTCGTGTAATAGACTCAAAACATGATCATAAATAATGCGAGACAGGGCTAAGGCTGTAGGGATGGACTTGGAGTGGCTGCCTGGTGGAGGAGTGAAGACAACAATGGCTCCTCGAGCATTAACGAAAGTGTTTGATGGAAGAAAAGGGAGGAGAATGTGGTTCAACACAGTCGTCGGCTTGCATGGAAAGGAAACCAGCTCAGCTACGTTGGCAGATGGAACAGAGATACCAGAAACTTTTGTGAAGAGGTGCGAGCAAATCATCGAAGAAGAGAGCATCCAATTCAAGTGGGAAAAAGGTGATGTCCTTTTCCTTGATAACAAGGCTTTGCTTCATGGAAGGAGGCCATCTTTGCCACCTAGAAAAGTCCTTGTTGCTATTTGCAAGTAGCTGGCTATAGTAATTGTGTTGTGTGCTAAATAAATTACTACTGCAAAATCGCTCCATGCCTAGTATTTTGCATTTATTCTGTTTCATGGAAAAGGAATGTAAGATTACATCCATATATTTCCTTCACTTTTCCCTTCTTTTGGTTATTGTAATTGAGAATAAAATGTTGGCTGGTGACGATTCTCCTCACGCCAGTCCTTCAATAAAACAGCGAAAAGAGTTTAAATATACCGAAAATGGTGTGCATCGCACTACAAATTCGTAACAGGCAAAAGGGAACGGAAGTTAACAGGTCGAAAGTGTTTCTTTGTGCACACCCTAGCATAGGATATGCTTTGCATTTCTCTTGTAATAACTCTTACACGAGGTTCGGCGAGTAGCAGTATTGTAAGAACTCTCTTTTTTCTTTCTAGCCACCGACGACAAAACCCTTTCGTTAATCAAATAATTTTTATAATTACATTTTAAATCATGATTTTATGAAAAACATGCAAAAAAATATCATTAACAGTTTATTTATTTTTATAATTATTTATTTTATATGCAAAAAATCTCATTAACAGTTTTAAGAAAACCACAACCAATTTTGTAAAAAAACATAAAAAATAACCTTCCACAACATCACACACACATCCAACTTCCTTCATATTTTTTAACAAACCACAACCAATTTTATTAAAACCATAAAAACAAATAACCAACCACAATATCAGACCCACTTTCTTTTTTAAAAAAAAAGGAAAAAGCAAAGGAAACAGAATGCATGTGACCAAGTTAGAGACAGCTTTATCAAGCACAAATGCTATTTACACTTTTTTAAAACATGTACAAGGTTGAATGACTCAACCACACGTGTACAGGTTGAATGCCGCCGATCCATTCCGTGCAACTATTAAGGCATGGAAAGACAGCACCACTGCTACCTGAGGGAGCTTGCTTGATCAGTGCAATAGATTTTGAATTTCCAACTGGACAAGGATGATTAAATGGTGAGCTACTAGTGTTATCTTGGAAGACTTGCATGCCCTTGTTCATTGTTCTGTTCATCACCATTGCTCACAAAACCGACTGATCTATTGGCTTAACACAAATAATAAACATGTAAGCTTTCATTTTGGAAAAATGAAGAGACACAAAGGCTTATCAATCAAGACCATTAAAGAACCATTAATAATGCAAACGCAAGCAGAAGATATCCCCAAAAGTTAAACTAAGTGACCTTCAAAATTAATAAACTGCTGTTTAATTAACTTGGCTAAAGGACTGTTAGCCAGGGGGAACACCAATAGACATCGAGCATATCCTACCTTCTTATTCTCTAAACAATAAGGAAAACCACAAACCCTAGAGGATAACCCTAAATTAGTTTTTTGCTTCATGATCACAAGGTCCTCGCCATAACATTTCAAATTACCAAATGCTACCTAAGGAGCACGATTAGGAATGCCCCGGCCCCTCCCAACATAGCCATGCCCATACCCCCTTCCATCATACGTTCCACGAGAACGACCACGGCCACGGCTACCACGTCCTCCCCGATACCCTGGTTTTCTGGTTTGGGAAAAGTTCCTACATTCCTCCCCGTCGATGATTTTTAATTCCTCCCAAATATCATGCAAACAAAAACACCAAGTAATTCTTAGATTTTGTCTCCTCGGTGGTGTTAATTTGGAAAACAAAAAACTATTTTTGAAAAAATTAAATCATTTTGACGCTAATATCAAAATTATTTTTTAAAAAATTATTAATTTAACATAATTAAATTAAAAATATTAAAAAATGATAGACATTTTCATGTGCTTTACTCCCTTGGGAAATTGCTCAGAAAAGAAAGGGCATAAAAGAAGATCAAGGATATCCTTGATGTAATGAAGAATGTCCATTGTCTTCTAATTTGATGCCGCCGGGAGAATAAACATGCATGCCGTGTATCTCCGATGCAATTAATTACTTCATTAATTTAATGGAATTGAAAAAGTCCACTGTGAAGCGGTAGGGTAAGAGCCCGTCAAGTTGCACAGCAAAAACTACTTCTCGGTTTTTAGTTAAAAACCGAGATCACAACCGGTCTGATAAAAACTTAACTGAGCTAACCATGATCACCTCTAGTTTTCACCAGCCCCATAAAATTACTTGTCTATACTAATAGCATGACTTGTGCAATATGATGCATATTAGATTTTAGGTTGATTTTTAAAGTTAGGCTCGGCTGCTTAGTTTATAATTTATTTATTTTGAAAATGCCAGCTCCAGTTTTTATATTTGATTGTACATGAATAAATAATAATATACTCAAATTGAACAGCCCCGATCGAAACTATGAAGGGAAGAAAATGTAATTTTCTACTGAAGCTACCCTTTCAGCTCACGACAGGATACATGGGTTGAATTAACTAGGTAAAACATATTGCCTGCCGGGTTATCGCAAGGATTGATCAAGTGACGAAGATAGGAAGATGTGCCAAATGCTCGAGACAGAATCTCAGGGAAATTCGACGGTGCAATGTAAGCCTGACGTGCTTTTAGAGCAGGACAAATATTACCTCTCTTCTTTCCTGTCGCATAACTTCAGCTTTTTGTTGGTCTTTTTAATCAAAGTCTTTGTTCTGTTGTTTGTTGTCTGCTACAACACCCAAAAACTTATTCAGACCAACTCATGTAGGACTAAAGCCATGGTTTTTTCCCCCGATAATAAGATCGCTATCACTCGCAAAACGACATGAAAGAATCTCCGATTCTTTTCTGCAACTGCCAAAGAATCTTTGATTCCTTGTACAGCATTACGATTCATACAACTCCAGCATGATGCTATATATAAGCGACACGTTTTGAAGTGAAAAATAACAAAGAGGAAGCAAATCAACAAAGCACGGGAAAAGAGAGAAAAAATGGAAATCTCTTGCAAGGACTTCAAGGTAGGAGGATGTGAGGGCCAGAAAGTGGTGGATGGTGAAACCATTCCACTAGTGCTGCAACCCCTACAACCCAACAAGAGTGACACGAAGTCATTACTCTCAGATCTGAAGCAGAACAAGGACTGGTTTGAGCAAGTTCTCATAAGAAACAGTGCTGTTCTGCTTCGAGGTTTTGATGTGAAGAATGCTGAGGACTTTAATGATATTATCGAGGCCATTGGCTGGGATGAAATGCGGTACACAGGAGCTGTGGTGCGGACACACGTTTACAAACGCGTATGGACTGCCAATGAGGGACCCCTGTCGGAATCCATACACTTCCACCATGAAATGGTTGTGGTAAGTTAAATGTTGCCACTTTGATCCGTCCTAGCCAAACTCAATTTAATCTCCTGACTCTCTCCATGTGTTTTGGTTTTGTAAGCACTAAACACTAGAAATCCAAGGAGAAATTCTCCATAACTATCTATATGACTTATATCATTGGAATCTTGTGCTATGTTTACTACGTTTACCATGTCTAACTTGACAGATAAAAGAATCACCGGAGAAAGTGATGTTTTTCTGCGAAATACCCCCACCAGAAGGTGGACAGACACCCCTTGTTCCAAGCTTTAAAGTTACAGAAAGGATGCTAGAGGAGTTCCCTGAAGCAGTAGAAGAATTTGAGGCAAAGGGACTAAAGTACAATATCACAGCTCTCAGCACAAACGATACATCATCGATAAGAGGTAAAGGTTGGGAGGATGCTTTCGGAACACAAGACAAGGCAGAGGCTGAGAGAAGGTATGCACATCTACATTAGCTTAGTTTTCTTCTTAACAAATTTCCAAACGATACCGTTTCGTGTAATAGACTCAAAACATGATCATAAATAATGCGAGACAGGGCTAAGGCTGTAGGGATGGACTTGGAGTGGCTGCCTGGTGGAGGAGTGAAGACAACAATGGCTCCTCGAGCATTAACGAAAGTGTTTGATGGAAGAAAAGGGAGGAGAATGTGGTTCAACACAGTCGTCGGCTTGCATGGAAAGGAAACCAGCTCAGCTACGTTGGCAGATGGAACAGAGATACCAGAAACTTTTGTGAAGAGGTGCGAGCAAATCATCGAAGAAGAGAGCATCCAATTCAAGTGGGAAAAAGGTGATGTCCTTTTCCTTGATAACAAGGCTTTGCTTCATGGAAGGAGGCCATCTTTGCCACCTAGAAAAGTCCTTGTTGCTATTTGCAAGTAGCTGGCTATAGTAATTGTGTTGTGTGCTAAATAAATTACTACTGCAAAATCGCTCCATGCCTAGTATTTTGCATTTATTCTGTTTCATGGAAAAGGAATGTAAGATTACATCCATATATTTCCTTCACTTTCCCTTCTTTTGGTTATTGTAATTGAGAATAAAATGTTGGCTGGTGATGATTCTCCTCACGCCAGTCCTTCAATAAAACAGCGAAAAGAGTTTAAATATACCGAAAATGGTGTTTATTTGCCGAGAAAATGGTGTACATCGCACTACAAATTCGTAACAGGCAAAAGGGGAACGGAAGTCAACAGGTCGAAAGTGTTTCTTTGTGCACGCCCTACCCTAGGATAGGATCTGCTTTGCATTTCTCTTGGCTTATGTCCTTCGCAGCTCCTTTCAACAACCAAAAACTCCAGTAATAACTCTTACACAAAATCATTTCATCTAAAAGTTTAAGCTTGTAAGTGAGACTCTATAATATGATTTATATTATTCTCTAACACACACTCTCAAGTGAAAACCCTTTGGGCTTGAAACTTGTAAAAACGCAAATCACCTTGTGCTTAATATTTATCAAATAGAATGGGGGTGGTGAGATTCGAACTCATGACCGCTGGGTCAACAAGGCTCTGATACCATGTTAAATAGAATGGGGATGGTGATATTCGAACTCATGACTGCTGGGTCAATAAGGCTCCGATACCATGTAAGTGAGGCTCTATAATATGATTTATATTATTCTCTAACACACACCCTCAAGTGAAAACCCTTTGGGCTTGAAACTTGCAAAGACCCAAATCACCTTGTGCTTAATATTTATCAAATAGAATGGGGTGATGAGATTCGAACTCATGACCGCTGGGTCAACAAGGCTCTGACATCATGTTAAAGAATCATCTCACCTAAAAGCTTAAACTTGTAAATGAGGCTCTATAATATGATTTATAATATGATTTATATTATTCTCTAACAATTAAGAACTCTTTTTTTTTCTTTCTAGCCACTGAGGACAAAACCCCTTTCGTTAATCAAATAATCTTTATAATTACATTTTAAATCATGATTTTATGGGGAAAAAACATGCTTTTATTTATTTTATATGCAAAAAAAAAATCTCATTAACAGTTTTAAGAAAACCACGACCAATTTTTTTTTTAAAAAAAAAATAACCTACCACAATATCAGACCCCCTTAGTTGACATCTAACTTTCTTTTTTAAAAAAAAAAAGGAAAAAGAAAAGGAAACAGAATGCATGTGACCAAGTTGGATACAACTTTATCAAGCACAAATGTTATTTACACTTTTTTGAAAACATGTACAAAGGTTGAATGACTCAACCACTCGTGTACAGGTTGAATGCCGCCGATCCATGCCTTGCAACTTTTACGGCATGGAAAGACAGCACCACTGCTACCTGAGGGAGCTTGCTTGGTCAGTGCAATAGATTTTGAATTTCCAACTGGACAAGGATGATTAAATGGTGAGCTACTGGTGTTATCTTGGAAGACTTGCCCTTGTTCATTGTTCTGTTCATCACTATTGCTCACAAAACCGACTGATCTATTGGCTTAACCAAAATAATAAACATGTAAGCTTTCATTTTGGAAAAATGAAGAGACACAAAGGCTTATCAATCAAGACCATTAAAGAACCATTAATAATGCAAACGCAAGCAGAAGATATCCCCAAAAGTTAAACTAAGTGACCTTCAAAATTAATAAACTGCTGTTTAATTAACTTGGCTAAAGGACTGTTAGCCAGGGGGAACACCAATAGACATCGAGCATATCCTACCTTCTTATTCTCTAAACAATAAGGAAAACCACAAACCCTAGAGGATAACCCTAAATTAGTTTTGTTGCGTCATGATCACAAGGTCCTCGCCATAACATTTCAAATTACCAAATGCTACCTAAGGAGCACGATTAGGCATGCCCCGGCCCCTCCCAACATAGCCATGCCCATACCCCCTTCCATCATACGTTCCACGAGAACGACCACGGCCACGGCTACCACGTCCTCCCCGATACCACGTCCTCCCTCGATGATTTTTAATTCCACCGAAATATCATGCAAACAAAAACACCAAGTAACTCTTAGATTTTGCCTCCTTGGGGGTGTTAATTTGGAAAACCAAAAAACCATTTTTGAAAAAAATTGAAATCATTTTGACGCTAATATCAAAAATATTTTTTAAAAAATTATTAATTTAACATACTTAAATTAAAAAATATTAAAAAAAATGATAGACATTTTCATGTGCTTTACTCCCCTTGGAAATTGAAAGAAAGGGCATAAAAGAAGATCAAGGATATCCTTGATGTAATGAAGAATGTCCATTGTCTTCTAATTTGATGCTGCCGGGAGAATAAACATGCATGCCGTGTATCTCCGATGCAATTAATTACTTCATTAATTTAATGGAATTGAAAAAAGTCCACTGTGAAGCGGTAGGGTAAGAGCCCGTCAAGTTGCACAGCAAAAAACTACCTCTCGGTTTTTTAATTAAAAAACCGAATCACAACCGGTCTGGATAAAAACCGAACTGAGCCAAATATGATCACCTCTAGTTTTCACCAGCCCCATAAAATTACTTGTCTATACTAATAGCATGACTTGTGCAATATGATGCAGATTAGATTTTAGGTTGATTTTTAAAGTGAGGCTCGGCTGCTTAGTTTATAATTTATTTATTTTGAAAATGCCAGCTCCAGTTTTTATATTTGACTGTACATGAATAAATAATAATATACTCAAATTGAACAGCCCCGATCGAAACTATGAAGGGAAGAAAATGTAATTTTCTACTGAAGCTACCCTTTCAGCTCACGACAGGATACATGGGTTGAATTAACTAGGTAAAACATATTGCCTGCCGGGTTATCGCAAGGATTCATCAGGTGACGAAGATATGAAGATGTGCCAAATGCTCGAGACAGAATCTCAGGGAAATTCGACGGTGCAATGTAAGCCTGACGTGCTTTTAGAGCAGGACATATATTACCTCTCTTCTTTCCTGTCGCATAGCTTCAGCTTTTTGCTGGTCTTTTTAATCAAAGTCTTTGTTCTGTTGTTTGTTGTCTGCTACAACACCCAAAAACTTATTCAGACCAACTCATGTAGGGCTTAAGCCATGGTTTTTTTCCCCGATAATAAGATCGCTTTCACTCGCAAAACGACATGAAAGAATCTCCGAATCTTTTCTGAAACTGCCAATGAATCTGTGATTCCTTGCACAGCATTACGATTCATACAACTCCAGCATGATGCTATATATAAGCGACACGTTTTGAAGTGAATAACAAAGAGGAAGCAAATCAACAAAGCACAGGAAAAGAGAAACAAATGGAAATCTCTTGCAAGGACTTCAAGGTAGGAAGATGTGAGGGCCAGAAAGTGGTGGATGGTGAAACCATTCCACTAGTGCTGCAACCCCTACAACCCAACAAGAGTGACACGAAGTCATTACTCTCCGCTCTGAAGCAGAACAAGGACTGGTTTGAGCAAGTTCTCATAAGAAACAGTGCTGTTCTGCTTCGAGGTTTTGATGTGAAGAATGCTGACTTTAATGATATTATCGAGGCTTTTGGCTGGGATGAAACTCGTTACGTAGGGGCTGGGCTGCGGAAACACGTTTACAAACGCGTATGGACTGCCAATGAGGGACCCCTATCGGAATTCATATACTTCCACCATGAAATGATTTTGGTAAGTTAAATACTGCCACAGTTTAGGAAAGGTTTTTTATAAAAAATTAACAGTTTCAACGCAGTGTAATCTCCTGACTCTCTCCATGTCTCTTGGTTTTGTAAGCACCAAAGACTAGAAATCCAAGGAGAAATTCTCCACAACTATCTATATGAATTATATCATTGGAATCCTGTGCTATGTTTTCTACGTTTACCATATCTAACTTTGACAGATGAAAGGATCACCGGAGAAAGTGATGTTTTTCTGCGAAATACCCCCACCAGAAGGTGGACAGACACCCCTTGTTCCAAGCTTTAGAGTTACAGAAAGGATGCTAGAGGAGTTCCCTGAAGCAGTGGAAGAAGTTGAGGCAAAGGGACTAAAGTACACTTTCACTCTTCTCAGCAAAAACGATACATCATCGATAAGAGGTAAAGGGTGGGAGGATGCTTTCGGAACACCAGACAAGGCAGAGGCTGAGAGAAGGTATGCACATCCACATTAGCTTAGTTTTCTTCTTAACAAATGTCCAAACGACACCGTTTCGTGTAATAGACTCGAAACATGATCATAAATGATGGGAGACAGGGCTAAGGCTCTAGGGATGGACATGGAGTGGCTGTCTGGTGGAGCAGTGAAGACAATATTTGCTCCTCGATCATTAACGCAAGTGTTTGATGGAAGAAAAGGGAGGAGAATGTGGTTCAACACAGTCGTCGGCATGCATGAAAAGGAAACCAGCTCAGCTACGTTGGCAGATGGAACAGAGATACCAGAAACTTTTGTGAAGAGGTGCGAGCAAATCATCGAAGAAGAGAGCATCCAATTCAAGTGGGAAAGTGGAGATGTCCTTTTCCTTGATAACATGGCTCTGCTTCATGGAAGGAGGCCATCTTTGCCACCTAGAAAAGTCCTTGTTGCTATTTGCAAGTAGCTTCAGCTTAGCTGCTGGCTATAGTAATTGTGTTGTGTGCTGAATAAATTACTCCATGCATAGTATTCTACATTTATTCTGTTTTATGGAAAAGGAATGTAAGATTGCATCCATATATTTCCTTCATTTTCCCTTCCTTTGGTTATTGTAATTGAAAATAAAATGTTGGCTGATGATGATACTCCTCGAGCCAGTCCTTCAATAGAACAGCAAAAGAGGCAAAAGGGGAACGGAAGTCAAAACAGTCGAAAGTGTTTCTTTGTACACGCCCGAGGATTAGATCTGCTATGGGCCGGCTTTGTATCTCTCTCGGCTTATGTCCCTCGCAGCTTCTTTCAACAACCGAAAACTCTCATAATAACTCTTACACGAGGTTCGGCAAGTAGTGGTATTCTTAGAACTCTTTTTTTTTTCTTTCTACCCACCGAGGACAAAACCACTTTCGTTAATGTAGTTTTTATAATTACATTTTAAATCATGATTTTAAAACCATAAAAAACAAAAACCTACGAAAACATCAAACACACTTAGTTAACATCCAGCTTCCTCATATTTTTTTCACAAACCACAACCATTTTTTAAAAAAACTATAAAAAACAAATAACCTACCACAATATCAAACCCGCTTAGTTGACATCCAACGTTCTTTTTAAAAAAGAAAAGAAAAGAAAACAATGCATGTGACCAAGAAATATACAGCTTTATAGAGCGCAAATGCTATTTACAATTTTTTGAAAACATGTACAAAGGTTGAATGACTCAACCACACGTGTACAGGTTGAATGCCGCCAATCCATGCGTTGCAACTTTTAAGGCATGGAAAGACAACACCAATGTGGTCGTGTTCTTAATCTCCATATGTCACCGGCTTATGAGGGCAATCACCTTTATAAACGAAACTAAGAGGTCGCTTTCTGCTGCTTTACCTTGAAACATGGAAGTTTCTGGGCCTCCTTTTGATCACTTGTTCCGTCAAAGACAAAGGACCCTTTCACTCGCCATCGGCTTCTTTCTCGATCTAATACTCACTTCTCACCATCTACGTTGTTCATTGTTCTGTTCATCACCATTGCTCACAAAACCGACTGATCTATTGGCTTAACCCAAATAATAAACATGTAAGCTTTCATTTTGGAAAAATGAAGAGAGAGAAAGGCTTATCAATCAAGACCATTAAAGAACCATTAATAATGCAAACGCAAATTAAACAAGCAGAAGATATCCCCAAAAGTTAAACTAAGTGACCTTCAAAATTAATAAGCTGCTGTTTCATTAACTTGGCTAAAGGACTGTTAGGCAAAGGGTTCAACAATAGACATTGAGCATATCCTACCTTATTCTCTAAACAATAAGGAAAACCACAAACCCTAGAGCATAACCCTAAATTAGTTTTGTTGCTTCATGATCACAAGGTCCTCGCTATAACATTTCAAAATACCAAATGCTACCTAAGAAGCACGATTAGGCATGCCCCGGCCCCTCCCAACATAGCCATGCCCATACCCCCTTCCATAATAAGATCCGCGAGAACGACCACGGCCACGGCCACCACGTCCTCCCCGATACCTTGAAAAGTCACCAAATGTCTGCATAATCATACAACCAAAAAGCTTATAAGACTCCACAAATTCTTACGAGGGTCAGGAACCAAGATCAATTCACCTCTGTGTCTAATTTCATTTGCTCTGAGAATCTCGTCCTTCCATTTTGTGATTCATGATCAAGCGCATTAGATGAGATAGTATCAAAAAAGTCATCCCTGTTATACACAGGCTGCAGAAACAAAGTGTAATAAAGTGTGGGTGGAGTAATAAATTTCGTAAGTAAAAGTTCTATTCAGCAGAAAGATTGCAACACACAGCAATGCAGTATTACCTTAACCTCAGCCTTAGTTAGCTCATCGTCGTCCTCATCTAGAGAATCATCTTCACCATTGACATCTTCTCTATCCTTTGAATGAGATTTGTTATTCTTGCCAAGGTGACCCCAAACTTCATCCTTCTTGAACTTCTCATTCATTGCCATAAAATCAAAATCCTCAGTGAATTTTGTCAGTGGTCGAGAACTCTGCACAAGGAATGTTCAAATTCCATGAAGTCAAACTCTTGGTACATAGATGACATCAACTACAAATTCACTATGAAGACAAAGCATTGTCCTTGCAAAAGGAGTCAGTTAGCACAACAACAAAATACCTTATACCATGACCACAAAAACCTAGAAAACTATATTGCTCTTCAAGAATGAAAGGAAATATAAACCAAGAATTACCCCAGATCCTCTTCCTCTTTCGCGTCCACGGTGACCATGACGCGTGTGAAAAGTAGACCCATTTGGCTAGGAAAGAAAACAGAGTAGAGATGTGTTAGACCCCCTAATTCAAGTAGTTAAGCTATCGCATCCAAAGGAAACAAAGGACTCCCAAAAAAGTCAACCTAAAATGCAGTGATCAAGCATATAGCTAGGTCTTTATAGAAACTTGTAATCAATAAAATTCTAATGTAAAAGGCCATACAACTAGCCTACTGAAAACCATTTGCAAACTGTGAAGATGATAAGGAATTCAACAAGAGCTTTAGAGGATTCTTCATAGCTAATGGAATAAGAAAATTATCCTGCAGTGCTCATTAACTCAACTTCCCCAAAACTATGGGGCTCATAAACAACTTGTTCCAGTAAGGATGATAGGTTATAGCACTTTGAACTGTTGCAGCAAATCCTTCCTTATGATAAGTTGATCTCATTCAAATACCCATAGATAAAAGCATTGACATCACCTCTAAAACAAGCATAGCTAGAAAATTCAGAGTGGAGATGGTTAAATGTATATCTATATGCATGCATGCACATATATATATATATACATTAAATGTATATCTGTATGCATGCATGGGAAACACACCTTATGGCTAGCACGCGAAGGGAAAGGTAATGGGAGTATTGGTGGCTGAGCTTTCGTGGTGACTGGCACAGATGGTTCTGGTGCTGGTGATACTTTAACAACCTCCACATCTTTATGGGCTGTTTGCACTGGCTGAGTAGAAGAAACTATCAGTGATCCTGACTGCAATAGCTGGCCAGGGGTTAGCAAGGGAATTGGTGGTGGTATTTCTGTACGAAGAGAATCGGATGCCAAAACACCAGAGGGTGCAGATTGCACAGTGCTTTGATAAGGCATTGTTTGGCCAGCAATTGAACTAGGCTTGCTGGAGATTGGTGGTGCGATGATGTTTAAATCTGCGCTTGAAGTAGTCAAAGGAGATAGCACTGGCAAACTAGCACCTAAATTGGTTGTAGGAAGTGCAGAACTGCGAATCTTATCATGCATCAAACTTGGTAATGTTTCAGAAGGCAGAAAGGCAGAGGGCATTAGGGGTACAGTTGAAGGCAAAGTTGATGGCACAGCAGAATGAGATGTGAAATTAAGGGAAGTGGTGATGCCAGGAAGTAGAGGAGGTTGAACATCTGGCAAAGAAGCTGGCAGGGTTGAAATCGGTAAATTTGAAGGTGGCAGGGTTGAAATCGGTAAATTTGAAGGTGGCAAGGTTGAGACTGGCAAGTTTGGAAAAGGTAAATTTGAAATTCCAGTGAGTAAAGAAGTATTGAAATTGGGGTATTGCATTGGTTGCTGCATGGAAGAAGGCATTGCCAGTCCAGGTGGTGGTCGAAGCAAAGATTGTTGGTGTAAATGCGGAAGCCCATTTGGGGGACCATAGAAACCTTGCCAATACATTGGCATTGCAAGGCCACTACCATTTGCATTTGGTGGAGGAGGTAAGGCTCCCCAAGTTCCTAAGCTCCCTCCGGGTTGATATAAGGGCACCCCACCTTGGAAATTCGATGCAGGTTGCCCCCCTGGTCCATTAAGGGATCCAAGATCAGTCAAAGGCCCACTAACAGCAGAAGGAAAACCGCTGGAGGTGGCGACAGGACGAGGATAATGTGACTGCATAAGATATGAAGCTTTTCAAGAGAGAGAGAGAGATAGGATCGATGCATCACAACTTAAAATCTCAATTCCATTTACCTGTATGATTGCTGGGTCATTGTTTATAGGTGGGGCAGACTGAACTGGTGGAGAAGACTTAACCTGTAAATCCTGCAATTAAGATAAAAAAAGGAAACATCCAGGTTTTAAAACAGTATATACTAACAAGCTTTGTGTTTACTTCAACCATCTTGACAAAAATAATAATAATCAATGAAGAATCAGTCTAAGTGGAACAGAAATGGGCAACCAACTAGTAAGAAAATTAAGTCCCTGCAGAATTTAGCATCATCTTTCAATCCATTATCGATTCCTAACATAATAAATGGGATGCCAACTTGTAAATCCCACTCCAACCCATCAAATAGTAGATATCCCCACCATCAAGCCATATTACTTGAGGTAGAAAAAACAAGCACATAAGCCATAAAGGCACAAAAAGCCAGTGGCATCAGTGATTGGAGCAACGTTGCAACAATACTTAAAATTTAGAAACTAAAACAGCCATCGAGCACATGCTTGAGATTTTCATTACATGTAAGTATCACCAAAAAAAAAAAACAGGGAAAACTATTTGGTTATAACAGTCACAGGACGGGTAATCAAAGCATAAAGAGCTGTGCTGCCTTGATTTATTTGACCAAGAATAAAATAAGGGATCTTTAATGACAGCCACAACAGTAAAGTTTCTTTCTCAAGCTTGATTGGAATTTTGTTTACAGTCACTCTCACAACATGTATTTACAATATTGGATACCTTGATGTCACTTCCACGGAACAATATGTACTCATAAACTTTATCACTGGGAAGGATTTGTGGATCATTTTTCCGCCCTTCTGTTCCAAATGACCGCACTGCCAACATGAAAACAGAACAATTTTGCATTCATCGCAACAAACCAACATCAAAATAACCTTATAGAAACTAAACAGGTTGCAACATCAAAATGATCACCCAAGAACTGTCTCCCTGGTAAGCTTAGGGAAACAAAAACCAAAGCAGATTGTTACCATATGCAGTATCTTTTGTTCACACAACTACCCTGTAGCAAGCAATTCACAGCATTGTAAAAAACAAATTGTGCTTCGGTGCATGATTCACAAAAAACTACATAAATTGACCCAGGGACCCGTCAAATTGCAAGCTTCACTGTCTTTTTTTCTCGGCATGACAAAGACCCATCGAAGCTAGTACATAAGTTTAATTGATAGAATCACCCCTCGCATCTTGCTCTAAAATCTAAGACAACATCATTAAGAATTCTTTTTTTTTGTAATCAAAGAAATAAAAAGAATCACTGGTCAAACAGTGAAACCAAGTCAAACTAACTTTACCAAATCAGCAGAGTATTCAAGAACCACAAAAGATCACTGGAAATAAATAAAAATAAAAGCCCCAAAAATCTGGCCAAGATTAGAAAACGGTACCGTTTTTCAATCCAATACTGGACTCCTCAGTGCTGATATTATAAAGAATACCCTCGTATCTGATCTCGCTCTTTGATGTCAAGCTAATCAAACTCCCTATATACGAATCCGCCGTCGAACTGGATCTCGACGTTGACGCCGTGTTGTTACTATTCTCTGCTGCTTCCATAATCTAATCGATTCAACTAGTCTCTTTTTTCCACTTACAATTTCCACCTTTACGTAAACCAGCGCACGTATCTACCAATTTGAGAGAAATTGCCCCCTGATTTTTTGAAATCTAGAGAGGAGAGGGGGACTAGGGTTTCTAGGTTTTTTTTATTGCGATGGCAACCGGGTTCGAGAAAAAAATAGCAATAATAGTAATATCCAGCTGGTTGGCCCGCTCCGCAGGTCTTTTTTTATCTACGTAGAATATTAATTGATTTTATAAATATTATATTTTATAAATTTAATATTTAATCAGTATAAATGCAATTGAAAAAATCTGTTAGAAATGATTTTTTCCAACCAAAAAGTGATTGAGTACAAAAACCGATCTGGGAAATTCAAACACAGACATCATTGAATATTGTTATCGCAAAAACTTTCTCATAAAATTTATTCGAAAATTTGCTAAGAAGGTGAAATAATCTATTATAAATTTGTTGTAATGGATACTCTGGTTAAAAAACAAACAAAAAAAGAAACCCGGTTAAAAAAGAACAATTGACTTGGACAGTAAAAAATAAAAAATACATGTGAAAAAAAGGTCATCATTTCTTAAAAGAAAAAAAAAGTCTAAAATATAAATTTAAATTCTAAGTCAAATTTGTTTTTATAAGATTTATTCATCATATTATTATATTAAATATATTTAAGAATACCGATATTATTATTTTTCTGCAAGAAATTGGAGGTCATTTTTTTCTCTCTTTATATATTTTTAGGCCATAATATTAAATAAATATTAAACACATATATTTAGTCTCACATACTATATAGTGTGATCGAAATGGGAAGTGATTTTATATTTTATAATTGTAGATAACATTAGATAAATTTGCTAAATAAAAAAAATGAGTTGCCTCTTTTCCCCAATAATATTAAATCTGACACATAAAAAAATATTGGCATTTTGTGAAAAAAAAAGAAATAGAAATTTTTTGCGTGCTATAATTACTTATTTGTTGTCCAAAAACAATAGTATAGTCAAAACGGAAAGTGCCTAGTATATTTTTTAATTGTAGATGATGTAGGCAAATTTGTTTAGTCTGACAAAATTTATCGTGTGATTGAAAAGAGAAGTGATTTTTATAGTTTTTTTAATTGTAGATAACCTAGATAAATTTGTAAAAAAAAAAAGAGGTGTCTGTTTTCCCCAGTTATATTAAATATGACACATTATAAATACAAATAATACATTTTTTTCAAAAAAGAAATAGAAAAGTGTTTTCGTGCATAATTATTTATTTGTCGTAAAAAAAAGAGTGTAGCCGAGACAGGTAAAATATTTGATACTCGTGCAAAATTTAATTTTTATTTAAGCAAAATTTAATGTAATAAAATAGCTCAACACCTCCTAGTATAACAATAGCAAAATATATAATTGTATTATATGTCATTTTTTTCTATATCTAAATATTTTTAGGCGATAACATGCAATAAATATTAAAACATATAACTAGTTTTACATACTTTAATTTGACACAAATATACAAGTATATAATTAATTTGACATCCTCTAAATAATATATTTAATTTAAAGAAAAAAATCGAAGTAAATCGAAATATTGAAAGAAAACTAAGATTGAAATCAAACCTGGAATCAAAAATTGCATTAAAGGATAAAATTGAAAAAAATTAAACTTTGATACTGAAAATATTAAAGATTTATAATAAATTTGCATGGAAGGATGAAATTGAAATCAATGAAAACTTTGAAACTGAAATTATATAGAATTTCGGCCCATTCTGCAAAATTAAAAGAATGAGGACCGATTTGTAACTTCAAGATATGATCAATTTCAATTGAAGGACAAAATTGAAAGAAAACAAAACCTATATAATAGCATTAAGGGCAATAAAATCAAATTATAACGTTCTGGAACTGAAATTAACTTTGACAAAAAACAGTTTTGCTGACATCATGTTGCGCAGGCAGGAGAGAGAAATGGTGGGAAATTTAAACGACCATTGACAAGTATACATACATCATTGTACCTCACGCGCCGCCCCATGTGGAAGAGCACATCCTCGAAAATCATTCTAGACGTCGTTTGGGCATTTTCCGATGTCGGAGTACGCCGCGCCGCTCGAAAAACGCGCGAGCGTTTAAACGACCAGCGCGTCGATACCTGTCAGAGAAAAAAAGAGAAAAAAATGGCTAATTACTGAAACGCCCTGAACCCGAGGCGTGGTTTTTGTCCTTTTCGAGGGGCAAATCGTTAATACACTGTGCAATATAATATTAAAAAAATAAAAAAAATCGGGTGACCGAACCGAGCCGGACCGGACCGAAACGGTCAATGACCGTCCAACCCCTGAAACCGGCAGCGAATTTTGTCATTTTCGGGTGGCTTTTTTGTTAATTCACTGTGCAAAAAAAAAGAGTATGTACACCCGCGATTCACCGTGACAAATTGCTAGTGAATAGTGGCAATGAGTCACTGTGAAAACTAGAAAACCCACCTGTTTTAGCTCTTTAGGTAACTAGTTAACCGTTCGCTAGTCGAGACAAATAATTTTTATAAGCATTACGATTAAAATATAATATTTATATATATAAAGTATGATATAATAAAATAAATTAATATATTATATTATAACAATAGTCACATCAAAGTCTTAATATTTAAAATTATCATTATTATTACAGTTAAAACAATAAAAGTTATTAAACTACACAGAAAAAAACATAGAAATATTAACAAAAAAGCAAGTAAGAACAAAAACCAAAATTATTATTATTATTATTGCTTTAATAATGAAAAAGAATTAAATCAAAGACTAAAAAAAGCCTAAAAACATTAACAAAAGAGCAAATAAAAAATAAAATAAATGATAAAATAAAAATAAAAATTATTAGCCAAAAGAAAATTATTTGACTTGAAAATTAAAAAAATTGATCGCACTAAGTTGCTCGTTGAGCAAAAAAAATTTATAATTATTGGGATTAAAGAAATTAATAGTATTTGTTGGTTCAAAATTAAAATATAATATCTATATATGCAAAAATTTAATATAATAAAACATATTAATACACTTTAATATAACAATAGCAACATCGAAGTCTTAACATCTAAAATTATTATTGTTATTACTGTCAAAACAATAAAAATTATCAAATAATCTCGAGAGAAAAAAAACTCAAAAACACTAACAAATAGAGTGAGCAAGAAAAATAACTAAAATTATTGTTGTTGTTGTTGTTGTTGTGTTAATAATAAAAGCAAAAAAATGAAATACTACAAAAATCCTAAAAACTTTAACAAAAGATCAAACAAAAAAATAAACTAAAAATTATCAGGTAAATGATTGAACAAACTAAAAGAAAGAAAAAATGGAGAGAAAAAAATATAAATATCAATTTTCAAATGAGTATAGACACAAAAAAGAAATATAAATTTTTCGCGTGCTATAATTACTTATTTTTCATCTAAAAAGAATAGTATAGTCAAAACGGAAAGTGTCTTGTATATTTTTTAATTGTAGATAATGTAGGCAAATTTATTTAGTCTAACATAATTTAACGTGTTATGGAAAGGGGAAGTGATTTTTATAGTTTTTTTAATTGTAGATAACCTAGATAAATTTGAAGAAGAAAAAAGAGGTGTCTGTTTTCCCCAGTCATATTAAATATGACACGTTATAAATACAAATATTACAATTTTTTTGAAAAAAGAAACAGAAAAGTGTTTTCGTGCATAATTATTTATTTATCGTAAAAAAAAGTGTAGCCAAGACAGGTAAAATATTTTATACTCCCAATGACCGTCTAGCCCTCGAAACCGACTGACTAATTTTATATTTTCGGGGGGCTTTTTTGTTAATTCACTGTGCAAAAAAAAAGAGGATGCACACTCGCAATTCACCGTGACAAATTGCCAGTGAATAGTGACAATGAGTCACGGTGAACAATAGAAAAAACCACCTGTTTTAGCTCTTTAGTTAATAGTTAATTGTTCGCTAGTGGAGACAAATAATTTTTATAAGCATTACGATTAAAATATAATATTTTTATATATAAAGTATGATATAATAAAATAAATTAATATATTATATTATAACAACAGTAACATCAAATTCTTAATATTTAAAATTATCATTATTATTACAGCCAAAACAATAAAAGTTATTAAACTACACAGAAAAAAACATAGAAATATTAACAAAAGAGCAAGTAGGAACAAAAACCAAAATTATTATTATTATTATTGCTTTAATAATGAAAAAAATTAAATCAAAGACTAAAAAAAAACCTAAAAACATTAACAAGAGAGCAAATAAAAAATAAAATAACAATAAAAATTATTAGCCAAAAGAAAATCATTTGACTTGAAAATTAAAAACATTGATCGCACTAAGTTGCTCGTTGAGCAAACAATTTTTGTAATTGTTGGGATTAAAGAAATTAATAGGATTTGTTGGTTCAAAATTAAATTATAATATCTATATATACAAAGTTTAATATAATAAAACAGATCAACATACCCTTTTATAACAATAGCAACATCGAAGTTTTAACATCTAAAATTATCATTGCTATTACTGTCAAAACAATAAAAATTATCAAATTATTTCGAAAGAAAATAACTTCAAAACATTAACAAAAAAGTAAGCAAGAAAAATAACTAAAATTGTTGTTGTTGTTGTTGTTGTTGTTGTTGTTGTGTTAATAATAAAAAAAAAAGTAAAGACTAAAAAAGTCCTAAAAGCTTTAACAAAAGATCATACAAAAAATAAACTAGAAATTATCAGGTAAAATGAATAAAAAAAACTAAAAGAAAGAAAAAGTGGAGAGAAAAAATAGAAATATCAATTTTCAAATGATCATAGACACAAAATAAAATTTAAGATTTTTTTTGAAAAAGTATCACCTCAACAAATAAGAAAATAACAAAAATCAAAAATCAAAATTAAGAGCACACTTATATGTACATAGACAGAACTAGGAACTATCCCATAAATATAAAAAATAAAAGGATTAAAATCATAAATGAAAAGTATAAGGGCAGGAATGAAAATCGAATATATTATCAATTTCAATCAAAGAACAAAATTAAAAAAAAAGGATACTTTTGTGCAAAATATATCAAGGTATTTAAACCCAATTTAGAAATTAAAATAAGGAGGACCAAAGTAAAACCTTAATATATAATTAATTTCAATCGAAGAACTCAATTGAAGTAAATCAAAATTTATAGAACAAAAATCATGAATATACACAAAATTAAAAGTATAGAGACATAAGTGAAACATGAATAAAAATAGAATCTATCATGTACTTTGGATGCAGTAGAGAAAAACAGGAAAAAAAGTTTTAACCACCTACCATCATGGATACCAACATGAACCATTATTTCTGTAAAGATCCTTGCTCTCTCTCTCTCCCTGCTTCGTGTCACTCACTGGCTGGACAACCCTTTGCTCACCTGGTTTTCTGGTTTGGGAAAAGTTCCTACATTCCTCCCCGTCGATGATTTTTAATTCCTCCCAAATATCATGCAAACAAAAACACCAAGTAATTCTTAGATTTTGTCTCCTCGGTGGTGTTAATTTGGAAAACAAAAAAACCAATTTTGAAAATATTGATTTTAAAAAAAAAAAATTAAATCATTTTGACGCTAATATCAAAATTATTTTTTAAAAAATTATTAATTTAACATACTTAAATTAAAAAATATTAAAAAAAACAATGATAGACATTTTCATGTGCTTTACTCCCCTTGGAAATTGCTCGGAAAAGAAAAGGAATAATAGAAGATCAAGGATATCCTTGATGGGATGAAGAATGTCCATAGTCTTCTAATTTGATGCCGCCGGGAGAATAAACATGCATGCCGTGTATCTCCGATGCAATTAATTACTTCATTAATTTAATGGAATTGAAAAAAGTCCACCGTGAAACAGCATGGTAAGAGCCGGCCAAGTTGCACAGCAAATTGCTTTCGACGAGACCCACGCACGCAAGCTACCGTGTCCGAAACTGCGTGCCACCCCTGGTACTTTGTTGGCACAAGAAGAGTTTTCCAAGTGCTGACCTTTGAAATTTAGCAGATCGTTGTTGACTTTTAAGAAGAACAAAACCAGGATTAACCCGCGAACTTTCAGCATCACAGCCGAACTACCTGGCCTTGGCTCATCTCAAAAGTCGGCTCTCCCAAAGCCGCCGTGGCTTTCTGATGAGTCACTTACCAAAAAGAAAGAAATCGGGTTTGCAGCCAGGTTGAAAGGGGTAAGAGCAATTGAAAATCCTCCTCATAGTCCCCTTCCGAACCCCATTCTTTGAAAATACAGTTTATACGTTGATTATTCTAAAAATATATATACCAGAACTGTCCAAGTCCATCCTTACATGACATGAACTTTCATGTCATGTGACCGAAAATAGTAATATCTGCTAAACATCAGGAAAAAAATGGTAAGAATGGCTATGAACTATCAGGTTAGTTAATAGAAATACTTGCCTCTTCAGACATTGATTGCCGTGACTTAATAGAAAACTATGTATGTACTGCCACCTAGGCGTATTGTAGATGGAATCTTTGTCCACGCATGGAGTCGTATGATTCATCTGTACATCTTAATTGCTGCAAATTATCAGCAACAGTTACTATTTTTTTATTCCAATAAACTATTATTTTCTCTACGAATATATTAAATTAATATTCCCAAGTATCTTTTGATTGTCTAGACGTGTTGATATTTAAATTTTAAATAATAGTAATAATAATAATAATTTTATTTTAATATATTTCTAATTAACAAGCACAAATTGAAAGCAACAGCCATGATATAATGGAACCCTGATTTATCACAATTTGATCTTCAAAGCCTATGCCTCGTGCCTGATAATGAAGGAGATGTTATATAGCCTCACCGATTATTTAATTTATCTCCGTGAAATCGAAGAGATGGATTTAATAGCTGCACGACGAAAAAACTCATTTTAAAATATACGGAGAAAAAAACACTAAAAACCTACGAAATCAGTGCCACATCATACGACTGCTTGCGCCTCACGTACAATAAAGAGAGAGACCACCACCACCACCGCAGCAGGCTTGAAGGTCACCCAGACAATAAAAATCTGACACTTGTCTAGAATATTTCAATATTCAACAACTCAATACCCATAATCTGATCACCACGTCAACGTTTACCTGCCCTGTGTACACCTGTCGGTCTCAATCGGTCATGTAATATATATATAATATATATATAACCTATTCTTTTTTTTTCTTTGATTCAGCCCAATCACGCTGACACTCGACATTAGAGTTGGAATTAATTTTGAAATATATTGGAGTTGGCCTGCTAAACTTGACAATATCATGTGCCATAAACATGCTCAACACTTATGTGGGTGTTCCACGTCATGTTAGGGGGCTAATTTCTTGTCTTCATACTCAATCTCGCTCCCCATATGACTTGATTGCCAGACTTGTAGTTTTTTCTCTGCTTTTTTTCTCTTCAAAACAAGTTAACACATCACAATTTTTGTTCCTTCGCACGTAAAAACAAAAAGTATATTAATTTAATAATTTAATTTTCAATTATAGTAGCTAGCACTGAGATTTTATATAAAAACTCGCATTGAATATGGTTTTCTGGAGGATTAGAATGGACCCCATCGAGCTTGCTTTCTTGCAAGAGTTTCCCACGCAAGAGATTACAAAATACAGAATGTTGACAAATTATTAATTTATTTAGTTGCATTGTCAAATAAATAATAGTTTAATGATTGATGGATTAGTCGCTCGTATCTCTAGGTAGACCTCGAGCTTGCTTGCTGCCTCGTCGATTTTTCCGTGCCCCTCAAACTCAGTATTTATATATATATAAAAAAAAACTATAATTCTTTAATTTATATATTTAACTAAGAATTATTTTAAACGAGAACTTAATAATCCACCAGCAATTCCAAAGTGGCTTTCGGGGGATCACACAAACACGCACATAGGATGGATGGACAGGTGGTATTTAATTTAATTTAATTTAATTTCCGTTGGATTTTAGAATTTTTATTTGTTTTGTAAAAGCTCCTGTCAAGTGCTTATCAACGGAGGTAGGCACCGATAAGAATTTTATCACGACTTCAATTATATCCATAAAGCTGTCCATCGCATCCCAAATCTCTTTTAATATAACCTTAATTATACTGTCATCAATACTGATTGAGGATTAAATTCATCTAACAAAATTAATTCAAGTTGGGAAATAAAATTATACGCGTGTCATAAAAATTAAGAAAATAATATAAATTATAATTTAGGGTTTATCTAGTAACTCAAGTTCAAACATAAATGATTATTACTTGAGATAATATACTAAAAAATTGTATAAATCATATTCCAAATCTTTAATTAATAATTTAATTTTTTAGATAAAATAATCAATTAATTAAAAAGGGATGTCATCATTTTTCTCGCTTCCAAACATGCACGTATGTTTATTAGGTTGCTGCTGTGTCGTTGAAAGCTCTGCTGTCCCAAACAAGCAAACACCAATAGAAAGAAGTGGGTGGAGGATGGAAATAAATAATTTTCTTGCTAGCCCATAACTCCAAGTAAATTAATTAAAATGTTTATATTTACCATGATAAAAAATAAAAATAAAAATAAAAATAAAATAGACATCTACCTTCACAAATGAAAAGAAAATTGTCTTTTATCCAATAACACCGGCGCCAAATATTTTTTAGTATTTATTTTAAACCGTTGACATTCAAAAGTCCCAAAGTCGTTGGCGTGCATTTTACATCTCCCATCAGGCTAGCTGAGCTCTGTTTCCTGCCCTTTACACATTCCCACCTTCCACCGCCTTTTCTTTCCCGAGTGTGTATATAAACTGGTCAGTGTGCATGCAAGGAGAGACTCTCTCTAAACAATATCGCAACTCATTTTCCCTTCCTTGCAAACACCCTACACAATTTCCTTTCAAATTTTTTTTTTTTTGTTTTTAAGAAGACATCTCCAATGACTTCCCTTTCTTCTTCTCAAGCTAAAGATCTTTCTTTTATTAACATCACATGTCTTCTCTTTATCATTTTCCTTCTTGTCAGTTCTTGTTCTGCGACAAGACCGGGTGCTACTCTAATGGGCCACAGAGATTCGTCGAAGGAATCGGAGAACGTAAAGCCTTACCGGAGGTTGTACGAGACAAGTTTTCGACACCGGAACCATATATTCAACTTCTTGCCCAAAGGTGTCCCTGTTCCACCTTCTGGTCCATCCAATCGACACAATTCAATACAGAATTAAGGAACCTGCAACCCGTAATTTCTTCTTCTTCTTCTTCTTCTTCTTCTTCTTCTTCTTCTTCCAGTTGCTTACAGGGTTGTAAAGGTTTTTGGATGGGATAGGAAGCCTAATGAGATGATGATCAGGCCATAAGGAGCTGGTTTTTTATGGGTTTCCCCCCAACTCTAGTTAGTTTTATACTGTATAGGATGAATGTATAGTATAAAAGAAACTTATTTGTTTTTCGACATGTAGACTTCATTTCAATATGAATCAAGAAAACTGTTCACCTTTCTTTTTGAAGCTTGTTAGTTTTGTAATTTATAAGAGCGGAATGATTTCAGTTTTTATGTTCTGTTTTTTGTTGATGGTATTTGCTGCAAATTCTTTAGACATAGTTACGTAGTCTGGATCAAACTATCATGCGATCTCTCTCGCTGGCTCCCTGTCATTCACAAAACCCAGAAATTGGGTCTAGCTAGCTCCTTTCTTTTTCCTCCTAATTTGAGCTAGCTACTTTATTGACTGGCTAACTGCCGATGAAGAAGTCTTCGAACGCTACCTGAAATAAATTCAAAGTCGTTTTGTTCTGTGTGTGTGTGTGTGTAAGAGAAGACCGCGTGGCTTGGCCCACATCTCTTGAATTCCCTGTTCAATGTGGAAAGCTAAGCTTCTTGGTTATTTTCGTTGCAAAGTTTAGCTACTAACTAATTTTAGAGGGGGGTAAGAGGTCCCAATGTAGGGCTCGTATATATTTAGCTAACAATCAATCCCTTACCTTTTGATTTCATGTCTCTGGCTTTGATTTTTCCATTCGAAACATAATGTTGTGTGTATATGGATATGATCATGTCAATTACATGGTCAATTGTTTGGTATTTTTAATCATTCAATAAGATTCTTCTTGCGTATTAAAATCCTGATATTTATTTTTAATAACAACCAAGAGATGATAATTTTAAATATTAAAATGTCTCGTGGAAGGCATCGCCTTCGAAGCCAGTAATCGCCTCGATCGTCTAATGAATACAAGTCTCTCCCAAGGCATTTTCGTCGCCTTCAGCATCCTATATTTTGGTCTTTAAATTTCTAACTCGCTCTTATTAAAATATATAAGAGAGTAGATACATAGATTATTGTACGGAATTACACCTCTCCATCCCATGATAACAAAAAAAAGATAGCTGTAAAATAGAATGAAATCGACCTGTATGAACAATGCAGCCATGAGCAATGTAAATCCAAAGACAACATGTAATGCGAGGTCACCAACTACATTTGAAAAATACTCCATTGTTCTCCAAGATGTTCTTAAAATATGTCCAGAATAAGGTAACCATGGAAATTTCCACGGTTGACTTTGTGCGGTCCGTTAAGTCGCGGGTCTAAACTCATGAAAAGCTAGGCAGAAAGCAATTTGTCAATGCCTTGAAAGAAATGGATGTTCTAGCTACCTTTGGGTCCAGAAAAATAGATACACGCAGTCCTTTCGGCCACTAACAATTATCCAAGGAATGAAACATGATCCCCGTTCCAAGTGTGAAGCCGGCTTCATTGCTCAACTAGTCGGAGAAATATAATTATGGTTAACAAACATCTCATTTAATAATTTAAGTTTATGGTTTATATTATTCTCTAACACACATCCTCAAGTGAAAGTCTTTCGAGCTTGAAACTTGCACAGTCTCATATCACATTGTGCTTGGTTTTTATTAAATAGAATGAGGGTAGTGAGATTCGAACTCGTGACCGCTGGGTCAACAGGGTTTTGATATCATGTTAAAGAACCATCTCACCTAAAAATTTAAACTTGTAAGTAAGACCTCATAATATGATTTATATTATTCTCTAATTGCAACAAGGTTTGCTTGACATGAGGAAATCGTCTGCACTTTTACAGCTATGAAGCAAAATCAAAACTCCATATACCATTAAATATGCAAACCGAGTTTCAACTTTTATTTTTAATTAATTGCTTTTATGGGACCTGTTTCTTTCGGGCAAAGCAGTATTGTTTTATGGTGGTGCAGACTTGGTCACGGCCAGATAACTTATTCAGTACAACGAGGTAGCAAATTAGTCATGACACGCGTCAATTGATTTTGGGGTGGAAAAAATGGAGTTAATTTCCCGTCTTCAAAGGGAAGCTCATTGTACGGAACATTTTATAAGAAGAAGGGTGGAGCTGGCATGAGCCACGATTTATAGAAATTGAGGGTCATCGCAATCATGAATTTCGGAAAATAAAGCCCTGCAATGTGCTAAGTTGCCTACCAGATGTTCAATCCATGTTTGTCATGAACAACAACGACGGCGACATAAGTTCTCATGCCTACAGTTGTAATTAAATCTCACATAATTCAAAGTTGATTTGCGGGATAACTGTTGCGGTAAATTTTTAATGTATTTTTGTGATGAAATACATCAAAATAATATTTTTTTTAAATTATTTTTGATATCAGTATATCAAAATAATTTATAAACACCGAAACATATTCATTAAAAAAAACAATGAAAATCATTAAACCAACTGTTTAGCTGTAGTGTCAAACGGCCTATTGCACATGTTACAACACCTCTAGAGAGGACTTTTGACAGAAAAGGCTGGGGTGGTTACTGTGTTTTTATAAAAAAAATATTATTTTGATATATTTTTTAAATAAAAATAATTTCGACCATAATTTCAAATACACATTAACTTCATTTTCAAGACAATTAAGATATAATGCCGGTTATACCACATAACTATAAATATTGATATTTTTTCCGTTAAAAAATATCAATTAGTATATTTTCTTACTACTTTTTGCATGTCAAAATTTGATTTTAATTTTAAATAAAACTTTAGGTTATTCATCCACACGTTATCAACCAATACATTTTACGTAAGATCAAAGTGTTCTTTTGAACTACTAGCTTTCCCAAAATCGTGATGAAAGGAATATATGTTATCTTTATCGTGTTTGCAAAAGAAAATGAAATGGATGGGTATGTGTGTGTATGAAAAAATCATTTTTTTTTATTATTATTATAAATCATTTTTCCCAAAATAGAGCGATGGTAACGAGCTTCAGTATAACGAGATTTCATTATATGGGTTCTATCTACAGGAAGGGTTATCTGCATGTCGTTTCGACAAACACATTACATATATAACTACCCCGCGCCTTGTTATGTGTTTTTTTTATTATAATATAAATTTAAAAATAAATTTTTGTGAAGTACAAGTTTTTTATAAAATATATAAATTTTAAATTGATATAAAATTTCTCTATTTAGTAAATTTTAATGAAATCACCATCATAAATTCATCATAATTAAAAAGACAAGAATATTTGGATATACCCGAGTCATCGAATTTATTGTATTAAGATCAGTTTATTTTATAATCCAATTTAAATTAAATATAACAAACAAAATATAAATTATGAAAACACCTGCAATAATCAAATAACAAAAATAAGTAGTTAATTTTTCATCTATAAAAAAATCATTATTGAATATCCATCTCTACGTTATCACTATTATCATGACTATAACAGTTAAAATTATTATCAATATTATTTTCCAAACAATTAATTATTAAATTGCTCCAACAAACTTTTACAAAAAAAAACATTTTTACAAAACAACAACAACAAAAATAATCACTAAATTATCATTATTATTGCACAAATAATGAAATCATAAAATCATCTAACCCGAAGAACAAACAAAAATATCAGAAAATACAAAAAAGAACAAAAGAAAAAAAGAGAAATATTGATTTTAAAATGATCACTAATATAAATTAAAATCTCAGTATTGAACAAAATAAAAATTGAACCCTATTAAAAAATAAAACAACAAAAATTAAAAACAAAACTAAAAGTATAGGTTCATAAATACAAGTAAAAAATAAACATTGTCAGAGAATGACCGGAAAAACAAAAAGAATTAATACCAAATAAATTTTTTCAAAGCATAAAGTCTGAAATGAAAAATAAAATTTATAATTAATTCAAATCGAATGACAAAATTGAAACAAATAAAAACCCCGGGGCATAAATAAATAAAAATATTTTAAAGAAAAATACAGTGTAATTTTATTGAAAAAATGAAAGAATAAGGACCGAAATGAAAAGTAATATGTATGATAAATTTCAATTGAAAGATAAAATTAACACAAATTAAAACCTGCATACCAAATGAATTAAAGGAACCAAAAACAAATAAAAAAAGGGACTGAAATGAAGACCAACATATATAATCAGTTTCGATTTAAGGGTATAATCGAAACAAATCAAAATTTATATCGAAGAAATCATGAATAAAATCAAAATCAAAAGAGTAGAGACTACAATAAAACAATCACAAATATAAAAGACTTACATGTAATTGTCGGCGGCGAGAGAAAAAAAAGTGAGAAAAAACTAAAAATCATTCACTAGCGATTCACCAATCATTTTTATCAAATAAAAGAAGAGTTGTGAGATTTAAAATCATGACCACTGGGTCAATAAAGTTTTGATACCATGTTAAAAAATTATGTCACCTAAAAGATTAAGTTGTTACGTGAGACCCCATAATATAATTTGATAGTATTCTCAAACAAGTACCACCATACTCCCGACTCCAAGTCTCTTGTTTTTTTTCCTTTCACGTGGTATATATGTAATTTTATTGTGCATGAATTTGTTAAAAACTGAAAACACCTCGTTGTTCCACATCCTTTTATCATCTCCTAGGATAAAATAGTAGTTGTATAGTGCAAAGAATTCCGAAAATATTATACATGTACGTGGACTAATCTAGATTTAAGCTGGGTGAGTGATAAAGTTTTCTAACATAGAACCGCTGTATACTCAGCGAGCACAACTCTCTGTCACCACTGATTAGTAAATAAACAAAAAAAAGTCCGTTTTATCATTTATGTGCTCTACTTACTTATTAGGCCGGATAGACAGAATAGTCCGACTCAGACCCTAAAGCCTGCACTGTCATAATCTGCGTAGACTCTGAGGCCCTGAAAAATTCTCACGTGAAGCAAGACGTGAGGGCTTCATTTCAGCAGATCCATGTTCAAGGACCAGCACAATTATTTTCTTGTCTGACTGTTTCCAAAGAGAGAGGAGACCATTTGAAACGCTGCGCCATGTCTCGAAACACCAAGTCCTTTGTTTTTAAATACCACCTTTATTTGACCCCCTCCCCCAAATAAAATAAATAAATAATAAAAAAATTAAATAAATAGAAAAACAAGTCCCAGGCACCCTTCTGTATTTTCCAAAATTTTATATACGGTTCAACTTAATAAACTTACATAAATAATATGATTTATATTATTCTCCAACATATTTATTAAATGATAGCTTGCAAAGACTACATTTCATCTAAAACTTAATTTTATCAAATAAATGATATAATAATGATTCATATTATTCATCGACATATTAATATAGACTCTGATATCATGTTAATAAATTATTTTATCTAAAAATTTAAACTTATAAATAATACTTTAACACCGGTCTATCACATGTGGCTTTAATGGTTCGAGTTTCCAACCACCCAAATGCTGTTGAGCCTTTAATGCTAGCATATGCAATCTCTCCCTGTACATTAAACAGGGCAAGGAGTTGGATTTTCTTAAGTTCACCCAAAACACTTTCGAAGGAAGCCAATGTAGTTTTACCTTCTATCAAAAAACCTAATACATGACGACGACGTTGATGAAATAGTTGTTTTTTTATTTAAAAATAGATTAAAAATTCTAAAAAATAATTTTAACACCAACATATTACAATTATACACGTAATAATACTTTTGAATGTTTCAATAACAGCTGTCTACAATTAAACTTAACTTCTCCAATCATGTGAAATGATGTTGTGTCCTGATGAAACAAAGCAATTTTCCACCTAATGGGCTACAAATCAAATCAACCCAAGGCTACATTTTGACCACACATGGTAGTGTTGATGACAAAGATGATAAAATATCTGTGATTTACGAGTAAAAACATATAATTTTTATTAAAATCTGAATTAATCCAGGTTTTATTTGCTGAGATGAGCAGAAAATATGTTCTTACTACCGTAAAAAACAAAACAGGGGCAGTGCCATGGATTCTGCAAAGTGGAAGATGGTAGGTTAACAGGAAAAGGAAAAACACAACCTTCATTAGCATCTTGTTTCCACCATTATATAAAAAGTTGAAAAAGAGAAAATCTATACATAGATCCACGGCTTTGCTATGATTGCTTAGGATCTCTAAAGCATGATACATGTACCCCATAGTAACTGAAAGGAAACAAAAAAGAAGAAGCAAGGAGCAGAAACCCTCCATCTTTTTTTCACTGACTTGATATCTAAAACCTAAAACAGCAGAGAGCTTACGGCTACCAAGTGGATGCTGATAGTTCTCAGATCCCGGGCACGACCTCATTAAGCTCTAAGCAAATAAACACTAAGTTCAGGACCTCCAGACCCATCAGGATTCATCATGTAAAATGCCTCCGAGTCTTTTGACCCCACAACTCTCTCAAACCTGGCTCTCATGTACATGAGCTCCCCTATTTCGGACCCTGTCACTCCATTCCCTGGTAAAACACCAGCTCCCATTGAAACTGGCTCCACAGCCTTCAAAACCTTCCAATCTTCAGGCCTACATTCACGTATCGATGCATACCCACATTTCTTACCGTTACAGTAAGTCCTCCATAAAGGCTCCTCTAGCAGATTTCCTGCTTTCTTCCCTGCCTTCTTTTCGCATTCTAGTGCGATCCTAACCAACCCAGAAGCCATTTCTCGAACTAGTACACTCGTTGGTGTTGCTAGCTCAATTAACAGAGCTGGATTCTTTTTTGCATCCTCTTGAAACGCAAAATGAACATGTCCACGACGATACCCGTAAAGGGTACCTATAACTCTTCTGCCTAAACCCGAGTGATAGGCTGACCGGCTCTTACTGAAAACAGTAAGAGCTGATCGGAGCTTAGAAACTGCCACGGTCGAAAGTGCTCTTTTCCTCTGTGCTGGTCGAGTTGCACCTGCAGCAGGCACTGTGATTCTAAGCTCCTGGTCATTTCTTAACTCCTTGCAATGCGAGGAGGAGTTGAAAGATAAGATTTCATCATAATCATCTTCTTCATCCTCAACTTTCTTTTTCCAGTTGACGTATCTCCTGGAGAAAGAGAAAGAAGAGTCATGAGGAGTCTTGGCCATTATTGTCTTCATCTGGGAAAGTAAAACCAAAGAACAAGAAAAGATGAGTACGGGCTAGGAGAGAAAGAGGTAAAGATAAAAAGATAAGACACTGGATTTTGGCGTATGCTCGCGCGCTTCTATCTAGTGGTCATGGAGGGTGATTTATATGTTTACTTTGTATTTCATATATTTACTTTTGTCAGACTTGTTGGCCCAAGAGGGGGACTAGCGAAGAGAGTCCCGACAAAGAGAAGGTGAACAGCCCCACCTAATCAGAACAGGAAACAGAGTATTGGAGGAGCTTGGGGACGAGAACAGGGAGAAAGGGAAGATGGAGATGGACATGAGAGAAGACTTTGGAACCGCGAGGAGACAGTGGTCTGTGTGATTTCTTAATCAAAGCGTGGATTTTGAATCCAGAAATAAGGAGGGGGGGTGGGGTTAGATAGAGAGGGGGGGCTCGACTAATCACTCTGACCTGCGTTGGAAGCAGTTTTAAGGACAGGAAAAGCCACACCACCCGTACCCACCAGGACCATCCCAAGTCCCAACCATGCGGCTTTCTGCTCCTACCACTCGCACCAAAGCACGATGCACATATACCCATGAGAGCCAGCCACTATTAGCTACCATCGTGTTCTGTATCCTAATCTCTTTTTTCTCATGGTTTTTAGGCTGGAGGAAACTATTGTTTTAAGCTAGATGTGATGTGGTTGCTAGCATGCAACAAGCAGTAACTTTTGTTGGCTAGAGAGTTTCTAGGGTTTAATAAAAGGTCTCTCTCTCTCTCTCTTTTTACCACAGACTCTGTGATGCTGCCTATAAACTAAGTAGGGCCACTCGACAATCAATTGCCGAACTATACAATGCATTGCTGTCTAACGATGTTGTTGTGGTATGGCTTTTTCGGTGCAGAAAAAAAGTGCTTTTCTATTGATTTGACGTTTTCTCATGCTGTTTTTTTATTCCCGTAAATTATAATGCAATATAGAGATAAACAAGTAAAATCAATATTATTTCGATCTCCGTTCTGTATTTTAAAATATGCTATTCAGATACTCGTTGTGATTTTCAGAATATGTATCGAAAATTATGGTTTCAAGTATTTATATGACGTTTAATGTATATACTATATAAATATAGTTAATAATATATATATATTTATATAAATTAAAATTTAAATATAATTTTATTTTTATAAAATCAAAATTATTTTTTATAAAATCAAAATTGACACAATATATATATATATAAGTTGTAAGTTGTAACGTTAAAAGTTACAAACTTACAATTGATTATTTGATTTGTCCAGCATACAAATCACTGGATTGATTTGTCCAGACAAATCAATTCTATCCCATATCGCCAGATCGTGGGATAACCAGAAAAGTCTGTAGCTTTAAAGGTTAAAATCTATCTCATATCGGCCAAATAAGATTTTAGCCAAAGAGTTTTCTCTATAAATATAAATCAGAAAGTCAATCTATAACATGCTCACCAGGGCTGTTCTTAGGCTCAGTTCACCGGGTCCGTTCAGTGAATTTCATGTATAAATAAAAAAATTAAAATATTAATTTGATAAAAATAATTAAAAATTTTGAGAAGAATTTTATGGCCGAAAAGGAATGCTTGGAATGATTCCGCGGTGTTCTAGCCGGAATTTGCTCAGAATTTCCGGAACGGACCGAAATTAAAACCAAGACAAAAACGACGCTGTTTTGTCTCGGTTTTTTGAACGGAACGGAACAAAATTAACAATTATGAGTGAAACTAAAGAATGTGTTTTCTAACTTCAACTCTAGATTTGTTATACAGATCACAATGCTTTTGTTATTATATCACGTTTTATCTTGCGAGGACTCATGTTGTTTTATATTGCAGTAACTTATTTTTTTTATTTATAATTGATTTAAAAAATGAAAATAATATATTTAATATAAAATAAAATGCTTCACAATATCAAATATTAATATAATTTTTGAAAAGAATGCATTGAAAGAGTAAACCATAAAATCATTTTTTTTCCCGATTCAGGGATATTTTTAATAAATCTCCTGGGAAATCTGGAAACATGTCACTGAACACTTCTGAATCTTGATTGTATACGTTAGGAACAAATTAAAGAATGTAGAAGGTTTTGTAAGAGCTGAACCAGATCTTTTTTTCAGTTTTGGAATTTTATTTTTGGAAGGTGGCATGCCACCTGTGCTCATACAATAATGCAGGGCAAAGAGTCAATGATAGCTCACATGCAATCTTTAGAGAATTGGAGTGTTATTGAATAGACAATGTCAGCAAAAAATGGGACAGAGCATAAGGTAACATAGTAAAATCACAAGTTCAGCTTTACACAAACAAGACTTTTGATCATAATAAGACCCAGCAAGGATCCACCAAGTACCTCCAAATGATGACGACGATGATTCACAGTGTGTTCATCATCAATAGCTAATAATGTATCTGATAATGAGAGTATGAATAAACAATCTAGGTATCATTGTCAAATATCTAACTAACATCATGGCGATCGCCATAGGGCCAATAAACTTATAGTTGCTACAAAAGAATGTGTTAGCTATATAGGGCGGTTTCCACGATTATCTTTCGGTGTCTAGTTTTAGGGTTAGGGTGTAAGAAGATCCCTCGGCATTGCATAAAGACATTTGAGAAATTTGTCTCGCATATATCTAGCACGATCGATATGTTCGGCATGTGATGTAGAGTATTTTCAAAGTCAAAACTGGTTGAAATTTCAGGTTGCATGATTAGTCCGCCGATCATCCACATGCAACATGGTGCACAACCACATGCTAGTGCCTAGATTATTAATTTTGTTTTTTGGATTCTAGCACCAGAGATCAAAAAACCTAGTTTCGGTACCAATAACAATAATAACTTAACCATCTAGTAGTTAATCTAGTGTAAGAACTTGGACTAAAAAATTATTTTCCTTCAAAACTTACGGTGCTAATATTAAAAATTTATATAGTCATTAATTTTATGATTCATGAAATTAGTTGATATGTATAAACCCAATCTGAACACTTAATCACTTAAAAAAATAAAATAATAATAACTCCTCACGAGCCTTCAATTTCATGGTTTGATGTAGCAAATTCCCATCTTTTATTTTGTTTTGATTTCATGGGACCGACCGAAGCCACGGATCAACTAACTATGATCCATAACCCAGCAACTTGAACGTAATCCAATAAAGATTTAGATGCTCAGTCACAATTTCCTTGTATAACAACTCTATCATTTAAAATAGGACCGACAACATCGACCTAGAACTATTAAAAGCAGGGTTTGGTTGTCCCAAGATGGACTCCAGCGGAATAATATGACTGGTTCTTATATAAATTAAAGAACATAGCTATATATATATAGCTAACAACCAAGACATTACGGGACAGATATTCACAATTCATCTTGATTGGGTATCTCTTGATATTTGCATAAATAATACATGGATTCATTCCAGATTCAGAGGATGGTGATAAGAACTGAGCAGCTACTTGTGTGAGGCTGACCTGATATACTACTGGCGATTGCCTTATTCCACTGGCGTTTCAGTCTGTGTGCCTGTGCTTTGCTCCCTTAAAATAATCAAATACGACATGGAGAAAGTTTTAATTTAGTCCCCGTATTTTTTATCATCTTGTAGGTCAGACAATATATATATATATATAAAGATTCTAGTGTGGAGATTTTAAGACAACATAATTAGGTAGTTATTTTTTCTCTTAAAAAAAGAGCACGAGAAGACATAATAATGTGCTCGAGTGATTTTGATTTCACAAACTCGGGCGTCACCGATAATTTAAATTGAACGAAATTGAATGAAAGTAAATGCAAGCTTTCAGCTATGGAAATGAGCACTCCAGTTATCAGAAAGTGACCTTCCAAAACTCTTGCTTGCCTGGTACTGGAGCAGGAAGAGGGTGACCGGCTCTGTAATAACTTCCACGTTCATGTGTTTTTAAAATAATGTTAGGGAAAAATCATAAATTATGTTTTTTTATACATATAAAAAAAGTTCAGATTTTAAAAGAGAGTTATAGCGAGATACTTAAATGTAAGAATATAACTATTGTTTATATTAATTAATCTAACATTTTTACAATTATAATTAAAATAAATTATAATCCTAAACACATTACACTACACGCTAATTGTTTATTTAAAAGTGTGATTAAAGTTGATTATAAAGATTTTTTTATATAGAAATACATTAAGAAAATATTTTTTAAATATTAGTATAGTAAAATTATTTTAAAATACTAAAAAATTAATTTAGAATAAATAAATAAACAATTTATTTCTTGATCTACTATCTACTTGGACAATGACTGCCAAGGTGTCGCGCATCCGTGCGAATAATCAACCATGGCGGGGCACAGTAATCTGGCCAGTGGCATCCCAACATTTCCATGTTTTCTTTACCACCCTCTACAGATCACAGTTGTGGGCCCGAGGTAAAAAAAACACTGCTTGTGATCGATTGAGTTGACTTCTTAGTTGATATGTTCACGGTCGGAATTTCCCGTAATGAATGCACTGTTACCAGGATACTCGACATCCATTCAATTTTCTCTGCTGGATTTGGTTATCTAAATAAATACATGTCCTCTCCCGGTCCTCTCCATTTGTTTTACAGGTGCATATCTTAACCCGGGAAGGTCAATTTGGTCCTCGTCTTTTAATTTCTACCATCTAGTAAATCTTTTTTTTTTATTATACGGTGACTGATGAGTAATGAGCGAAGCACAGGCAGCATTGATTTAAATTGCAACTGCTATTACTTTTCTAGTACGACACGTGAAATTCCAAACATAGCCTTGTGAAACTTAAACTTAAACTCAAATGGTATTATTGTATTGCGTTTATAAGAGTTATGGGCCCGTTAGGATTTTGGGAGTTGAGTTTACAAGGCTATTGGGTATTTAGATTTGGGACACCTGGAAAAATCATGGGCCTGGTAATGGCTTTCATTCAAACTTCAGGGAAAGATCCGGGAAATAAACTCAATGGGACTAACACCTTGTAATAACGGAGGCTGGGGCTAGAATACCATGACGACATTTAAAGAAGGAATATTGCTATGGTGGTTTTGGATGGCAATAACATGCTTTCTGTAGGCACTTTGGGCCTCAAAAGCCCATCTACACAAGAAGTTTTGATTCCATCACGTTTTGAAGATGTTTTATCTTTGAAAATAATATTTTTAATATAGTGTATCAGAATAAACATTAACAAATAATTTAAAATAAAAAGATTCATGACACTGGATTTGGCATGAATCTAATATATATATATATATATATATATATTTGGCTTGAAAATATATCAAAATTATTTATTTAATTTTTAATTTTTATTCTTGCAAAAGACATAACAAATGCTATTTTAGTTACTCATACTTCTTCTTTAAGATATGTGATGTAATATTTGATTTTTTATTTTCAACCAGGGAATATTTGATTTTTTATTTTCAACCAGGGAATATTGCATCTCCTATCCAGATCTACCATCGCGAGGATAGAAGAAGCTAACCTGCCAACAAGTAAGCCCCTAAGAACTCAAATTATTATTTTTGTTTTAAATTAAAAATTTAGTGTTTTAATATATATAAAATAATTATTTAAATATATTTTTTAAAGCTCTAAATTTAGACTTCTTTTAATGTAATAATTCTTTAGTGTTTTAATATATTTTAAATAAAAATTACTTTTAAAAACGATAGAAATCATAGAACACCCTAAGTCACTAACAATCAGGCTATAAGTACCGGAAAAAAAAGTCAGAACGCGGTCACATTTCGCTGAATGAAATCCACGTGTCAATTAACCCAAGTTCCACCTGAGCTAAGAATAGGCCCCACCACAAAAACAGAAAATTGGTCAAAAGAAAAGAGAACACTCTCCACCATCCCCTCTCCTCCTCCAGTTCACACTCTACTGTCGATGCTCTTCCTTCTTTAAATTTCCCCTTCTCCTCCTTTCCATCTATACTTTTTTTTTTGTTTAGTTTTTCGCAAAATGACGGACATAACAGACGACATAGCTGAGGAAATTTCCTTCCAAGGATTCGATGATTACTGTAAACTGCTAAAAAATTTATTAAACGATGTGTTGCAGAGAGAAGTTGGTACTGAATTCGTCGACAAACTTGAACGCAACCTCACCCTCGCTCAGGTCTTCTCCTTCTTTCTTTAGTTAATGTACGCAAGGGATGATTATAACTTTAAAATCGTTTTGAATCTTTTCCTTTTTTATTATTTATAGTGTTCGTTTTATTAGTTTTTTGTGTGCGGATGCTGTCATCATCGATGCTATTCTCGCCTGCTTCGTTTTCGCATGGTTTTGCTTGGTTGCTGTTATTTGTGATTGCTTACTTCGTGATGAATCTCTCGGTGATTATTTATCTATTTCTTATTACGTCGTAAGTGTTTTTCATTTTCATTTTTTGATTTTATACTAAGAAGTGTGAACGGTAATCTAAGGAAAAAAAATAAAAATAATTTATGTTCCTTTAATATTTGCTATTCGTTTTTTGAAATATGCATTTATCTTGTTTAGTTTGGCGTCATATCTGTTGTGTGACGCGATGAAAAGAAGAATCAATGAATTTTTCTCTTATAGCTGTGCTTTCATTAATCAATACTTAGATTATTGAGAGGAAAATATTAAGAGAAGAATGTTTTTTTTGGTGTGCGTTTAGAGTGCTTGTAATTTGAGATTCGCGGGGATCGAAGACACTGCTGAGTTGCTGGAGAAGCAACTCGCATCAGAGATATCAAAAATGACATTAGAGGAAGCATTGACACTTGCTCGTGCTTTTAGCCATTATCTTAATTTGATGGGAATTGCTGAAACCCATCACAGGTAATTAATTGCTTTTTATGATTTTAGTTTCAGAAAACTTTTGAAAATCAAGCATATTGACACTGCACAATGTATTCCTTTTACGCAGGGTGCGCAAGACAAGGAATTTGGCGCATCTATCAAAATCTTGTGATGAAGTCTTTAATCAGCTGTTGCACAGTGGAAAATCGGGTGATGAGCTTTATGAATCTGTCTGCAATCAGGTTAGTTTGTGCTGGTTTTTTTCTTTTGAGTTTTTTCTAACAGTTTTCTGTTGGCGGGGGCTTCTGAAGATCCAGGGACACATCAACTCAGCCAAAGGAATTTTATTGTCTTCATTTGGTTGAGCTTTTCTTGCATGGTCTATAAGGACCAATAGCTACTGCTATAATTATGAACTCTTTTATTTCCCTGAATTTCTTAGCGGCTAAACAGAGCATATCAGTATTATTATGTGTTGCAAGTTTTAAGTGTGAGTTGTTTAGTATTTGCTAACAGTTTCCTATATTGTTTTCTTGTCCAAATCTTGTTCAGGAGGTTGAGATTGTTCTTACTGCACATCCTACTCAAATTAATCGCCGTACTTTGCAATACAAGCATGTTAGAATTGCTGTAAGTTTCTAAAGGCTTTGATGCTGATTATTATGTTGAAAAACAATAGTCTTAGATATTGTGACTGTGTCAACTGTTAACCTTGGGATGTGAACCTGCTCTGTTTGCAGCATCTTTTAGAATACAACGATCGACCTGATCTTACACAGGAAGATAGAGAAATCCTTATTGAAGATTTGGTAAAGTTTCAGACCTCAACAATTGCTTAAGAGCCACATGACCATAAAGCGTGGGCATGATGATCAAGTTTAAAGTTATTTTTCTTTCTTCTTCTTTTCTTTTTTGTGGTTCATATTATTCTTGCTTTTGTAGGTAAGAGAGATTACTTCAATATGGCAGACAGATGAGCTTAGGCGCCACAAACCTACGCCAGTAGATGAAGCCAGGGCTGGCAAGTCAATTTACCTTATAAATCTCAAATCTCCTCTTCCTTATTTCCTCCCTTGTTCCCTGATTGAGATCACTTGCTTTGAGTTCTTTGGAAGTTTCTGTTTCTGCTACCTGATGGGATTATTATTTTGATATCTCAGGCTTGCACATTGTGGAGCAGTCTCTATGGAAAGCAGTACCTCATTTCTTACGACGTGTCAGTAACGCACTAAAGAAGGTTTGTTGTCACTTGATGGTGGTTTCTTCAAATGAAAGTGAGAAATTGGTTGGCTATCTTGCTGTTAAGTTCTCGTATGTTGTTTTAACTGTCTTGTTTCTTTTCCCCTTAGCATACAGGAAAGTCACTTCCATTAACTTGCACACCAATAAAATTTGGGTCTTGGATGGGGGGTGATAGAGATGGAAATCCAAATGTAACAGCAAAGGTAAGCCTTTTAAAATTTGTCTAATAAGGTTCTGTGGTCTTTAATTTAGAATAAACTAAACTAAGATAATTGGAGAAAATATCTCACTCATGGGATCTGTATGATTGAAGCTGTTCATTAATTTAGCTGACAGGCACATGCGAAGAATAAGCCCTAAAATCATATTGCAGCTTGGCAACATCTTTTTAGGAAAGGCACATATTTTCTGTAAAACCATGTCGCCTCTTCTTTTCAGTTACAGTTAGCTGTCCTTATGAATGTGTAAGATCTGATTTTTTTGGATAAGGCTGAAAAAAATTAACATTATCATGGCTTTGCTTAAAAAGCTATATATTTTTGTGCCATTAAAATTTTTTGATGGTTATTTTTGCATCTTATCATTGTCCTCATTGTTCATTAGCATCTTCCCTTTAAAGCTCTCACAAAAGAGTTTTTTGATTTAAACTATCACATGACTAAATCCACACTTTGAAATGACCTTTGTATTGACAAACAAATACTATTAAAATTGAAGGGTTGCAATATTTTTCTGGGCCCAGAGGACTTTCTTGTTTGAATACTCTGTTGATTTTTCTCAGAATTCAGATTGTCCATTTATGTAGGAAACTATTTTATCTTTGCATGAGAAAAGCTAAGTAATTGACAAGGACTGATTCTGGATGTGGCTAATTGGCACTCTGCCAATTTTCAGTAGCACATCATCTTCTTAATGGGAGAAAGTCAGTTTCTGCACACTTGCTGGAGTGGCAATAGGAGAATTCTGATTTTCATGTCATGGTGTGCTATTCTTCTTAGGCATGTAAAGTTGCTAAGAGATGTTTTTATTGTTCCAGGTAACTCGAGATGTCTCTCTCTTATCAAGGTGGATGGCTATTGACCTTTACATTAGAGAAGTTGATAGTCTCAGGTTTGAACTGTCCATGACTCGCTGCAGTGATAAGTTGTCAAGAGAGGCACATGACATTCTAGAACAAGGTTTGATTCATTGGAATATCTAAATTGTTTTTAAGCTCTGGAGAAATTCACTTTAAATCATGTAAAAGAATTCCTTGATGGACAATCAGACAAGCTGTTCCTAATTAGATAACTAAAAGGGTCTGCCCTGATAACCTGACTGGTAATTGTTAGGTGCACTGTCGAGTTGAAGTAATGATAATTTAGTAAACTTTCAGATTATATTATCTTGAACAATTTTTTAAGGTTTGATATGTCAAGTGAGGGGATATAGTCAACTGAATCATCTTTTGAATATCAGTAACTAACAGAAGCTGGTGTTACTTTAAGCTGCCTGGTTAAGTTATTAGTGAGAGTTTTTCATCATCTGTATTAGTTTAAGTTGGTTTTGTTCCTTGTGCAGAAAGACAAACTGTCAAGTTGCTTGGTTTGTTTTCCTCTCATTCTTCGGATTATTTTCTTTTGTTTAATATTGGATTGGATTTGGCACCGATGCTATGTTGTCAAATTTGAAAATTTTTCTTCCATCATCCTCTATTTCTCACGATATTTATTGGGTATGATGACTCATGGAAAATTTTCTGCTTTTCTGTGATTGTCTCCAATTCACCTAGAACTTGCTTTTATGGTTTCATTGAATTGTTAGCTTTTGCAATGACAAAATGTGTTTCCAGTGTCTCTTAGCTCATTTCCTGTCCAGAGGTGATAAATACACCTGGAAAATGAATGTTGATTTTTGAAGTCCCCAGTCAAACTTGGCGGTAAAGTTCCTAGGCAGTTTTAATAAACACTTGGTATGGAGTAGTGCTCTTTTCTGGTGGGGGGATTTGTACCAAGGATTGTGATTAGTAATAAATAGTGTTCATATGTGTGTGTGTGTGTGTATGTGTGTGTGTGTGAGAGAGAGAGAGAGAGAGAGAGAGAGAGACAGAGTTGATAAAAACAAGTTTTCCATGTTGATCTTGCTCGGCAAATGCCACATGATTTTTATGGTGTTGATTGCAGGTGTTTTGTTATGCTTAAAATGTCTGATGGTTGGTGAATATTGTACGCAGAAACTTCACCAGAGGATCGGCATGAGAGTTGGAATCAACCCATGATTGGAAATCAAACAAAGCTTCATGGCCAGCAAGCTCCACCACTTCCCACACAACTTCCAGCTAGAGCTGATCTTCCTGCCTGCACTGGTAAAAAAGAAAAATGGGTCTCACTAATCATTTATAATTATGCTGCTCCTGCAATTTCCATAACAGTGATATCCTATGCCAAGTCCCTTTTTATTCACTAGAGATTTGATTGCTGTTGTCGCTTTTTTTTAGTCATAACCAACTTAGTCAAGTCTGTTATACATTTCAATTTCATTCAAAGAGCAGGGGCATAAAAGAATTTACCAGTTATAATGTTCAACCATCAATGACAAAAGTTCATAACTTCTTCAATTTATCATTTCATGTAGAATGTGGTGATGATGGTGGTTCACATCCCAAACTAGAACTTCCAAGGACTGGTTACATGCCATTGAGTCGTCAGGTAAACTCAGTTCTTCGGTAGCAGTTTGTATTGATAACTCTTATCATTTTTAATAGCATCTTGAACTAAAATAGTCTTCTTTTCTTTCTGTTTCTCAACAGGATGCTCAGGGTTCTTCAAATTCAGAATCTTCATTCCATGAGTCTGGTCATGGTTCTAGCAAATCAATTGCAAATGGAAGTTTTGCTAATTCTAACAGCCATCAACCAGCTCCAAGTCCACGATCTTTCACCTCTAGCCAACTCCTTGCCCAGAGAAAACTTTTTGCAGAATCTAAGATAGGAAGATCCAGCTTCCAGAAGCTTCTAGAGCCAAGTCCACCTGAACGTCCTGGAATCGCTCCTTATAGAATTGTTCTTGGACACGTGAAAGATAAGGTATTGTTGCTACTTTCCTCTGCCTCAATTTTGTCAAATGCTCGAAGTGTAGTACATGTAGAACAGTAAAACACATAACATGGGGAGAATGTAAAACAAAAATCTAAATCAAATGTCTCGTTGAATGAATGTGGTCTGTTATTGCGAACAGGAGTCATATATAGTGGAGCCGTATTTGAAGTTTTAGGCAACATCCCACATCCTCTATGCAGCCAATAGCCTGAAGTCAAATTTTGTTAAGAATAAACAACATTAGAGAGTATGGAGCAGGGAATGTGGGTGCAGCTGTGGTGATAATAAGAAATAGATTAATGAAGATATTCTCTAGTAGTGCAAATATTCTTGTAAGATTATCTTGAATCAACCTTGTGAAATTAATAGTATAAACTTTACTGCATATTTCATGTTAAAAATGTGATGGAACATCATTCTCATATGGATTTTCCCATATTATAAAGTATGAGACTTCTTTGAGGATGTAGGGATAAATGATTAGCTAGACCAGGGCAGGCAGACTTTTGAAAAGTAATTACTAAAAAATTCATAATCTTCCAAGTAAGGGACATGACAATTTGTCAGCCATAATTGTGTTGTTGATGCATGATGCAACTACTAGCGTTAGGTGAATTTAGGGCTCAGTATGAAATAGCTCCTAATCAAAATACTTTCATTGAAGAGAAGGAGCTTATGGATAAAGGAAGTGTCATGTAATTGTTTCTCAATTTATTCATGGGTTTATTTTTTATGTCCCAATGACTTTGGCTGTGATTCTCTTTAATCTGCTACGGTCTCTTACCATTGTTAACACAGGGTAAGGCTTTTATATTTTATAAAATAATTGATTCTTTTGTATTTTCTATAAGATGATAAATATCAGTTTACTGTACCTGGTGATTTCAGCTAATGAAGGCTAGAAGACGTCTGGAACTTCTTCTGGAGGATCTACCCTGTGAATATGAGTCTTGGGATTACTATGAGACAACAGACCAATTGTTGGAACCACTGCTTCTCTGCTACGAGTCTCTGGTAATATCGTCTGTGTTCTTATACCAGGCCCTATCTCCTCTCTTCTCTTGAGTAATCACAGAAAAGATTAAAAATAGCTCTTGCTTTACCTTGTATTATTTTTCATCAATTGTATTTTGTAGCAATCTTGTGGAGCTGGGGTGCTAGCAGATGGCCGGCTGGTTGACCTGATAAGAAGAGTTACGACTTTTGGGATGGTATTAATGAAGCTTGACTTGCGTCAGGTGGGATTTGGTTCGGGTTATAGGTTGTAAGGTAACAAGGTGCGTGTATTATATGATTTAACTTGACTTTTGGAATGCAATAGGAATCTGGTAGACATTCTGAAGCATTAGATGCAATCACCAAATATTTGGATATGGGATCATATAGTGAGTGGGATGAAGAAAAGAAACTGGAATTCCTAACAAGAGAGCTCAAAAGCAAGAGGCCACTAGTTCCTCCCACCATTCAGGTAATGTTTGTAGACAGTATTTCAGCTACCAAAGATCCTGAGCATCAAAACCTCAGCAATATTTTTAATGGGCATAATCTACTGCAAGTATGCAATGGTAGGAGGTCTTTTGGGCTTAACATAAAGGTAGTCAGCATTAGATGCATTTGTGTTTCATGTCTTATTTCACTAGGGGTAAATCATCTTTTCAGAAACTTTCATGTGTAAATTGAACATAATCAAACTGAAATATGTTAATGCACATGCATGTAAAAAGTGAAAAAAATAATATAAATCCCGAAGCAATTGCTAATCTATTAGAAACAAATTTGTGAAAAGACTTGACGAATTTGTTCCCTGCTTCAGACTAGCACTGCCTTTGTTCATAAAATCTTCAGCTATTGTTTAATGAAACACACAAGTGACCGCACGATAATGTAAAAAATAGATCTACCCCAAACATGCATGTGCATTCACTGGACACAAACACATGGATTGGGTAAAACCTAATACGCCGTGGAGGAAAATCCTTAATATGCTCTTGTGAACAAACATTAACTTCTAATTTGATTATTGTGGTGATATTAAATCCCCATGGTGAAATATGTATGCTCTTAAAAGCTGTATGGAAAAAATGCCATTGTAACTGATTTCTTGGAGAAAATAATGCATTCTTATATTTTTGCCTTTTCATTGTAGAAATATAAATTTAAACTCTCAGATCCTTGATAATTTTGCGTTGACATTTTTGTAATTCCTGATTGCATTGGAGTTTGTCGTTTAAAGCATCTGTCAAGTAATTGAAATCACCATAGAATTCATTACCTTTTGCTGACTTGAAAAAATGATATTTTGTTCCTGGACAGCATTGCAATGTATGCATTTTATTCATGTTTTCTTTGTCTGTCTCTTGCTTTTTGTGTGTGGATGCCTTCTCTTAATTTGGTTTTTGGCAGGTTGCTCCTGATGTTAAAGAAGTCTTGGATACATTCCGTGTTGCTGCTGAGCTGGGGAGCGATTCCCTTGGAGCATATGTGATCTCTATGGCATCCAATGTATGACTAGCTGCTGCTACTTAGTCATTTATTTTTATATTAGTCTGAGATAAGATTACTGTCATGGAATTAATAGCAGAATATGTGATTGTAATTCTTATATAATAAACATTAACATCGTCTTGAACCTCTTTTGGCAGGCAAGCGATGTCCTTGCTGTGGAGCTTTTACAAAAAGATGCCCGTCTTGCTGTTAGTGGCGAGCTAGGGAGACCATGTCCTGGAGGAACGTGAGTTAGCCTCTCTTATGTTCAATATTATTATGTGAAATGCATCCCGGTTCATTCTGTCATATGTTCATAGAAACGTATGGTGGAGCATGAAAACAAGATCAGCAAATTTCATTTAATTTATTTGAAATGGTAATGTGTAAATGCAAGCATGCTCGTTAAAAAGAAGGGATTCTTTTATTTACCGTGACATTTGAAGTTGTGCCACACATTTACTTACAGTTTCCAGTTTTTAGAAATAAAGTGATATATTGTTACTGTGTGTGTCCTACGCAATTGTGATTCAGTGACATTAGTATTTATCCATTGTCATCACAACTGAAAATTTTCCAGGTATGATCTTTTCAGAGTATTTGAAATATTTTGTAACATACACCAATATTTCGATCTTTCTTTAACTGATGCTCTGAGCCTACCAGTAGTTTCCTGAACCTGAGGTTTGACAATTTGGTTAGGTTCTGTGTTTGAGGGTGGATCTCTTAATGCTCATTTCATAATTCACTAAGTTTATAGGTAGTAGAAAATGGAGAGTTCCGTGAATCTTTTGGCATAGTACTTTGGGTAACGAGATAAAAAGTTTAGCTTACTGTTAAGTTTACACTGCATTTACAATAAATAATCTCACAAGATCTATACATGTCTTGGAATAGGCTGCGGGTGGTTCCATTGTTTGAAACCGTGAAAGATCTTAGAGGCGCTGGTTCGGTTATCAGGAAATTATTATCAATTGATTGGTACTCAGATCACATTGTAAAGAACCATAACGGGCATCAAGAGGTATTCATCTTAAAAGCCATTTCGAAATTGATTTAATTAGAATTTTTGATAAACTTTCTTTGATCTTAAACATCTCATGAATAGGTGATGGTTGGATATTCTGATTCTGGTAAAGATGCTGGGCGGTTCACTGCTGCATGGGAGCTTTACAAAGCCCAAGAGGATGTTGCGGCAGCATGCAAAGATCATAAAGTTAAAGTAACTCTATTCCATGGGCGAGGAGGGAGTATTGGTCGTGGTGGTGGACCAACATATCTTGCCATTCAATCCCAGCCACCAGGTTCAGTAATGGTGAGTTGCCTATAATATGTGCATCAGGGAAGGCAGTGATTAGTTAGTGTTTACATTCTATTATCTCCTTTTATTTTCTTTTTTCTGTCGAAATTTGTAAATGCTGTTATTGCTATGCTCCATCTTAAGACTAGAACATGCTAAGAAAAGTTTTATAAAACGGTCGTTGCTTAACAAAATCGGCACTAGCTGGTTTTGTTTCTCGCCGTTAGTGTAGGCAACGGCGTTTCACATTTATAATAGCCGTAACTTTGTTATATAGCATTAATGGCTGTTATACCTGTTGTTTGTGAAAAAAACACAGTTATTTTCGCAACCTTTAATACTCAGATTTTGAGGTTGAAATGAAGCATTTGCCATATTTAACTGAAAAATGAAGAAAAAATAGGAGGAAGAATCGTTTTCAGGAGGCAAATATAGGAGGTTGTTCCCTGTATAGAAAAAGGTAAAAAGGAGAGAAAAATAAAGAAGAAAAAGAAAAACCACTGCAAATATTATATAGAGGAGTCGTTCACAGTGAAGAAGAAAAGGAACGGGGAGGTGGCAAAATTTTAGGCTTACCATGTCTTTCATAAACTTAATCCTTGAAGACAAAAACTTAGGATAATTTTGTTTACTTAAGCCCACTGTTTGAAGTGACAGCTAATTCTACTATTGTTGGGACTACCTTTCTTTTCCTATATGTTCTTAAAGCAATAATGTGGCCTAGTTTTTAGAATATTTTTATGGGTTAATACTCAATACATTCATTTATCCTTATCGGGTGTATTATCCCTTACACCCTTTAGAAAAAATTGTCTCTAGTACGCCCTTATATATTGGTATTTTGTCTCCTAATCCTTTTTGCTACTCTAAAGACTAAAATGCCCCTGCTCAACAAAAAGAAAATCAATGTTAAAAAAATAAATAAAAAACTAATTAACTTTTCAAACCTTAACAAAACTTGAAAAACCTAGAAAATAGAAACAAAATTCAAATTAAAAAATTGAAAAATCTAGAAACTTGAAATCTTTCAAGAAAATTGAACTCATATATATAAACATTGGTAACTAATGATACCATATATTTAAATTTAGTTTTTCCTTAGCACCTGCATATGTGATGAATCGTATTATAAATTTTCGTGACACATGCATGCAAATTTATCACAAAAAATGTTATTATATGCTTATTCAAAACAATTATCAAATTAACATGTGAAATTGAATTTTTTTCACGAGTTGCTAAATGATTCACAACAATGATAGCCGCAACAAATTAATGTTATTTCTACAATCCGCGATTGCGATCCATTACCGATTCTTTTATCTTGCTTGCAATTTGTATTTAGCTAGTATTTTTGTTTGTTTTTTGTTCTGCATATTGCTATTTCTGACTTGTATCTGAACTTGTAGACTCATTCATTTCTAAGCATGAAGTCAATTGTTTAAGGATTTAGCCTGCACCTTCTTACTAAAAACCTGTGATGTCCTTTCAATTGTCAGGGGACTCTCAGGTCAACTGAGCAAGGAGAAATGGTGCAAGCCAAGTTTGGGCTGCCACACTCAGCTGTTAGACAGCTGGAGATATACACAACTGCAGTTCTTCTTGCGACATTAAAACCCCCAGAGCTACCTCGAGAAGAAAAATGGCGTAATCTCATGGATGAGATTTCAGAAATCAGCTGCCAAAATTACCGAAGCACAGTATATGAAAACCCAGAATTTCTGGCCTACTTTCACGAGGCTACTCCACAAGCTGAGCTTGGTTTCCTTAACATAGGAAGCCGACCCACAAGAAGAAAGAGCTCAACAGGAATCGGACATCTTCGTGCCATTCCATGGGTATTTGCGTGGACCCAAACAAGATTTGTTCTTCCAGCATGGCTAGGAGTTGGGGCAGGTTTGAAGGGTGTTTGTGAGAAGGGGCACACTGAAGACCTGAAAGCAATGTACAAAGAATGGCCTTTCTTCCAATCTACCATAGACCTGATAGAGATGATTTTGGGGAAGGCAGACATTCCTATAGCGAAGCACTACGATGAAGTGCTCGTATCTGATAAGAATCGGAGAGAACTTGGTGCTGAATTAAGAAGGGAACTCTTAACAACCGAGAAGTGTGTATTGGTGGTTAGTGGGCATGAGAAGTTATCAGAAAACAACCGGAGCTTGAGGAGGCTTATCGAGAGCCGGCTACCTTATCTTAACCCTATGAATCTGTTACAGGTTGAGATTCTAAAGAGGTTAAGAAGTGATGTTGACAACCACAAACTCAGAGATGCTCTTCTTATTACTATAAATGGAATTGCTGCTGGGATGAGGAACACAGGTTGAGCAAACCCTATCAAGCTTTGCGAATGTGCAACCAGTTAAATTAAACAACCTGTTCTCTCCTCTTGAAGGGCTATCATTTTAGTGGCCTAGTTTGGGAGCATGGTATCTGTATCTGGGATCACGTTTTTTCTTTTCTTGTTCTCTTGAAATATTTATGCAGATAATAAATTTCCTTAAAATGCAAAACCACTTACTCCCTTCCGACCGATTTTTGTAAATTATGGAAATCATTCAAACTTTGTCATTGTCACTAGAATTGTTTTCATATTTATCAATAAAACTCCTATTAAGACAGGTTTTGTGCCAAAACTGGTGTCTGGCTTTGTTTTGATCTTGTTTTCAGGAATGAAAACTCCTTGGCTGGGTTCAACCTTCAATTCAATTGGTGGCAGTCAAAAAATAATTAAAATTAAAAGGAATAAAAACAATCTCTTGCGTATATAGAAGTTAAATTGTAGATTTCTTTTTTAGAAAATTGTTTATCTGCGAGGATCACTTTATATAAATCACATCAAAAATATAATAAAACTGTGCGCTGAAGCTACAGGAGCTTAATCAAGGGGAAATTGCTGATTTCTGGGGGGGGAGTTCCAGAAGGAGCTTGAATTTAATTACAGCAACCTCCTCATTTTAATTTGAAACGACCTCCATGGTTACCGCTAATTAACCTGTGCGCGCCCTATATAAACCTCCCTACATCCCTATTTACTTTAGCATTAAATCATTATAAAAGAAAAATAATAATTCATTAATCAACATGACGGGACAATTTTCAAGGTCAAGGAGCGTGTTCTCTCTTTGATGACCCGCAATTTCAGCATCTGCATGGCCCCGATGATCGATGAAAACCCCCTTTCTTTATTGAATTTGGTTCTCTTTTCATCAGAATCTTCAATTTGATCCCTGGAAATAACAAGTCTAAGATTTTTCCTCCTTTTCCCTTGATACGACACAAGCGGTTCTTTTTAAAATAAAAATTAATTAGTTTAATCCTGGGAACAAAACAATTATCCAATAGTTTCATTAAAAAACGGATGTTATTGAACATAACCGAAATAATTCATGAGGCTCCCAAAGTCTTCAAATCCTAGCTAGTTCCACCAAGATCCAAACTTCAAGTAAACGCCGAGTTCATCTGCAGAGAATGCTAAGCGAGAGAGAAACAAGAGAGGATCGAATCATCATAGACTGGCTATTGTTATCAATTTGGACAACCATAGACAACATCGGACACTAATTTGTTCCCCACGAGTAATTATTGACCGAAGAAGAACAAACGACTCACCCTAGCTTGCAGGTAGAGACCATTAATGTAGTCATATTGCTTTCTTATAGAGACTACATTCGTCACATAGAAGAGTAGAGGTCAATTTAATCACAGCTGTTTAAGTTGGTCATCATGGTTTCTTTCTAGAGATCTGCTATTCTGTTTTAAGAATATTTTTGAATATTTTATATTTTAAATTAAAAAAATTTAGTATTTTTATATAATTTTTTTATGCTGATGTTAAAAATTATTTTAAATCACACTCTCAGACATTAAAAATTATTTTGAATCACACTTTCAAACAGACACTAAATTAGGCACGGACTAATAATAATAATAATAATAATAATAAACCGTCAAGTCAAATCTAACGGACTTTCTGATTTTGATGTGAATATTTTGAATTTGATTGGAGAAAACATGCATGATATAATGGGAAAACAAAATACAACAAATCAAACATATGAGAAATTGAGAACAAGCAATTATGTGGGATTGATTGATAACGAATAACAAACGATCAGATCAAGACCGATCTGTTTATAGTTCAAAATCTGATTACCAATCTTGTGGTTTTTATATGAATACGAATACTTTGATTTGTACAGATCTCCCCCGGCCCCTCTTTTATCTCAGCAAGCAATCGTGGGATCGATTGATAGGGGATGCCTAATTATAATTAGCTAGATGATCAAAACCAATTTGTTTGGACAGAAACCGACAGTGAATGGATACTGGCACTGCTTCTGTATTCAAAATGCCATGCTAAAATCCTACGTCCGGATGGCAATCTTGTGTGGAATCAGATGTCCTGAATCTAAATATACAGATCTCCCCCCCTCTTTTATCTCCATTTCCCTTTCGAGATAAGAAGATGCTATATGTTCTTCAAAAGAGATACCACGCTGCTGCAGTTATACGGAAGTGAGGTTCCATCAAACATATCTGTAAAACCTGCTGCCTGCTATAATTGAAGCTACCTCAAGCAACCACAGACCATTCCTTTTTCTTTTCTGAGTGATGTCCAGCTTACTTTGAATTTCAACTCATCTCATCTCGCTTGGTGGGATATATAATTTTTCTGTTTTATACTTTTAGTGACTCATAATGCAGCAGGCTTGCACCGGACTGTCTTGTACGTAAATTTCTTCAAGTGGGAAATGGTCATGTCATTTCTTTTTACTGGATTCTGACTTCCCTTGACAATTAATATCAGGCATATATATCTTTCTTTTCTTAGGTGCGAATTAATGCCTATCGATCCAAGTTAGCTACCTGATCTATTTGCAGTGCACACCCATCTAACTTTTTTATTCCAAACCCTAGCTAGCTAGCTAGGTATATGTATTGCCCTACCTACCTAGCTCGTTTCATTTTCCTATATATTATTGTGCAAAACTTGAACACTGGTATTCAAGAAAATATGATAAAATCTGAACATATCATACAGACAGTGCAGCTGGAAGAATTCGAACCATCCAGGTCTATTCAGGAACATAATTATGCAAGCCTGTTTGAGCATGTTTTCAATGTCAACTCAACATCATTGTACATTATAGTGGATTTGATCTCTCTACTTAAGTCCTCTTTTTTTTCTTTTCTTGATAATTATATACAGAATCCGTAGAATAATCAGGGGGCCGGAAACATTTATTTCCTGGGAGAAAATGAGAAGTGACAAGACAAGTCTGGCTCGCTGATTACTGATCAGTTATTCTCTCAGGAAGCACACGCCCCATTAATCAATATATAATGCAAACAATTTTGAGCAGGCTTGCCTGAGTTTAAACTCCAATGCATGCATGCAGCTCAACTGTCGAACCATCCATTAGTACTGATCAAGTTTGCTACGAGTAATTAAGACTTCCAAATATCATCAAAAACTTAAAAATAAATTTATATGTTTTCTACGTACCCGCCCCATGTATATATTATGAAACCACTCGCGTGATATTGTGAAGTTTGATTTTCTAATCAGCACGTATAGAGATGATGAATCAACAAGCATGGACATTTGTACTGGGAACTTGAAAATTGGGGGGAATGGTATATCATGGGAGTCAAAATAAAAAAGATTTTTTGTCCAGCGGAAATTCAAAACAACGTTACGGAAAAATCTAAATAGATCTCAAGGGGGCCATAGCATGTCAAATTTTCAACTGTATAGCTTAATGCCACAGCAGAAGTTGTGTTGAATTGACACTGATTATATGTTTACTTGATCGCAAGTGATGTCTATGTCCAACCATGAAATGAAATTCCAATATATATATATATATATATTATAACACCAATATCTATTATCGTGCACCTAAAATTAAGGCTAAACTTGTTGCCGAGGGTACAAGTGCACCGGCCAGGATGTATTATTGTCCTTTGCTTGATGCCTTGATGGAGGATATATCTTGATCTTGCTTGCTTGCTTGATGCCTTGATGGAGGATATATCTCGATCTTGCTTGCTTGCTTGATGCCTTGATGGAGGATATATCTTGATCTTGCGGTCAGTCTTCAATCTTGATATAAAAAAAATCCCCATTAGAAATTGTGAATAATAAATAGATCGACAAGAGACAGTATTTTGAATCACAATCATATATAATCAGATTTATGGGATAAAAATACTAAGCAACCAAGTACATATTCCTAAGATTATCGATGTAAACTACAGAGTTTATATTATAAGATGCCATTTGGCATCTGCTTAGCATAACAGCAAGGAGAGTGGGATAATTGATCTTTTTAATTTCAAGAACTAATTATCAAATCATGCATTATCATTGCTGTTCTTATTCTCGTACAGTGCATCATTATTGGCCGTCACAATTACCATGCACTTAATCCAAATGACTAAAATAAAAATACAAATGGAAGATCGTGGCAAATGGGGCTAAGCTAATTTATAATTATTAAGAAACCATCTCACTTTAAAGAAACTATTTTATAGTCTTGTTGACTCAACGATCATGAATTCGAATCTCACCATCCTCATTCTATTTAATA
>CM063597.1:10553851-10629151 GCA_032356905.1 Salix exigua
AGAGGAGGCCGAGATGGTTCTTCTTGTGGCGGTGATGTCGAAAATGGTGGTGTGTGGTGATTGAGAGAAGTGTTAGAAGCTTACTGCTAGACTGTGCTACCATCGTTGCTGCTTCTATGCTAGGGCTTGCTGTTGTTGGAGGTCACGTTGGAGCTTCTAACGTGGAGGAAAAGCTGTCGGTGCTAAGGGGGATGATTAATACAATGTTTATTAAGAATCAAGCAAAAAGAAATACCCTAAACTTTGATGTGTCTACGGTTTCGGCGTGGAGCTTCAATAGTAGAACCAAACTTCCACTAAGAGAGGTCCAAGGCTAGCAGCACCCTAATGATCATCAAATTAATAATTGGATTTAATCATGTTCGTTTTATTTTCTTCGTTTTATTATAGCGGTCTGACCACTTAAACTCATGTATGTCAACATGATTCATATACTCTTCCTGTTACATGTCCCACCCGATACCTCCTCAATTATTGCTCGGCCTTTCCCGGCTAATTGGCTGTCGAGGCCTGACCTCCTGAACGCTCAGGATTTCACCACATGTCCTCGTCCATATTCACCTTTTACGGCAGAATTATTAAATTAAACATGATTGGTGATGTTAACACGCTCTCCACAAATAATGATATTCTCCTGATCACTGCAAAAATAGTGCTTAATCCTGTACTGCATACTCTATATAGCGGCTGCTCTAATTTTCTCGCGAATAACTTTTGTTAAAGATACGAGAATATAGCCATGATTCCCCCACTTCTCTTTCTTTACGACCAAGCTCCATCATGCTAAATTACCAATAGACATAAAAACGAAAGAAAAAGTGAATCTCTTGCGTGTTTGTCATTGAGAATAATCCTAGTAATTAGTAATTAAAATCATAGCTATATATATATATATAGACACACACACATACACACACAGTACTGATGGCTAACGCTAAAAAGTTTCTTTACAAACTGAAACGATATTGTTTTAATTAAACACAAAATGATAGACCGAGTTGACCCGATAACTTGCATGTTAATCTTATAACATAGCTGACCTTTCTGCTTTTGAATATACGGGAAAAAAACGTCGAAAAGGATGGAAAGCAACCACTTAAACTTACTTTGATTCCTCTCGTGTAGTATGATAAAAAAGCCATTATTATTTTATTTTATTTTATTTTATTTTATTTTTAAGAAATATCTGATCCAATTCATGTCATAATCAAGTCAATAATATAGTATCAAAACTATTACGTGAATTACACAGCTACCAAGAAAAACAATCAATCAAACTGAGATCAATTTCTGTCGTCCTCAAGGACCTGACCCAAGGGGCTCGGGTGCGATTGTGATTTATCTCAGATAATTAAATGTATGTACAAAGGTGTGATGTTTATTTTGTTGCAAGACATTATGTTTGTGTTCCTCGATTAGGGGTTCACAAGTGTCTTTTCCTTATTAGGATGATCTACTCCTCCCTTCCTCCCACTTTTTGTTTTTTGGTATTCATATATTGGAAATTAATTATTGATCCATTCATCTTTTACATCCTGATCAAATATAATTACATATTTATAGGTACTGTTACCCTTGAGTTTCAGAAAAGTAAACAAATTATTATTTGATTATTAATATATGATGACTATATATGTATTATAGTTTTTTATTTATTTATGAAAATGTACTATAGTTGCTAATATATAGATATTTCGAGTTTAATTTCTAATATATATATATATATATATATATATATATATATATATATATATATATTCCGAAAACTGAGCTAGGCTAGTGGATCCTCCTTGCCTTTCTTGTATATCCAGGCAATCAAACAACAAGGATTGATAACATATACAGAATCAATAACCATGTTTGCGCTGAAACCGATAGAATTTCATGCTTATAATCATGTTCAACACACACACCACACATGGATTCGTGCATGAAGCAAGGATTCGTGCTAATTAAGATGCCCAGGCTTTGAATCGTGAGGTCTAAATCTTCAGAGTGGATGCTCCATTCGATCACCTACACTCAAACTTCAAATCCAAGTTGCTAGCTAGCTGGTTCAATGTATCAGAATTGGGTACAATTATAGTGGTGTTCTTGGGGCTAGCTAGGAAAGATGAAGGAATACTTTGAATCTCAAACTCAACAGGATTTAAGTGGATGCTTCACTTTAGGAAGACAGTGACAAAATTCTTGGCTGTTAGATCACTTCCATTTCTTAAGGTACTGAGTGGAGGCAACGATCGTACACTCAAGATGCAAAGGTCGAGGGGACATTGATAGTGCCAGCTTTTTCATGCGTCCCTAATGTATATCATCAGTCAGGGCACTTTTAGTTTCTCAGTCTTTCATCCTCCCCACATTCTATCGTGTATCAGTACTGCCTGCCCATTCCTGTAGTTCCTTATTATGTAGACTTAAAATCATTTTACAGTTCTTGCATTGTATAGACAAGTCTCTGATGTTCTGCAGGGGTAAAACCATGAATGCTTGTTATATGTATGTATGGAATGAATGTAATGTAATATATTTCGATCGATTTGAGGAACTTCTGGTGGGTCTGCCTACATTTTCCCTCTGAATTGCTGTCACAATGAAGTTAATTAGACTAAAGCAACACTGTAACCTGAACTTATAGATGATCTCCTAAAAGTTGTAAGAATCTGGATGGCAAAAAATTAACAGAGAGAAAGCTAGCTAGCTGCAAACAATTAAAGACAATTATCAATCCAGGAAGAAACGATAAAAGGAATCCAAAAAAGGAAAAAAGGGATTTTCATCTGTACTTTCAGAAACCCAAATCCTTTGATCGCACTCTCAGAAATCATGCCGTGTCTAAAATCCTTAATCTCCTCAAATGTAGACTGCATGACTCTTAAACTTTGCTTCTCATATTTATTGATGAAATGATCTTCTAGGAAACACCACCTCGACAAAAAAGAAAAAAGAAAAAAAAGGGGGTCCTTTCCTGATGCTTTTCTTATAGCAGTAAAAGATGCCAGGTCAGCAGCCATAATTTGGATATGCTGGACCTTTATTTGCCAATAGGAATAGGACAAAGCATAATATCTATGTATGCCTGTTCTTTGCAGATTTTCATGCAATTTGGACAAGACCAGTACAGACCTGTTTTCTACCGCAACTTTTATGTTTATTTTTAGACACTAGTCGTTTCTTTTTAAAATATTTTTATTTTTATTTTTTAAAATTTATTTTTAATATCATTACAGTAAAATCTATTTAATTTAGAGTTGACCCGATATAATCTATTTAATTTAACCAGTTCAAATATAGCTTTATTAATCATTAAAAAATTTTGAGAATATAATTAATAAAAAATAATGAAATTCACATAAAAAAGACCTTTCCAGTCTAATTTCAAATCATAATAAGTTGACCAAGTATAATTGAGTTGATTGATACCGCCTAAATACATATTGACCAATTTTTAATAAAAAAAAATAGAGGACAAGATTAAAAAAAATCAAAAAATCAACCTAGTATGAATTTACAATTAAATCACATGAGATCAAGCTGTTTTAATTTAATTAAGTTAATTCAACTTTTTAAAAAATAACTTGAGTATTTCAGATGAATGTTATAAAAAAGAATATGAGAATAAAATTGAATAAATAAATAAATTAAAAGAATACAGAAAGGAGAATAGTGAAGAAAAAAATGTACTTAAATTTTTTTTTCCAGTTTTTTTTATTATTATAGGAGGTAATTCCCTTTAACATTCTAAAGTATTGTTTTTGTTTTGATCGGCATCAGCATTGATTGCTTTGCTGGCACCGACAAATATTTTTTATATTTTGCAATCCCTTTGAAATCAAAGCAATCGATATAGTTTTACCTTTTATTTAGTCACGCACGCATCCAGGAGGGGTGGCTTTAAACCCTAAAGATAAGATTTCGAAGTTCTCGAAATAACCTTTAAACTTGTAAGGAATTTAAAGGTCCTCGAAAACAAATCTATAAATCTTGGCTACCCTACTTACCAAAGTTAGGTTTACTGTTTTTTTTAAATCGAAACTTATAAAAAAACCAGTAAATCGAAACTAAAATGAACAGGTTCGAATAAAAAAAATGCTATAATTGTTTTTATTCTTCTAGTTTGGTTCAATTTTTTGGTTTTGTTTCTATTTTGGTTAAATGAGAGAAGAGAAAACCTGGTTAGAGTAAAAAAAAAGCTAATAAATCTAAAATTATTTTTTGGTATTTAAGTTAAAAAAAAAGAACTGAATCCAAACCTGTCGGTTTAAATCATATTTGTTTTTTTTTATTTGATTGTTTTTATTGATAAAAACTAAACCGAATAAAAAATGATCACAATATAGTACATAATAAAAACACCAACTTAAACCAAGGATCAAGAAACATTTTGTGAGGTTAAATAAAATTTGATCTCAACCCTCGTACACGTGAATACAGAAGATCCTACTCTACATTGGGCAAGCTAGGGATCTCATAAGCCGATAAACCAAGAAGAATTCTATGAAAAATGGGAACGAGATAAGAATGAAAGAGCACGACAACAATATTTTCATGAGAAGCAACGTGTAAAACCTACCATCATCCTTTTGATAGCTAAGTGGAGAGAAAAGAAATTTGCAAAAGGGCAATCACAGAAAGCAAATTGGACACTTGTCATAAAAAGGCAAAGATGATAGTATGCGAATCCAATTTACTGTGTGGGGAAAAAAGAAGCTTGTGTTCCTAGCATCCCCATCTAGAGATATTTCAATCACGATGAGAATCCTAGGCTAGCATTTAACTCTATAAATTAAGGTTTCTTTTTTAACATACAAGTGTATAAAATGAGATCAAAGTCTACTATCTGTAATTTAAAATAATACAAATTATATTTAATATTTTGAGTTAATATATTTAACTGTATCATTTTTATTTTACTTGATAAAAATTAATTATAAGGCAGTAGGAACATATGCTCGAAGAATTTCTACTTGAAAATATATGTTGAATAATAATATAAATGAGATTTATCAAAAATCTTGAATTTTGGAGGTGAAATGCTCTCTTAGGGCAACTTATATTCGTAATTGGTGACATGCTTGTAGTGAACAAAAACATAACATGAGAATATTTTAGGCAATTTTGACCTTCTTTTCAATCTTAAATAAAATTAGAGATGCTCATGATTTCAAGTCTTTAAATGATCAAATGGAATCTCAATTGAGTGTCAGTTTATTTTTTACACTTCAAAAGTATTTTTCAAAGAAAATGAGATTTCTTTATGATATAAAAAATATTTAAAAACAATTGCTATCATATTCTTAAACACCTTCTTAATTTAAGATCGATGAATATGATAAAATATAATTATTATATTATACGAGAGTTTGAATCAACTGTTCAACGTATCATACTGTTATAAGAAGAAAATGAACTGCCCCAACACATTATTTTCTGATAATTGAATGGAATTCATAATTGAATTCTGATTATGTTTTAAATAAAAAACTTTAAAAAACACATATTGCTTGCACATTTTGCCTAACACGTAGAAAATACAATTATCACTAACGAACGGTTTAACATGGATTCCAGCAAATTAGTGGAAGAAGATGAAAGGGAGAGAGAGAGAGAAGGGGGTGGGGTGAACAATAAAAGAAGAGCACGTACTTTTTCATGAAGACGACGCCACTTTCAACGAAGACACGATCTGAACCACTATCTATTGGATTGAGCGGGCATTCGACACGTAGAAAGGGCACGAGGAACCCACTTTTCCGTAAGACATCCCTGAAAAAAGAGATACGTCTATGCCTTCTTCCGCATCAAGAAAACCGAAGAGGGGGTAAGGGGGTACGTTTTGCTGGTTACTGTTTGCTCCTGCTCTTCCCTGCCTCACAGCTAAGTGGATATGCACATATGATGATGATGATAATTATAACCCACTGCTTTATTTCAACTTTAATGTATTTGCTATCAAAATAGAAAACTATTTCGTAATTATTCTGTGTACTACATTATTCACAGGGAAAGCATAAAATGGTTGCAAATGTCATGTATTTTGTCCGTCGAACTCCAAAAAAAAAAATCCAGGTGCCCTTCACTGAATTATTCGGCATCAAAATATAGAGACCGTCCGGTCCATGCATGACCCCCACCTAGATCTGTTTAGGATTTTTTTTATTTGTCTTACGAACGAATTGCTTACATTCTTATAGCCAATCATTAAACCTCACACCCACCTGAAATATGCCATGTTTTTTGGAGATCTTATAATTTCCCTATCAAGTTATATAGCCTTGTGTCCAGATTTTGATGCTTGGGAAGATAAATTTCCTGTTTTGGAGTAATTTTATTTGGCATCACCACCATGTTACAATGAGTTTGTGGAAAGATTACGGTTTGATAGGCACCTTTTGCCCTTCAACTACTGAAGTTATGGTGCATTCAGGTCTATATTATTAATCAAGTCGATTTTATTAATTTGCAGTTAACTTCAAGTGATGGTGTCCACAATGAAGAAGGCAGCGACGACAGATTGCTGTTGCTGTGTCTTCTTGTTGTCATGCTGTGAAAAACTTGAGTGGGTATAATATAAACTGTATCAGTTTTGAATATATTCTGTCCGACAGAGAAAGAAAAATGAAATGGAAAGAGAGAGAGAGAGAGGGTGCAGGCGATGCAACCTGTCTTCGCACGCTAGCTAAAGCCTAAAGGATATATTGACAGAGTGTAAGGCTGCAAGGGTAAGAACGATTCCAGGGAACTAAAAATAATTTTGCAACTCTGTGAAGAAGAGTACTTGATATCTATTTTATTTATTTATAATGGGATTTAAAAATATATTTTTAAAGGGGGGATTAAAAAAATGACAATTAAAGGGGGTTAATTTAACTAAAAATGACAATTAAAAAGACTTGAAGATATATCGAGTTATTTTGAAAAATCATATAGATTACAAATAAAAATAAATAATGAAGTTAATCTCTAATTAAAGGTTGACGTTGAAAAAACGAGTTTTTTAATAAAAAAAAAACCCAAAAACCATAGGCAAGTTTTCTAATCTTCCAAACTCCCAGCCACTGAAATCCTAATTAAAGGACTAGATTTGACATGAAAATTAAATAGTAACGGTTGGAATTGAAAAACAAATTCAATTGAGAAACAGATTTAAAATAAAAAAAATAGCGAGAAAAAAATAAGGTCCGAATCTGAGAGATGAAAAATATTAAAGAATGATGAAATTAATAATTAATAATTTTATAAATCAATTCAAATAAAATAAATATCAATAAAAAAATCATAGACTAAATTTCAAAATAAAAATAAATTAAAAGGTTTCTTTGAAAATATAGAATTTAGAAATAAGAATTAAGGATGAAAAGTGTCGGTTTGGAGTGTAATTTAAGTCGATTTTGAAAATATTTTTCATTTATAAATACACTCGACACTTCAGACTCAAAATTCCCCAATCAATTTTCCATCAGCTCAACTCAAATCTTAAATTTTCAATCTCTAATCTAGTAATTCCTCTCAATCTCTAACTCAAAATCTAAAACCGTAACTTGTTCTTCCACACGGCAACACCATCCTCATTGGTTCTTCATTTCTTCCCCAAATCATCTCTGCACAATATCTAGGCACAGAAAAACCCCACCATTGTTAGCATCAGATTGAGTTAGTGTTCCGTCGTTCCCATTACCACAAAGCCCCCTATAGTGAGCTAAATAAGGGTCGGTGTTTGGCAAAGGGACAAAACCAATCTTGGCGTAGACCTCATCAATGTCAGGGTCAACAAGGAATTTGATAGTGGCAACATGGTAGAGGATCAGAGAAGGGATATTTTGAGGGAAATTGACAGGGGATTGAGAGTGCTTGGCATGACCTTGTGGAAAATAAAAGACTATATTGTTGGAATTTTTTTCTATTATATTTATAATTATTTTTCAATTACATTGATAATACTATTATATTAAATATCATTTTCTATTACAATGTTGGAAAGTGAAATATAATACTATTATATCAATAATTATTTTCTATTACATTGATAATAATTTTTTAATTTCTTTCGTGTTTATTTTTGGTAGGAATTTGAGCAAAACAAGAGATGTTTTAGATCCCATTAGCCTTAATAACATTGATCTATTGAATGAATGAATTTGTGAAGACCCCAATCTTTTTAATGGAGTGGATATAAGTTGAGAGAGTATTGAAGCATCTTTATCTACTTTAAATTTAGATGATGAAGAGACATGTTTTAATGACGAGAATGAGTTTGGTGGAAATGAAATGTCCAGTTGATGACTTTCCTTATATTCCATCACAAGATTAAGATCCTTATTCTATATTAATAATATAGAAGATGTTTGATTTATATTTCTTTTATTTTAGAAAACTTTACTTTCATAATATTTGGAATTTTAAAGATGTTTCTAATTTTAAGATTATGTTTGTTTGACTTTGTGTTTGTATTGTATAATTTAAAGTTAATTTATCTTGAATTTTAATTATGCATGTTAAATTAATATTTTTTTTCATATATATATATATATATATATATATATATATATATACTTATATTACCAGTATAACCTCGAAACGGCACGCCAAAATGCTCTGAAACTATAACGTTCTGTGCCAATAGAAAAACTGGAACGGTATTGACAACCTTGATCAGCACTACCGGAAGAAAAGAAAAGGAGGAAAAAACCTCACCTCTGGCAACACAAGTTCAAGACATAGAGTATTTTATTTATTTGAGGAAATTCTATCTGAAAAATATATTTTATGAGTTTAAGTGAGTGGGTAAAACTCTGACTATCTCAGATTTATATAAAAAAAGTACATATTGATTCAAATTCAAAATCTACTTAATATAAAGATTTCAAATTTTTTTATCATCTTGGAGTAACATAGAGACCTTAACGAGTAGCATGTATTGACATATTATGGAACGAACAAAAATAAAAGAACAGGCAAGAGGTATTGATTTACTCATGAATTAATTATAGGTGGGAAAATGACGACACTGAAATTCATGAATACATCTCCCCTAGACCCAAATAGCAACAGCAATAGCAAAATAGTAAATGGCAATAGCAATAGTTATTGATTGGGTGAGGACACGAGTCCCCCCCCTTCCTCGTAGTTGGTCGACCAGCTGCATCATGGATCATGGATCGCACCCAAGTCCACTTCTCGTGCCTTCCTCACTCCCTTTATATAAGACACCAAACTACCACCTATTCTTGCATGTGATCACTCTTTGCTCCCTCCCCACTTTGATCACGTCTCTTCTTCTTCTTCTTCTTCTTCTTCTTCTCCTCTGAAACTATGATGCCTCCTGAGCAAGATAATACTAATACTAGCACCGCTGGCAATACTGGACCGTCTAGCATCATTCTCACAAACTGGACCGAGACTGTCACAGTTCATGCTGAACCTTCCGTTTCTTCATCTATCAGTACCATGAGCTCATGTTCAGCGCAAGATCAAGGATTACAGGGTCAACAAGAGCCGTCCCTGTCAAGATCATTCACGATTTTACGTGCATCCTTGCGTCCTGTAACACTTATGGTACTTTTTTCTATAAATAATCCGCTAAGCGTTATATATTTTCCTTTCTCTCCTAGCTAGCTAATTGTTTAATTGGTTTTGCAGTTTGCAGATGTTGCGTATAGCGTGTGTCTGTCCACGAAAGGAACCGGGTTTACTTCGGGTGAACCAAAATCTGCGAGAGCAGTACTTAATGGTGTTAGCGGTGTCGTTCGGCCCGGCGAACTGCTAGCAATGCTAGGTCCATCAGGAAGTGGCAAGACAACACTTTTAACAGCTCTAGCCGGCAGATTACCCGGAAAGGTTTCTGGTTCTATAACATACAATGGCCAGGCTTTCTCTAGTTCCATGAAGCGCAAAACAGGCTTTGTCACCCAGGATGATGTGCTGTATGCCCATCTTACAGTTTTAGAGACCTTAACCTATGCTGCTTTATTAAGGCTACCAAACAAGCTTACTAGAGAAGAGAAAATAGAGCAGGCTGAGTTGGTTATAATGGAGCTTGGACTAACCAGGTGTAGAAACAGTGTAGTGGGTGGACCTTTGTTTCGGGGCATATCGGGTGGTGAACGTAAACGGGTCAGTATCGGGCAAGAAATGTTGGTTAACCCGAGTTTGTTATTGCTTGATGAACCCACTTCAGGGCTTGATTCTACCACAGCTCAACGTATTGTGGCCACTTTAAGGGGACTAGCAAGAGGTGGTAGGACTGTGATAACTACTATCCATCAACCTTCAAGTAGGTTGTATAGGATGTTTGATAAGGTGGTGGTTTTGTCGGATGGGTGTCCGATTTATAGCGGGCAGGCCGGTCGGGTCATGGAATATTTTGAATCATTAGGATACAATCCCGGGTTCAACTTCATGAATCCTGCTGATTTTCTGCTTGATCTCGCTAATGGTAAGTTAAAATAATAGTCCCCATGTATATATATATATATATACTGAGTAATTGACACAAACTTATACGTGCAAGTACATTCACACACTTTAAAATGTAATTGCGTGCTGTCGCTAGATTTGTTTTCCTTCTCTCATTCTTTTATCTCTCTTTATTTTTCTGGATAATAATGTTTTCTGTAGCAGGAAAATATAAAGGTAACTGAAATATAAAGTGCTCATGTAGAACATGGGAGGTGACAGGGACTGAAGACTAAATGTAGTTATAGATATGGTTGGCTAATGTGAGCTATCTGTGATGGTTTTGTTTTTTATTTCCGCCTCTCAAGTCTCAACATAAGCCATCAAGTTCAAGATTTACAAGTGTCAACGTCACAACTTGCCGAGCAGCTAGCTAGTAAAATTATTTTTCATTTATTTACATTGTGGAGTAAGGAATGTATCCTTTCTCTATATCTGTGGTTCCTGTAAAAAAAAATAAGTACTTTCATCATGCATTTGACAAAGATGGTTCAACCATCACCATAATTGTCTTGCCTCTCTGAAATATCAGTCTTTCCATTTCTGCTAATAACATTACTCAAATGGTTGTTCTTTGAAAGATTAGTATAAATGAAAAAATATTTTGTAAGAATTTTAGAGCAACGGGTTGTTTTGGTCAGGTATCAAGTCAAAAGAAGTCTACTGAGTCTAATGTGATTTCAGATATTCTGTACTCAATCTTTTCTTTTTCTTTGATGGTGATTTTTTTCTATTTTCTTATAATTTCAAACTTTTTATTTATTTATTTATTTTCCCCCACCACTTCTTTATTTTGAGGTCTATCATGACGAACAATTGCGTCGCTCATTTGAATCTTTGATCTTGGGCAAAATGACTTGAACTGATCCAAATTTCAAATAACATTACTAAAAATGATTTTCAGTTTTATTGTATATGATATCATTTTCTCATTCTACTTAATTTTCCTCTAGCTCTTAAGATTTCTTGGACATGCAGGTTTAGTTCCTGATACCACCAGATCACAAGATGACCAGCTGGAGTTTCAGGGAAGATTGGAGCACCATGATGATCAAAATTCAGCAAAACAGTCTTTGATATCGTCTTATAAGAGCAACTTGTATCCTCTGTTGATATCTGAAATTCATCGAAATGCTCAAGACCCGGTTCTTCCTTCATCATCACTGAGAGGTAAGTAAGAACCTTCTTCTCCATGCCAGGTTGATTCAATTATTTGTTGCTTAAAGTGACAATAAGGAACAGCGCCGCTTTTAGTGATTATTGTCTTATGTTTTATCAGGTTCTGAGGTTCAATGGACCACCAGCTGGTGGCAGCAGTTCAAGGTATTGCTGAGAAGGGGCTTGCAAGAAAGGAAGCACGAGTCTTATTCAGGCTTAAGGATTTTCCAAGTTATGTCTGTTTCGATTCTTTCTGGCCTTTTATGGTGGCACTCTGATACTTCACACATACAAGATCAGGTATTGTTTTGCCCTGCAGTCTGCACTCTGACTTCCAAGCTCTTAGTAAACTAGCAGCTTAGTTGATCTGAATGATAATTACGGTGGCCACTGGATTGGATTGAAATGACCAATTCTAGCAGGTTCCTGAGAGAAAAAAACGTTGAAGTGATCTTTGGTGCCCTGCTTGAGTGTTCTAAAATCTGATATCTAATTGCAATTGGAACTCGTGTTTCTTTCTTCTCTGACCCTCATTCTTATTTATGACAAAATTGCTATAACAGGTGGGACTTCTCTTCTTTTTCTCCATCTTCTGGGGCTTTTTCCCACTGTTCAATGCTATATTTGCATTCCCTCAGGAGCGGCCGATGCTAATAAAAGAACGTTCCTCGGGCATGTACAGGCTCTCCTCCTATTATTTTGCAAGAATGGCTGGTGACTTACCAATGGAGCTTATTCTGCCAACTATTTTTGTAACTGTCACCTATTGGATGGGTGGTCTCAAGCCTTCCCTGATCACTTTTGTTCTGACCCTCTTGATTATCCTTTTCAATGTGCTAGTCTCACAAGGGCTAGGGCTAGCCCTCGGAGCCATTTTAATGGATGTAAAACAGGCCACTACTTTAGCTTCTGTGACAATGCTTGTATTTTTACTCGCTGGTGGATACTACATTCAACACATTCCTCCATTCATAGCCTGGTTGAAGTATATCTCTTTTAGTCATTACTGCTACAAGCTACTGGTGGGGGTACAGTACTCAGCCACTGAAGTTTTTGACTGCGGTTTACAGGTGCATTGCAGGGTAATGGATTTTCCCGCTATCAAGTATCTAGAGCTTGATAATAAGTTGTGGGATGCAGCTGCTTTGACAATAATGTTTGTGGGATACAGGGTTTTGGCTTATGTGGCTCTAAGAATGGGGGAACCTCACTGACCTTATGATAAGTAATTAAAGTGCATTGACTACAATAAGGTACTTGTTTGTAGTATAGGTATTGAGAATATTGTTCTTCAATTTGATCTCATGATCTTGAATTCTGAAAGAAACTGTGATCCAATATCTTGAAGACTGGCCTGTGTGAATGTAAATTGGATACAGATTATCTGAGAGGTTGTAACATGTGTTATCCAATTACATCAACCTGTCACCATACAGGAGACTGATTATGATTTATAAAAACTCTTTTCTGTAATTGTGTATAGTTCAGTACAAATATGTTGACGAAGACCTTTTTCCTGTTATAACAAGAGAGCAAACAAATCAATTATATGATTGCCAATGAAAAAGAATCTCTGTATTCTTTAGAAGGATGAGTTAAGCGTTTGTTTTCAGCCTCCTCCTATACCTACAATATAGGATCTTAAAAAAGAATCTAAGATGATATAAGACACGGGACTTACAAATTCTCTAAGACCAATTTAGAATTGAAGGCCAAGCAATTAAGCTTCTTCTTGTGCTTCAATAGTTATTCTAACAGAACTAAATAATAAATCCTCCAAGAGGGAAATATTCCTGGCTAGCTTAATTTCTGGAAAAATTCCCTACTAGGCAAGTAGAGGTCTGCTATGCAGAGTCTTGCAATATGCAGCTACTCTTATTTCTCGTATTTTGAGTCCTACATCACTTCAATGTGAACTGTAGTGTAGTCTTTGGCATCAATCCCATGACAGTGAGAGCCCACTGATCAGAACAGAAACGAATATCTGCAAATTCTGCAGAATGCTAATTTTGTACATAAAAGCTGCTGTTTTATCAAAACTGGCAAATGTGCCATTCAATGCATATGATCCTTGAATTTGTCATTATAATAAATCCTTCCAAATTAATTGCAATGAGTGAAATTATTAATTATAACTACAGGGGGTGACATTTTCTGACTATATATTAATCAATGTAATCAAAGAACAGATTGATTCATAGCTCAACGACAGCAGGACATCTGCCAAAGGTGGGGTCCAACCATAAAATATGCACTTCCATTCTGGCTTATGCCCGGAAAATATCTGCCTCTATATTAGAATAAGCATCCAATAATGTCATTAAAATATGCCTAAGCATCTGATACAGTATCCCCCAAAAGACCGCCAGTTCAAATTATTCTATTCCTTGAAAAAACACACCTATCTTTCCATTGATTTGATGTAATCACTTATTCGAATTCCATGTCACAGTTTGGTACCCTGGCTATAAATTGGACTAACTGAAGGACCCTTACCAAGGTAGAAAGTGTCTGCAAGCTCTTTGACAGGGTACCAAAGAAGAATGTCGTCACTCAAAGCAACGAAACCTGTTGGTACTCAGGCAACCGAGCCTGTCAAGAAGCCTGCAGCTAAATCCAGCTGCAGTGCCGCCAAAGTTCCGGCCTCAAAACCAGCTCCTAAGGCCGAGCAGAAGCCCCGGGAGCCTAAAAAGAAGGTACGTGAACCAACCTTAATGTAGTTAGAAGTACGGTTGGGTTAAGAAAACATGAATTTATGCATTTTGTGTTTCCAGTCTCAAATGCATGGCCGCAATACCAAACAGCCCTATATATAGTTATCGACCTGTAACCCTAATGCACTATCAAGGTGTCTTAAACATATTATACCCACTGTTATAAATATATTCATCATAAAGTTGTAATAGCTTCTGTCGTCTAATTGAGATTTTTTAATGGTTTCATTACAGGCATCGGGGTCAAGTAAGCCAGCAGCTAAATGAGGATAAAAAGAAGTGGGGCGACATGTGAAGAACCCATGAAATAGTTATATGTATACTCATGGTGATCTTGATTATTTATATCTCTGATACGTGTGCCTCTCTCTCTTAGGCTATTAGCCTAATAAATAAAATACATACTAATTAGAAGAGTTGTTTTCCGTGGTGGGTTTTTCTTGGCGTGGTCTGGCGTTTGCTCATACTATTGCGAAAAGTTTTTGAAGAATCATGAGGGAATGCTTTCTTTGAATTAAGGGCATAATTTTTTTAGAAATATTATGTGTTAGACAGCAATATGACTCCATAGAATTAGTATATAAGAACTCGAGTATATATTCCATTAAAATAATCGTGCATGGAATTGGAAAAAGCTTATGAGATACCCTGTTGAATAGCTTTTTGTTAAGTGTAAACAAGAAATTGCTAGAGAAGAAAACGGAGTCCATATTCTCGACTCCATCAAGAGAAACTGTTCTATTGGACAGATTTCCCCCCCGACAGATCTAAAAGCTGTAATGGAAACTCGATGGAAAGGTGGAGAATTTAAGATTCGAAATTGCTGGTTTTATAAACCTAGAATCAGCAATGATTAATTGAACAAGGCAACCATGAAGCACGAGTAATCACTACTTCAATATATTTGTATCTCATCATGTCAAGTACCCAGCAACTTGTCGTAAGAAATCCAGTTCTAGCAGTTTATAGATCACCATGCTATGTAAAAATCCTGTTAACGAAAAGGGCGATTGATCAAATTAGAGGAAGCAGCTTCTAAATTCAATAAAAATGGCCGATGGTTAGATTGGATTCGAGCTAGATGGGTAACTGAAGCCTTCCCTTATTAATCCTCTCCTGGAGCAAACCCCTTTCGCAAGAATATTTAGAACCTGAAATCCAAGGTCCATCAGGATACAGTCATTCAAGCATGGGTGAAATCGAGTGGAAAATCTAGAACTAGACGTCCTGCCTCCATGTTTTTCATTAGCATACAGGAAAGCATTGAAGTCTCACAGGGATCCTATGCATGCAGAATTAGCATTAGATTCCAGTGCTGGAAATGGATTTCAATGTTGAAGATTTATTTAATTAACATGGGTGAATGAAAAATTAATCTTAAAGAACTTCTGTTTTTTTTTAAAAAAAGAAAAAAAACTTTTTTTTATAGCTAATCAAAGGTTAATAATTATGAGAATTAATTCCTTAATATTTTAGCTTGAAAGATAATTCAGTCCTTTTCTTTTGATTCAAATAGCTCTTAATTTGAAAGCACATCTAAGCCAAAATAATGTAATTGAAGTTTGGTGAGACATGTTGCAAACATTTCAATTGCATAAGTGAGAAGCAATAAGATCGTAAAGATAAAGAATTCATCATTAACAACAACATAAGAAAAATTTAGACAAGTGATTACTCTTCTTTTTTTAATTTAACTATGATTAATTTTATTAATAGTGTAAATTATAGGATTTAACTATGATTAATTGGTATATATGCATGCTGGTATATTGTTATTATATTTATATTAAAAAAAATGTTTACTTTAAGTTTTATTTTACACGTTTCTAGATTCAGACAAAACATGCACTTTAGGGTTTATAACTTAAATAATTGTTATGTTTTGTCTATTTTGTGTGTAAACATCTTTCTACTAGTTAAATATATTTACAACTTTTATTAAATCGTGTTCTTTCCAGATGTTTGTGGACATATATATTACTGCATAGAGGAAATTCTTGAGGCCATAGTGGATACCAGTATGAATGATGTTAGAATTAATGAGATTTGCATTGAGGATAAGAAGATTTTCTCTGATTTTGATTTTTAAATTTTTGAATTCTGTTTTTACTATTCATAATAGGTTTTTAGTCAAACTTGTTTAAATTTGAATAATCTTAGATATGTTGAGAGTATTATGTTTCTAGGACTTTATCATGTAAGCCTATATTAAGGCATTTCCAAATTGAATAAGAATTGAATGAATTTCCGATTCTATTTTTTAATCTCCATTCCTATAGTTGTGCACAGATTTTGATTGTTATAGTAACTGTTTCAAGAACAGTTACTGTGCAGATCATCAATTTCCAATAGTGGTATCAGAGCCTAGTTGATATTACTGGCTGAGGGAAAATTTGTGAGTGTAAACACCTGGGGGTTGAGAGAAACACTGTGAGATTTATTTGTTCTAAAAATCCATGGCTTCTTTATCCTCGTCTGCACACTCATCTGTCCCAATTTTTAATGGTGAGCATTATCACATCTGGGCCGTGAAAATGAAATATTTCTTAAGGTCTATTGGATTGTGAAATGTTATGACCACAGATGTTGATCCACCTCAATTACATGGAAATCCCACCATAGCTCAGATGAGAGCTTTTGAAGAAGAAAAGTTGAAGAAAGACAAGACAATTAAGTGTCTGCATTCTGGAATTGCAAACCATATTTTCACCAAATTATGAACCTGGAAACACCAAAGCAGATTTGGGACAAGCTTTAGATCGAATTTGAAGGCAACAGCAGAGACAAAACTGTAAAGTTGCTAGCATTCAAGAGAGAGTTCAAATTGATGAAGATGAAAGACCATGAATCTGTCAAAGTTTATTCTAGCAGATTAATGAATATAGTAAACCAGATGAGACTCCTTGGGGAGACATTTGAAGATCATAAGATTGTAGAAAAGCTTATGATGTCTGTCCCTGAAAAATTCGAAGCAAAAATCTCAGCAATAAAAGAGTCTTGCGATTTGCAAAACCTTCCCATTGCTGAGTTAATAAGCAAATTGCACATCCAGGAGCAGAGAGTGTAGATGAGGGATGATGATGTTATTAAAGGTGAATTTCAAGCAAACTTGAAAGGAAGAAAGACTGGAAATTTCTAGAAGAAAGATTTCAACAATGGCGAAAAAATCTTCTCGGAAAATAAGTCTATTGTACCTGTTAGCAGTCAAAATTTTCCACCATGTTCTTATTGCAAAATAAAAAACCATGGTGAGAATGATTGATGGTTTAAAGGAAAGACTCTTCTTTACTGTGATCATTGCAAGCAAAATGATCACAGTGAGAAGTATTGCAGATTTAAGAGAAGACAACCACAACTTGAAACTCAGCAACATGCTATTTTTTCTGAAGAAAGCAAGGATGATGATGAGCATCTGTTTATGGCAATATGTGATGATCAAAATTCCAGGAGGGATACTTGGTTGATTGACAGTGGTTGTACTAGCCACATGTCCAAATCTATCTATTTTCTCCTCAATTGACAGCTCAATCAAACCTAAGATTAAGCTAGGAAATGGAGATATTATTGAGGCAAAAGGGAAAGGAACTGTTACATACAAGCAAAAGTACAAAAATTATCACCAATGTTTTATACATTCGAGACTTGATCAGAATCTCTTGAGTGTTGCTCAGATGCTGAGGAATGGATATGAAGTGTATTTAGAGAAAAAATTTTCTTTATTACTGATTCACATGATTCAGCAATTGCAAAGATCAAGATGAAGGGTAACAACTTTTATTTGAATCTGAATGTTGTAGAAGGGCTTGCTTTAAATGCTAAAACTGATGAGAGTGTTATTTGGCACAAGAGATTCGGGCATCATAATTTCAATTCATTGATGATGTTGCATAATAATGTTTTGGTAGAAGGGATGCCTGAAATCTCTGCTAGTAAACAGATGAGTGAGGGCTGTGAATATGGAAAGCAGCACCAAAAGCCATTTCCACAATTTACGTCAAAAGGAGCATTAAGCAATTTGCAACTGGTTCATTCTGACATTTGTGAACCAATGAACATTGTATTTTTGAAAAATTTTGCTTACTTCATGTTGTTCAAAGATGAATACAGCAGGATGATTTGGGCTCGTTTTTTGAAGAGCAAGTCTCAAGTTTTTTTCAGAATTTGAAAACTTTAAGTGTTTGACTAAAACTCAAAGTGATCTAAGCATTGGCTACTCAAAGACAGGAGGAGTTGATTTAAATTGGTATGCAGATAGTGATTGGGCTAAATATATTTCCATGGCAACAGCTGAAAATTGGTTGAATAAATTGCTTGCTGATTTGGGATGAAAACAGGTTTCACCAACAAAATTTCATTGTGATAATAAGTCTTCCATTGAAATTGCTGAGAATCCAGTTCAGCATTGTAGAATAAAGCACATTAATGTGAAACTTCATTTTCTAAGGGAAGAAGCCGAGAAAAACTGGTTCATTAAAGTTCTTCATTGTTCAAATGATGTTCAGCTAGCAGACTTGATGACTAAGGGAATTCCTGGATCAAGGTTGGAGTTTATGAAGATGCAGCTCAGGTTATTCAAAGCAAATCTCAAGGAGAAGAGTTAGAATTAATGAGATTTGCATTGAGGATAAGAATATTTTCTCTGATTTTGATTTTAAAATTTTTGAATTATGTTTTTACTATTCATAACAGGTTTTTAGTCAAACTTGTTTAAATTCGAATAATGTCAGATATGTTGTGAGTTTTATGTTTCTAGGACTTTATCATGTAAGTCTATATTAAGGCATTTCCAAATTGAATAAGAATTGAATGAATTTTCGATTCCATTTTTTAATCTTCATTCCGATTACTGTCAGATTTTGATTGCTACGATGCTTCAAGCATTAGTGCAGATCATCAATTTCCAACATGAATTGACTGTTGCTCTTCAAAACAGAGACAGAAATAAGGTCATCTCTCCAGAGTAACCAGACCCCCCTACAAATCCTCAAGCCTCCACCCTATGGTATTTTGGGTAGCCAAAACGCTTTAATTACCTTGGAAGGTTACTACAACAACCATACCCGGCTTGTAAATGCTACAAAATTCCTTCAAGATTAGCCGAAATGTAGTTTTATTTGCCTTGGCATCATTGGAACAGGATGAAGCGCAGACAGGCAACGAATCAAAAGTTGTCACCTTCTGAATTAACCGGATCATAAAATGCACCATCTTTTTCATCGGAAAAAGTTCTCGTCTCCCCAACCAGAGCTTGTTCAGAGAACACCACCTTGTTCTTAATTATCAGTACGGCCTATCTTTATATATAGGAATACTGGATTTAGAAGCGGGTGGTCTGTGCAGTTTCACATTAGGTGTTCTGGTTCAGGCTCTGCTCAATAATAAGAGTTTCTGCGTCCATCACCTCGTCCGAATCACTGATAGAAATAATAATATCCTTATCCACTGGAGTTTTTCCATGCTGTTTCTTCTCGTCAGCAATAATAATCACAGCTGTATGATTGCCAGTTATATCACGTCTGAGTTGCTCAGAGTAAGCTATATGATTTATCATACGACCGCTTTCATCGCGCTTGGCTCCACGACCCTATAGTGGTGCAAAATTAGTATGGTGCCAGTAAGTTTGCACTTGCAGAAACAAACTTGTTTTTGCAGGTTTTGTGGGCTTATGAGATGGATGGGCTTCATTTGTGATCTTCATGGACTTGTCTAGGGTAAGCTAGGTCAGTATTTTTGGAAGAAGAAGAAAAAGGAGGAATGTTAGAGATCGAGCATCAAAATGAGATCTTCTCTTTAACTGCAGGTAACTTGTTGAGGCTTCATGTGGACACCTTGCTTTCTTAGATTTCTCCATGAATTCTGCTAGGCTAAGGCTGGCATGAATCCAGGTACCAAATTCAACCCAAGAAAGATATATATTATCGTGTCCAATTAAGATATCAAACTCGGTAATGCTTGTCAGTTCTTCCTTTTGTTTATTTTCCTTGATAAATTACTTTCAAAGGGAAGATCGGGTTTGACACAACCATTAAAGATATGCTGCTGCAAGTGGGCACCAAGAATATCAGTGAAGAATTATTAGCGAAGCATCTAATACTATATATATATTTAAACTTCAAGTGCCATCCAGATCAGTTATTCCAATTCTTTCTAATTGCCACCACCTCCTTGTCCTCTTATCTTACCCCTGTGATTCTCATTCCTCTTCTACACTTGCATGGCTCTGCCGTATATATAAAGAAAATGGTACGTAGTAGAGGCCAGCTTATCTAGACATCATCGTTTTATTTCTCTATCAGTCAGTGAAGGATTAAAAAACAATGGCGTCGTTGAAGGCTGAGAAATCTGTTGGCACTCAGCTCTTCGGGCAGGCCAAGAAGGAGCCGGCCAAGCTTAATGATAGCACCTCCAAAACCACGGCCTCAAAGCCTGCCGCGAAGAAGGCTGCCCAGAAGCCTCAAGAACCGAAGAAGAAGGTAATATATAGACTTAAGACAAGAATCCTTTTTCTTTGTATTTGTTTTGGTTGGTTACTTAAGAACATAAATCTCGTCCTGTGCAGGGGAAAGGAGGCAAATCAGCGAAGCACTAAGCTAGCTGTGAAATGCATCAGCTGTGGGATGGATGAAGTAATAGTCCCATGCTATATCTAGTTTCGCTGTTTCAATCTAGTCGTGTAACAAAAACCCTATCTTACCATTGATGCAACTGAATGCAAGGCACTTGCGTTGGTGAAATAAAATATGGTATTTGATCCATGGTCTGCAACGTAAATCCACTTTATTTACGACTGTTCTTCCATAACATCACCCCCATCAATCATCCCATTTTTAATTCCTCTCCAACCTCTGAACTCCTATTTTATATATATATATATTAAAATGTATTATCATTTTATTATTTGTTTGGGGGTGGGATTGATTTTTCAAACATAGAACTCAAATTGTACGTGCTAATTTAGGGTTGCATTGCCAAAAGAGAGGGAGCAAAAAGAGAACAATATATTAAAAGCTTAAGGATATATTTACGGCAGTATTTGTGTTTTCACCCTCTTCATCATAGTCTCCTCCAACCTCCTAAATAATTTCGTTACTTAGTTTTCACAAAAAGAGTAGTGATGCTCAAGAAAAACAGCAAAATTTGCATTTCTGCAATTCCAAGATTTGCCAGGTCTAGGTATTAATTTTACGTCGTCGTGTCTTATTCATCTTAGTTTTAAGCGGGAATAGATGATTTTATCCAAAACAAAAATAGGGATGGCCGAATAGTGCAAGTGGCTCGACCTTTTTGGATACTCTGAGGTCATTCAAAAGATAATTGCCATTGATAATATGCTAGAAACGTATGAATATACCGAATAAAATATAATCCTATTGGATTTTAGAGGCGAAAGTGTTTGGAAGACATTAAAAAGGGCTAACCATGTGAGCCACTTGTAACATGAATTCAGGTACAAGGCGTCTTCTTGGAGGAGCCACTTCATCTTTGGCTTGGGCTTCTATATCATCAGAATGAATGATGGACACTAAATCTTCAAACATCCTATCGTTGCCACCTCTCATTGGATCCTGAGCAGTATAAGAAATCATACACGTCAAACAAATCAATGAGATGAAGCACCACAACCACTGTCCATTTTGCAAGAATCAGCAAATCATTGGCGATCCAGTGAAGACACAAGGGTTAGAACTAGAATGGAATATCAAGCATAAAGTTGTCTCTGCCTATCAAAGTTCGGAGGCTAATCTAAGACACGTATAAATAGCAAGCAGAAACATCTGACAACTCCCTTACCTGTAGAAACAAATCTGTATGAGTCTTCCCTTCATATAAAATTGATTCAGCTCTAACTCCAACGCTTTGTAGGGTTTCAGCGAAAGTTTTGCTGGAACATTAAAGTTATATTATCAAAAGGTTGTAAAAAGAAATTACATATAAACGATAAAAAACTAAAAAAGCTTTTAGCAGATATGTGAAGTGATAAAATGACTCGTCCTAAATTGGTTTTCCTCCTTTCGTATATTGCTTGTTAAAGATTAAACAACCCATCATTGTCTAGAAAATATTTTTACCTAGGAATTTATAAGCAATAAATTTACTGAAAAATCAGCCACGAATCAAATGTCAAGTTTTATGTTTGCTGCAAATTTTAAAATGAGAAAATCAAAGGTGTACCTGCCTTAGACAAAGTAACATGCAGGCTGACAGTTCGGTATATAATATAGAGGCTGAAGTAGGATTGTATAGAATTTGCATGTTCACAGTAGAAGGTTATTGAACTATAATAAGCATACCATTAATTAATGGACCCATTTCTTCACCGAGGTTGATCTTGGTCTAAATTGTCAGAAACTAGATGCTCACAATTTCCTATGATAGTCTTCAGGCTTCAATTCTCTTCACCTACATCTCCCTTGATCCTATGCTTCATTCATAATTCCTAATGGACCTAACTCTAGGATTATATTTGTAAGTTTGACAAAGTATAACAAATGAATCATTTGTTTTTTCATGTCCTCTTTCATATATGGAAAGAAATGGCTACAATACACCATAAACAGCAAGTGAAACTCTTGGAAGCATGAATTTGGTATGGTATTAATTTCTTAACATAACAATTTTTAAAACTACAGGGTATACTAAAGAGGGATGCATGAATAAGAATACCTGTGCTTAGTTATATGCATCTTTTTTTATAATTGAATATTTTATGTCAGTAACCTGTATCATTAATCCCATAAAACATGTACCACGAAACCTTCCAAATTTTACCTTCGAGTATCACATCCTTTTCATCCCAAGAAAATGCACATATTCTCATTCGACATCTAGGATATTTAATAAGTATCCTATATGTCTCTAAATCCAAAATTGTTGTCTTAGAAATATTGAAATGTACTGTGGAGTATCTAAGGACTGTCAGTACCAGCATAGGCACAATATGGCAATACATCCATGCACTCATGGGCATACAATCCCATATGCAGTTAAAACAATAAATAAGGTACTGTAGTTCAAAGGTTGATTGCACATGGATGTTTTGCATTTATAGCCTTCTGATCATGGATCACTATCTAGCAAATTTAACTATCAGTCTTCTGGAAGAAAAAATGGAAAACAGATGTGGCCATTCCTACTCTCTACTCATAACACCACCAGCAGGAATGCTTGTAATTTATGTCTTTGATGACAAGACTTCAAGATTTTCGAACATAAAAAAAGAACAGATTCAATTTTAAAAGGTGAACTTGATACGTTTTGTCTCTGCAAACCTTGTGAAGATTATACAAAAAACAAGGAAATTAAAGGGAGAGAATATACGCAAAATACATTTTTTTAAAGATAAGAATCTGACCTGGAATCTGCTGGAATGGAATAATCTGCAGTGCCATGAAAAAGAACAATAGGAGGTAGAAGAGAAACTGCATTTTTCAAGTTTGGGTCCTGTACAATTACTTCAGGAGAAAATCGTCTTAAAGACTCTTCCCCTTCCATTATGCTGACGGAAAGTTTTGGAACCATTATGTACCACAATCAAAGGCAGAGGATAGTTTATTAACGAAACAAGAAAATAGCATAACCAGAACTAATCAATAAATGAAGAAGGAAAATACCTTAAGAAGATGGATCGGTACAGACCACGACTGTGGAAGTAATCTACTAATTTAAACAAATTATACCTGTTTAAAAGGTTAAGGAGGACTATAAGAAGAAATAAATCTGATGAAAGGAATACACGTAAACAATGCTTGCAATAATTTATTACCAAAAAAAACAGCCATGGGGTTCAGAAAAAACATTTAACAAAAACCTACCCTCCAGATAAGCCAAAATAAGCCTTTATCTGCGAAACACTCCAGGTAGTGCTCTCTCCACCAGCCTCTTTGATTGCCTGCTCCACAAGTGCACAAGCAGCAATATGTCCACCAGCCGACTGTCCCATTAAATAAATCCTATTCGATAGCAGCATGGAGAAAACAACATTATGAATGATAGAAAATGCCAAGCAAACATTTGGAGTTCAAACATGAAAGAAAAAAGAAAATCAATTACCTGTTAGGATCACCTCCATATTCCGCAATCTTGTTGCACACAAATGAAATACCTTCAGATGCATCCTCCACCATATTGCTCATGGTCCCCTGAGGGAAATTTCTGCTTGCAAATGTAAGCTGTGAGTTATAGATTTTTATTTACTACACACTGTTGAGAAGTTGCCCAATCTAAAAGCATCACACTGATGCAACTTTAGGCAATTGTCAGTCCATGATTATCACATTCATAGAGAGATTGTTGAACCAGTAAGTGAGAACAAAACACTAAACACAGAATTTTGATATTCATTATAATAACACAAGCTTCTGAAATAAAAAAATGTCCACCAATCTGCAAGCTTATTCCTTGACAATGAAAATAGGTACAAGAGCATACTCATATCTCCAGACTATCTAAAAAAACTGATAAAAAAAATCAAAATTTCTTACAATCAAAAGAGAAGAGAAATCAACAGGAGAAGCCAAATATGCACAGAAGTTATACACACAAGGTCCCTAAATGTCAAATCAAAGTCAAGTAAGTCCATTTTTTAGATGAAGAAATTGAGAGGAGGAAAGATATGGTTCAAGCAAAATATCAAATCCTTTCTGCTCTAAAAAGATAGTCATAAGCTGATAAATAACTACAATTAAAGAAAACCCTTTAAAGACATGGTGCAATTGCAACAAAATCATTATGGTGACAATAAAAGAAAGAAATTAAGCATCAGTCAGGAGGGGGTATAGTAATGAAGGATGTCCATCTTGTGATGATGAAAACCAATTTGTACACTGGTAAGGAGTAATCAGATCTAGCTATAAGCATTAAGTGATGAAAACAAACACAAGGAAAAGCAAGTCTAGATAATGAAAAGTACATGATAGGATAAAGTTCAACAAAGAATCTGGCCTTGGAAAGAATTGAGTGGAAAAGAGCATAAATGGTGGTAATACCAAAATGGTTGAATTTGACTTGGGTAATGTTCAATGGTTGTTCATAATACAGCAATACAAAGCCCAAGCAAAACGTTCATTCTTGTATTGGTATAATCATATATGAAAATCCACATGCTTCCCTGTCATTTTAGGTTCATGACAATCATTCAACAAGGGGGAGTTGCAGAGCACTATCTTAAATTGCATATTATGTTTGTGATTGTGAATGCAAGTGTTTACGCACAGAACATGTAAAGGCTGATGTTAATTTGATATCTCAATAAAAAACCCAGAAAAGAAAGATCAACTGCACAAGAAAAGGTGTGCTTACAATGATCAAATAAAACAGCCCAATAAGCCTTCCAGGGGCTGGGTTATCAACATCTTAGATTGTGCTTCAATGACATTCAATGACAGCTTATAACAATAATTTCATTTCAGTGCACAACTCAAACTTCCAGTAAATTTATCAGGTTCTCTCAAAACAAGGTTTCTTTTTTTCCTAACAAGAAATTTATTGCACAAAAGAAAGTTGACAAGGTAAAACATGTCACCTGTAATCTATGCAAGCCACCATAATATCTCTTTCTGATAATTGTTGTCCTAAAAGAGACCCCCATGCTTTATAACTGCATCAACAAAAATGAGACTCAAAACATGTCAATGACTAATAAGTAGATATGAAGAATGGAAGGATATAGCAACTGTTAAGGGAATTCATAGAATTTGACTTGACAAACATATAAATGATCCATGTCCAACTAGTTGCTGAATAACAAAAGCTAGCAGGCATTCCCATTGATCCTAGAACTCAATTAGATCATATCATGGTACCTTAAAAGCTAACAGTTTTGTCACTTGATTTAGCTTTACCAGTAATTATAAATGTCACTTATCTTCCTCTGCTCATATAAATTTTATTATAACACAAGACGTGCATCCATCCATCATTATCATCATGCATCTAAACACAATACACACCATTATTAAGCCTTGTAATTTGGAAAATGAATGCTTTGTGATATTAACTCAAGCTACAAAACCTGAATAAGATGAGCGATACAAAATCAAGGCTTTTCAAATTCAAAAAGTAACTGCAAGGAAAACAGATTACTCACCCAATAATCCAGGCTCCCCCTGTTACAAATGCAACAACAGGTTTTGGACCATCTGTATTTTTTGGTAAGTATAGATCAAGCCTGAATAAAAAAGGCTTCACTAGTCATGCCACAAACTCATGTATTTACAAAGGTCATGTGAACTTATTGCATGGACGAAATGCGTAAAAACAAATCCAACCTATTTCTTGGTTGATCACCATAAACTATACTTCTCAGAACCCGACTGGAGAAGAAATAGTGATATCCAACTGCAAAAGGTAATCAGACTAGTTAATACTCTCACTCACAAAGCATAGTGAACTAGTTAATCATTAATAAAGCCCACAAAACCCAATATTATATAATTCCAGCTAATAAACATGGTTGTAAATTGCAACCTTAGTAATGAAGAGGAAATTTATGCACTAAGATTTTGCTAAGGATCACAGAATGTTGCAGACCTTGAATAAAACCAGGAAAAAGCATCAACGAGTAACAACCAAGGGCAAGAAATCTCATGATCCATCTGTACCCTACCCTGAATAAAAAATAATGAAAACATAAAATAGTTCTGACATATTTTAGTACGCATCTCAAACAAATGCAAGGAAATACAAGTGACATTCCAAATGCCTGAATGAACATAGACAACAAGAAAAAAAATGCATTTTATGCAAGTATTCAAATACCTATTTGTTCAGAACTTGAGGAACTCAATTTCTCTTTACTTTAATTTGACCCAATTACATTTTTATAGATTATATGTATGTTAGAATATAATATAATCATATTTTGAGGCCTCACCTACAAGCTTAAGCTTTTAGGTGAGATGGTCCTTAACATGGTATCAAAGCCTTGTTGACCCAGCGGTCACAAGTTTGAATCTCACTACCTCCATTCTATTTGATAAAAAAATCAAGCACAAGACAATGTGGGTCTGTGCAAGTTTCAAGCTCAAAGGGCTTTCACTTGAGAGGGTGTGTTAGAGTATAATATAATCATATTCTGGGACCTCACCTACAAGCTTAAGCTTTTAAGTGAGATGGTTTCTTAACAATGTCCATGCATTCTCAACCCACAGCCTAATCTAACAACTCTCCGCCATAAAAAATTGACCCTCAAAATCACCACTATTACATTGGACACAGAAGCTACCAAAGCTGCCCAGGAACAGCAACCTATCACAGAGTAAAGAAAAGTTCTAATAAACCAATGGAGCTAGCACACAGAGGCGCACATGTATAGGGAGGAACTGCACATAATTTGATTAGCAGCAAGAAAGATAGGAACTGGTAGAAAATACGCAATCCCCAATACAATCGGAGTAAGGTAAGTCCAAAAGGATAACAACTAGAATTAAGCTAGATCCTATATCAAAGCAAAATCGTCGCGACAGAAGTTCCAGCCATTATGCTAGATCAAACACAATTAATCTACTATCACATCTTAACACCTCCATTTCACTAAACTTAAAACTATCCTTGCACAACAGAATAGAAAACAGCCCCTCATTTCTAATCTTCCGACGAGTTCCAATTTTTCATATTGAACAAGAATTCTGCAGCCAGCAGCCACCCATGTGATTAACTTTAATAGCATATCTAAATGTTCATGCATCAACTACATAATCATATCCTTGTCATCAATGAAACATTAACTTCCAAATGGCCTAACCACGACCAAAATGGAAAGCCAACCATTCTGACAACAACCAATCATTCAATAAATTAGGATTTTTTTCGAATTTCAATATGAACTTCGGCTGAAAAACAAAACCCATCATATGAATTTTTCAATTTTCACTGTACCCCATATATCTTAGAAGCTTCAAGCTCAATCTAGTGAGAAGAAATGTCTCGGAAGCAGCATGATCCACTTCAGGTGCAGGAGATGGGCGTTGACCAAGTGAATCATCCGAAAGGGAAGGGAGCGAGTTTTCACTGGCAACACGTCGCCTTCTTTGTTGATAACTAGCAGAAGAAGATGTTGTTGTAGTACCAGCAAAACTTGGAGTTCTAGACAAAAGAGGCCTAACAGAAATGATGGTTTCATCTTCAAACGGAGAAGACTCAAGCCTGGTGCTCATGATCGGGTCACCCTGTTTTAATGGCATTGTTGTCGGGTCAATACGGAGATAGGAATATTGTTTTAAAGAATGGAGGTTGGGGTTTGTGACAGGCAGGATATGAGAAGGCATTTTTATTTATTTTTTCAAATACACGGAAATGGAATTGGAGATTGAGCCAGCAAAAAAGCAATTGTTCTAAAACAGCAAAAAGCTTTGCCTTGAATGGATGATCATTAGCAATGTCACGCCCCAAAAAAAGTTGGGATCTTTCGACGAGGAAAACAGAGAGGAGTTCGGGACTGGGTTGTGCCGAATCTTGGGAGGTCTGTTGTGATGGAAAGGAGAGAGGGTTTAGAGAGAGAGAGATACAGGCAGGGCGTTTGGTATATGGCACGGGGGATTGTTCATGGGGATGACTTTTGAAACTGGTTTTTCGACAGAAGAGAGGTTAGATTTTTTCCGTTTGTTGTCTTTTGACAAATGCTGTTAAGACACCATTGGGGGGCGTCGCCGTAGGTGTCCCAAATAAACAAATCAATTCCTGGTTTGTAAAAATAATTAGATATTTATTGGTTTGCGTATTATTTCTTTTCTATCAATTTTTTTATCCTCTTTCTTAAAACAAGAGGAATAGTCTCTCTCATTGAATTTTTTTTATTATTATTAAAAAATAAATTAAATTATTTGTATGTAATGATGTCAAAAATATTTTCTTAAAAATAAAAAATATATTAATTTAATACGTTTATAAACGAGCAATATTTTTAAAAAACTTCAATCACTCTCAAATAATAACTAAATTAAAAAATGAACTTGCAACGGAGAACCAATTAAGTTATAAATACGATACAATGGTTTGATATAAAGACTATGTATATAGTTTTCAAAATAATCATAACTTATTCACTTTGCTAAATTATAAGATTAAGTTATGATTTGCTATTTCAAATAAATATTAAATATTTTTGATTTTCAAATAAATATCATTAACTTCATTGGATTTAGCTTATGTTTAAGAATGTAATATTTATTTTTAAAAAGAATTATTTTAAAACACGTGAAAATAATGTTTTTACTATATCAATATATGAAAATAAAAAAATAATAATTTAACATTGAAAAAACATATAGTCAAGGGACTTCTTAAATATATCCAGTTAAGTTTGGGGCTTTGAGGCTTTTCTGAAAGAGATCCTTATCTTTATTTTGGACGTTGATTTGGTTATTGGGCTTACGGCCTTTTCGGAAATAGATCCTTATCTTTATTTTGGACATTGCTTTGGGTCCTGGGCTGAAGGCCTTGCTTGACATAAAAAGAAAGAAAAGGAAAGGAAAGGCCTTTTTGTAGAAATGTTTGAGAGTTTCTCTTGCCCTTTTCAATCTAATGTAATTGTATAATTCCAAGCTTCGATAATATATATTTAATACAAAATACTAAAATTATGTCCTATTTTAAATAGTAATTAATACGTAAATTACGCCTTATTTCTAATTAACTAAAAAATAACTAGTATTGTAAAAGTTTTATTAAAAAGTAAAACTAATTCAAAACCTGAAAAAAACTGGTTAATCTCTTTTTTTTCCTATTTTATTAACCGTATAAGACCCTAAATAACATAATTAAAATAAATAGCTATATTTTTAGCACTTTACCTTGCATATGAAAACCTTAAGAGCTCTTAAAAGAAATCCCAATAAATTTAAAATAAAATGCTAGAATAATATTTTAATTTTTTAGTTGAGACAGGTGTAGGTCCATTGAACAATGAGATTTGTATTTTAACTTTATATACACACTTGAATTTAATAAACACTAAAGATATTCTGATAAAAAGTTTAAAATAATCTATTGGAGATTATAAAATAGTTGAATAAACACACATGCTCCACCTGTGCCAAAATCCTAATATCTTATGGACACCACATCCTTGGAAGGTAACTGGTGGGTGTTTGTTAGTTTAGTTGTGACTAGTCAACTGCCCGCACTACGTTGCGGGTGTAGTGCGGGCAAAAAAAATAATTTTTACAGTTGTTAAGATTAAAATATAATATTTTAATATATAAAATTTGGTATACTAAAAGATATCAACATTGTCTATTATAATAACAATAATATCAAAATCTCAACTTCTAAAATTATCATTATTATTATTGTAAAAAAATTATCATTATTATTATTGTCAAAAAAATCCTAAAAACCTCAACAGAAGATCAAGCGATTTTTTTTTATCATTGATATCACTGTTAAAACAATAAAAATTATCAAATTATTCTAAGAGAAAAATACCTAAACACATTAACAAAGGAGCAAGGAAAAAAAAATATTATTATTATTATTATTATTATTATTATTACTACTGTTACTATTATTATTATTATTATTATTATTATTATTATTATTCTATTATTATTATTATTATCATCATTATTTTTATTATTATTATTATAATGATTATTATTATTATTATTATTATTATTATTATTATTATTATTATTATTATTATTATTATTATTATTATTATTATTATTATTGTAGATAACCTAGGTAAATTTGTTTATTTGTTGTTCTTGAGTTGTTTTTTATCTCTAGTAATATTAGATATAAAATGACTATTGTTATTATTGCAAAAACAATTAAAATTATTCCGAAAAAAAAAATCATAAACATTAACAAAAAAGTAAGCAAGAAAAAGAATATATTATTATTATTATTATTATTATTATAAATATTATGATTATTATGAATATTATTATTATTATTATTATTATTATTATTATTATTATCATTATGATTCTTATTATTATTATTATTATTATTATTATTATTATTATTATTATTATTATTATGAATATTATTATTATTATTATTATTATTATGATTATGATTATTCTTATTATTATTATTATTATTATTATTATGATTATTCTTATTATTATTATTATTATGATTATTCTTATTATTATTATTATTATTATTATTATTATTATTATTATTATTATTATTATTATTATGTTAATAATGGAAAATAAAACACAAATATCAATTTATCAAGGCATGAAAATCAAAAATTAAAACTATAAGGGCCAAAATGAAAATTTAATATATTATCAATTTCCATAACAGGATCCAATTGAAGAAATCGAAACCTATGTACTGAATTGATTGACTAATTTAAACCGCATTCGAAAATTAAAAGAAGGAGGACCGAACTGAAACATTGACATCCAATCAATTCCAATTGGAGGACCCAATCGCACTAAATCAAAACTTATGCAACCAAAATCAGGAGAAAAAACAAAATCAAAAGTGCAGGGACTGAAGTAAAAAGTATGACAAAATGGGGGACTCCCCTGCACTTTGACGTGCAGGGGAGAGAGAGAAAAGTGGTCGGCGTCTTTAACGGGTTCCCGGAGCGTCCACGGACATATTTATGGTCAACGCGCCACCGCGGGAGGAAGAACACGACCAGGCGAACCTCTCTGTCCGTCGGAATCTCGTCTCCGGCCACCTTATGACGTGGCACGCGCCACCTACACAGGGCGTGGGGCGTGAAATAGGGAGACGCGTGTGACACACGCTCTGACAATAAAAGCGGAAAATATTAAAAAATATGGTCAATTACCGGATGGCCCCTGGACCGAAAACCATGTTTTTGTCGTATTCTGACCTAAAACCGTAATTAGCCATTTTCAATAAATAATAAAAAACCAAAACATGCGGCGGACCGGACCGGTCCGTACGTGTGCAATTACTTGAATGGCCCTTACCCTCAGCCGTTTTTACCGTCTGACCGAGCGCTATTTTGTCCTATTACCGGGGCTAAAACCGTCGTCACACTGTTCATTGACGAAAAAAAAAAAAAGACAGACGAACAGCCGCGACGCACGGCCGAAAAATGGCCAGTCCACAGTGGTTTTCTCTCTAGTGCTACAGTAGACACCCCGAGCTGTTTTAGCTCTTTTGTTAATTATTTTTAAAAATATTTTTTATTTAAAAATAGAAACAATATTTTTTATTTTTAAAGAATTATTTTCAAAATATAAAAAATAAATAAATATTTAAAATTTAAAACTTTTAAAAATGAAGTGGCAAACATATTTTATTCGATTTTAAGTTTTTAACTGTGCGGGAATATCCTTCAGATACCCTACTTTCTTTTCACTTTTTTTCTCGGGCAGGGAATGGTAGCCGCCAGATAGTAAGTATCATGCATCTTTTCCTTTCGTCGGGACTCCATTTTTCCATCATATCTGCTGGGTTTTTTTAATTATTATTATATATATGTATAAGCTCAACTATGCATGTAAGAGACTTTATTTGACAATCATGGATAAGCATATCTGTAAGAGATTCTTCAGTGATAAACAAATTAAAGCTCAAGATCAACAGCCTGTGAATCAAATAACCTATTCCTATATATATATAAAAAAACTCAGCTATGCACGTAAAAGATTTCATTTAACATCATAATAAGCAGGTCTTGTAATAAAAAAAATTAACGAAGCATCCCACGCGCCATGTAAAAGTTGTTTTGTCATTGGAAAGTGGGTGGGTGACAGGATGATCAATGAATAGTGTAAAGCCAGAACGAGGGTGATCTGCAATCGTAAAATCAAACATGATTATCAATCATTGAGTTTTTTAATGGATGCTTACTTTGTAGGGCATTAAGTTTATAGCATGCTATTATTTTCTGTTTCTCTTGCATGAATATATATGGTCTCCTCTCATTCATGTGACCCATTTAATTAGACCGCCCGTCCAACGGGAAAGCTGGAGTGGATTTGCCGCATTCCCATATTGGTTGCAACTCTTTAACATTTTATCTTAGAAAATCCTGTCCAGTTTTCTTGCATTCAAACACACGCAGCTAATTAATGCCCTATGATTAGTAATAATTGGATTAGTTTTGCTTTCTTCTAACAAGCAGGTGCGGCCCGAGGGAAATTTCCACTAGAATTTTAGCTATTACAAACGAACAGACACGGCAGGAACTCTTTCATTCAGTGCAAATTTCTAAAGAAAAGCTAAATCGTGTGAAAGATTTATTGCAGATGCTGCTGTACTGTTTTTTATTTAACTTTATCTTTACTTGAAGAAGTGACACCAGTTTCTTCTTGTTTTTGTCCTTCTTTTTTATTTAATGAAACAAATGTAAATCGTGGTGTTCTTAACTTGAAACGACACCAACTTATAGTTTTTTTTTCAAAAGTAAAAATCGAAGCCATGGATGCCGAAGATACCAGCTGTAAAATTATGATCCTCGAGACCATATTTCAGAAACGGTATGAATTATTTTGCTGCATGCCTCCCGAATAATGTACATTTTGCAATATTTAGATATCAAGGAAGCTACATGATTCCTCTTCGTTAGCATGAATTGAATGACTGACCCTTTCCAATCTTTAACGAAAGAAGATTGCGGTTCCTACCGCCTGATCTTCACAGGACAAGAATCAGAACCCTAATACTTGGCCAGCATGTCAAATGTGTGTGTGGGAGATTACGCACGAAAGATGCAAAGTAGAGCATATACTCGGGAACCATCCTCGGTGGCTATAATCTAAATAATATTGCTGTGCAAAAATGACCTCTCACCACATAAAAGAATACTATTCAAAGAATGGAACCTTAAAAATGTAGTAATGTACTGCTTACTGAAGTATATGCTCAGTCTGAATCATCAAACTGTGGAAAAGAGGATAGATGGGTTTCAAAAATGCAAAGATGTTAAACATCGGGGTGCAGTATTCCTCACTAGAGTGGGATATTCCTCTTTAAAGAAATGCCAAATTCAGGGCATTTTCCGGAACAAATAATCGAAGAATCATATGCCCAATAAGGAATCGTCTTCCCGCGCCATGGAAATCTAAACCTAACAAATTGCACTTCAACATTCTTGATTCCTCAATTTGGAGCGCGGGAATACCTGGGGCATGAGCTGATCAAGTGGCATCTCGTTAATTGATCTAGACCTAGCAAGTGCCACCACCGTAAGTAATTGTAGGGTGAATACTAAGCCTACTGGTTCATGCAAGCACTCGTCAAATTAAAGCCTTGTCATGGTCAAGACTGGACTCATAATGGTTTTTCTTTGTTTAGGAGTGAATCTTTGAAAGATCACGATTAATTTTGAACGTGATGGTCGCAGGCGGGAGGGATCAAGAGGTAGAATCATTTTTACGTTAAGTTGAAAAGAAAAGGAGGGAATAAATTCATTATCCATTGGCATAATTCTCGTACCTTGTCGAAATGTGAATCTTTCGAGTAACGGGCTCTTGATTGCGAATATGGGCAAACTATACGTACATTTTGTTTTATAAAAAAAATCCACATTTTCTTTTCTTTTTTTCCAAAAGGAGCGAATAACATCTAATTAAAAGTCACATTATTTTTTATCCAGATCGTGGTATAATCATTACAATATATGGTACTATATTGTGGGCCTGTGTATCTAGCCCGGTGCATTGAATTTCATAACTCTAATTAAATGGAGCTAGAGTTGTATTAGGATGAGTGATTTTCTGTCTCTACCCCATTAATAGGTATGTGATAATTGTAGAATCTTGTATTGACAAGCTCTATCCACCCGTGGATGACATCCAAAAATAAGACCATGATATAAAAATAATATATATTGTCACTTTATCTAGACTGTCATAACTCTAAAAATGACTTAGAAGCAAGCTAAAAATAAAATAAAATCTAAGAATAATTAAATTACACCAAGTTTCATGAAATTATTGAATTGAATACTTATATAATTATTTATTAGTTATTCTTTGTTATTGATTTTTTACTCTTTTGGAAAAATATTGGCAATATTAAAATAGGTTTATTAAAAACAACTTATAAGACTCTTTTTTTGTATAATGTATTTTTAATTGATATTCATGTTTTATATATAATTGAAAGAACTGTCTAGAGTAAGGAATTTTGTAGAATATGATGTCAATAGAAATTTTTTTAGTGATTAATTATTATTTTTTAAAGTTAGACACATACACACATCATATCTATTAACTATTAATTATTTTGAGTACCAAAACTCTAAAACCAACGTAGAATGAGTGAAGTAAAAGATGTTTCAATTACCTACGAAATTCATCAGATTGAATCCTAGGCTATTCCTTTGTTTTAGTTTTTCTATAAAATAATATACTGCATTTGGCACTTGGGGTTGTCAATTTTATTTCGGTTAATATTTATTTTTTGAATTTGAATGATATATTTCAATTTTAAAATATTTTGATACAATGTTTTGAAGTTATAATATTTATATATATAATTCAATAAATATAATTTTATTTTAAATTCAAAGATAAACTAGTAATCTACAAATTAAATTTCGAGCACAAATAAAAAAATAACTCTTGTAAACTCCAATTATTCTAAAATCTAACTTGATTTATAATAATATATCATAAGACTCTTTATAATATTTAAGCATGATCACACGTTTAGATTAAAAAATATGATTGATACTATAAAAATTAAGTTATATTTCCTTAGAATTGCAAAAAAAGATTATTTGGTCTGAACGGAATGAAAAGAAAGGAATTGGGTGTTTTAGCATAATGTTTGGCAGAAATTATGAAATAGTTTGAGATTTTAAGTGAAATAAAATCTATTTTAATTTATTTTACTTTTTAAATTAGAACTAGATATATAGGTTATTCAGACATAACAAAAAGAATTAACAGATTTATTCAGACACAAATTTTGGCACTGCTTTGTTTTATTTATTTATTCGAGTTCGAAGTGTCTGAAATGTCTGTTTGATGTAAATTTTATTTTAAGGATTTGCTTGACCTTTTAATCTGAAAGACAATCTGTTTGTCCGATGATCTTCTTCTCCTATTCATGACCTTTGATCGATTATTATTATTATTATTATTATTATGCTATGTAAACAAAATTAACGATCGATGCAATTGTACAGTCGAATGGTGTAGATTACTCCACCAATCAATAAATTACATTGTAAATCAACTAATTAATCACTGTCTAATCGGTATCATCCACGTATTTTAGTAAATAATCACACTGATCGAATACTTAAAGTCCTAATTAATTTGTAAATTCAGGGATACTTGAATTTAGCACCCTGAATTATTTTTAATATAACATGTCACGGATCCGCCGAGTTATCACGGCCACTATTCGATGGTCCAGCCAATAACCTGGACTATTATTTATAGAGTGACAGACACGTACACACGTGCGCGCGCGCGTGGAAATCGGGAGATGATAATGTTATTAATGAGAAGAGGAAAAAAAAAAGAGTGATAAGAGCGCACCCAGAAATATTATGCTATCCTAATCAGACCATCATTTTAATGTCTTGCAATTGGTTCAACACACCCCTGGCCGTAGATTTCGCGGGCACCTCTTCCTATTTTTGTAGTCTGCGTGCATGTGGTCTTCTTTTCTTTTTATTTCAACAGCATTATTTTTTAGAAATATAAAAAGCCTATTTAGTACCGGAGAAACAGATAATCCCCGGTGTCTTGCAGAATCAAGCTCAAACCTGCGGTTAAAAAAAGCCATTCACGAGTGCATTTACTCTCAGTGTCTGTCTGAACGTGTAATGAGTGTTATTTTTAAAATATTTTTTTATTTATAATATTTTTCAAACAGTGAATAATATGCGAAGCAGAAAAGTAAAGCGTGTGTGTCAGGAGGAGGAAGAAAAATATAGCGTATCTTTGAGTCAGCCACCTTAGGAGCGCTGTCAATTTTCCACAATTATGATGCTGACGTTGTTTCAATTCATGTCTACAAAGAAAGGACAAAATAAAGCCATGGCCTTTGAGTTCCCTTTCTTTTTCTTTTTCTTCCTGGGTGTAACTTTTATGCTTACAAGTTGGGAGCAGCAGTGGGACTAGGACAAAGGAATATAACATGGAATAACTATAAAATAATTAGGGCATCGTTAGTATTGTGTGGTTGTTTTTATATTTTAAAATATATTAATTGGATATATTAAGAAAGTAATTGATTGATAATAGCTATAAAATTAACTATATATATACGTATATATTTATTTATTGCTGATCTTAAATTTAAATCCTTTTATTTCCCCGCAGAACAGTCCACTAGCAATATGATCCGCGGCATTTTAATTGTTAATAATGAGATTTGTATCTAATTGAAGAAAAAAAATAGTTAAGAGATCGAAGAAAACCATTTCATATGGTTGGTTGATGGGATTTTGATATTTTCATACAATGATGAGTATGGCATGAAAAAACCTGGGTAGCAGCCAGATAGCAATTGTAGCTTCCATCAATGGATTTTTTTTTTTTAAATGGATTGCTTAGTTTGATCGACAACGGTGGTCTATGTTGATGTTGTTGCTTAAATGCCTGCATTGCGATTTGTTTTTTGCCGAAATTTAAATAAAAAAATCTATTTTAAATAAATTTATTTTTATGTGTTTTATATTATTTTGATGTGATGATTTTAAAAGTAATTTTTTTTTAAAAAAATATTATTTTAATATATTTCAGCACAATTTTTTTTTCTGACAGAGAGACTTGTATCATATCTGCTACAGAATTATTATTATTATTAATAATAAAAAAAAAGTCAATGACTGAAAAACTGATGTGCAGGGCATATTTATATGATGGTCGTTCCAACTCGTGTAAACCAGTATGTCACGAAAATGAATTGTTTGTTATTGTGTTTTAACTCCTTTTTTATGAGAAATTAATTTTAAAAAAGTAAAAAAATATATCATTTGAATATATTTAAAATAAATATATTTCAACAAACAAACTCTATAATACTCTACACTCCCTCAAAATTTTCAATTAATAGGATGACGAAGAAAATATAAAAATATTACAAAATTTTCTCTTGGTTGCAAATAATATACCTTTTAGTTAATCTCAAATTAATGAAAATTAACTAGATTATTGGTGCAAACATTATTTTTTTTCTTAAAAATATATTAAAATATTAATTTTTTCAGCTCAATTTTAACATCAAAATAATATAAAAACATAATATTTTTTTTTCCAAATCACATTTAAAATATAAAAACAATCTCCGCAGCATCTGACTAATCAATAAAGCCTTTTTCTTATATAGTTAATAATCACAACTAAAAGTTGTGTTTTTCACTTGCAGCAACTCTTTCTGTAAACATGTGTTTATATACAGCAAAAGGTTTGATTAATAAATGTAATGTCTTTGACACTACATTTAAGAAAATTGATTTATTTTATTTTATTTTAAATTTATTTGAATTGATGATGTCAAAAAATTTTATGTGTTGATATCAAAAATAATTTTTAAAAATAATAAAAATATTATTTTAATATAATTTTTAATAAAAAAATACTTTAAAAAACAAAAACACAAAATCAAGCAGTAGCCCTCCTTAATGACAAATTTTATGACTGCAGAAGAGAGGATGCTCCCCTTTTATTTTTGAAATGTAGACGTCCCCACTCCCGTCCACTTTGAATTCCCAAGTCTTTCAACATCTTCATGAGAAGGTGATAGGAGAGAAGCCATTTGATAATTTTCCGGCGAATCTTGGCCACTATCACTTTCAAGTGGTGGAAGCATAGAATTACAAGTGCAAAGGATATTTTAGAATGTGCTGTCGAGAGCATCGCACATCAATCCTATTCCCTTTTCCATCCCATAAATAATGTGATCTCTGGCTATATATCAAACACACTCTCAGGGCTCAACAAGACCAGCTAGCTGCTCGCAAAAACTTCACCTTTCATTTGATCAGAGTTACTGAGGATGGTGAAGTTCTCTAAGCAGTTTGAGGGCCAGCTTGTGCCTGAATGGAAAGAGGCTTTCGTTGATTACTGGCAGCTCAAGAAAGACCTAAAGAAAATCCATCTCCTTCACAGCAACAGCAACCCCACCAAGCACAGTCGCCATAACTCTTTATCTGGCAACTTTCTCTCCTCCCTCAAGGAGTTCTCTTTATTTGGTCACCAGCACAAGGACCACGAAGCCATTCATGTATTCCTATCTCTAGCCGTAGCACACGCATTAGTTCTTTGATGTGAATTGACACTAACTAATGCGATGAATATCGGTTTCTGACAGGTTCATAAGAAGCTTGCATCTTCGGCTAGTAAGGGTGATATGTACGAGACAGAACTGCTCGAGCAGTTTGAGGATAGTGATGCTGCCAGAGAGTTTTTCTCGTGCCTGGACCTGCAACTTAACAAAGTCAACCAATTTTTCAAGACTAAGGAGAAAGAGTTCTTGGATAGGGGGGATTGCTTGAAGAAACAGATGGAGATTCTTGTCGAGCTCAAATCTGCGTTAAAAAAGCAGCGTGACAAAGCTACTAATTCTTCTCAGGAGTCCACTGAGGAGGCTTCTATTGATTGCACCATTTCTTATGGTACAAATGATACGTTCCAGCTTTGGTTTGTGATAGCTAGATTTCCAAATTCACTTAATTTAATCTAAGATAATGATATAAGATGTCACATTTTCTTATCATCGTCTGAATCTGTATATGCACTTACCATTAGGACTCGTGTCCATGTTTTTTTGCTCTCATGACCCAGAACATGAAAGTTCATGCACGGCACTGATACTTCTCATGCATAACCCTCAGGTATCATTATCAATCTTAGCAGATTGGGAAAATAATAATTAAAAATAGCACAATTTATGGAACCGGTATTGGTATTTATGAGCAGGATTTCTCTCTTCCACTACAAATATTCTGATATATAATAGTAAATTAATGATCTCTATTCTATATCTTTTCTTTCTCTTGGCTGCAGAGGAAGATTCTGTGAAAGACAGAAGAGAACAAGAGCAGATTCAAGACAACAGCTCAGGTGAGCTTGAGAAAAATGAAGTCCTGGAATCCCCAAGAGCAGAAGAGATGGGGGAGATGGGAAAATCAATGATGATGAAAAGAGAGGACAGCAAACTGACGACACTTTCGGGGCGCGTTTTCAATTGCCAAGGGAAGAATTTAAGGATAAACATTCCTCTAACAACACCTTCTCGCACTTTCTCGGCGATCAGTTATCTAGTTTGGGGAGATTTAGCTAGTCAGTCCTCCAAGAAATGCAACCCTGAAGGGAGCAAGCTGCATATCAACAAAACAAAGTTGCATCATGCAGAGAAGATGATTAAAGGAGCTTTCATAGAGCTCTACAAAGGGTTGGGATATCTCAAAACTTACAGGTATTTAATTTGAATGATTATTTTTTATGAAGAAAGGGAAAAAAGAAGAAACTGCTGCATTGCTGATTTTTAATTTAGAGATGGAGAAGCTTACTGTTGTGGTCTGCAATTAATGATGTGATTTCAGGAACTTGAACATGCTTGCTTTTATCAAGATTTTGAAGAAGTTTGATAAAGTGAGTAAATGGGTTACCTTTTGAACCTCTTTTAATATTTCATTTTGGCCTGCGCATATATCTAATGAGAAAGCTATTGTCTTGTTTTTCTCTCCATTCTTTTCAATAGGTAACTGGAAAACAAGTTCTTCCCATCTATCTAAAAGTTGTTGAAAGCTCCTATTTTAACAGTTCAGACAAGGTAAATTCTGAATCTCAAAAACTATTAAAAGTAAAATATCCTGTCCCATTATGCAAGTTATCTGTAGAAAAAACTATGATAGGATGATTTTAGATTTTTCCCATAGGCTAGTTTTTAGCCTGTTCATTTTCCGACAATGTCAAGTGGCCAACGATCCTGCCGCTCGTGTCCGCACTGAACCTTGGATTTGTGAAAATTGAACTTGGATATGCTTGTCTGTCACTTTAAATTTTGTGGCGAAAATGTTTGGTAAACCTGTTACATTTGCTGATTAGTCTCAGAAATGACAGGTAATGAACTTAGCAGATGAAGTTGAGAATCTATTTATCAAACACTTCGCTGAAGAAGACAGGAGAAAGGCCAGAAAATATCTTAAACCACATCAACATACAGAATCACACTCAGTGACCTTTTTCATCGGTGAGTTTCTTGACTGAAATAGTCTACTATTAAAATTACAGGATAACAATTTTTAAGTTATCTCCCTTTTCCTTATCAGTCATTTGGGTGGAGAGCTCTTTTATTAACCACTTTGTGGAAATAATACAGGCTTAAAAAAAAAACATAAAATATGGACCCATCAGTCCACTGGGATTCCACATGAGGGGAAGTGCCTGGTTCACTTTATTTGGGTGGATGATAAAGCATACATTATCATCTCCGATATTGAACATTAGGAGTACTGTTAGCTCCTAAGTAGACAACACAAGGCTTTCCTTAAAGCATTCAAAAGCTATGGATTATGTTGCAACATTGACACTTTTGAATGAGTGGGATACCTGTGCTCACCTTGATATCAGGCATTAAGACTCCCTTAATCTTCTATTGAGTGATTAAATATCCTTCTTTGATCTGAAAAATAAAAAAATTCTGATCCTTGTCAGAATCTGGTTCTCTGTACATACAAGTATGATGTTAATCTCCACTTTAAACTTGTTTGCACAGCTTCTACGCTAAAGCTTGCAACATACCCTTGAATGCGAAATTGACTGACTTTAGTGAATCTCATTCATATATTACCACGTAGTCTGTGGCTGATAATTATGGGACTCCATGTTCAATGAATTATAGATAGATCAAATATTAACTTGATAAGCGTGAAAATATTCAGGACTGTTCACTGGGTGCTTCATAGCCCTCTTTGTTGGTTATGTCATAATGGCTCATATCACGGGGATGTACAGACGGCAGCCAGATACGGTGTACATGGAAACTGTCTATCCTGTGCTCAGGCAAGTTGCCCTCAATTTACCCTTGTAATAAGATCACATTGAAATTCTTATAATAAATAGAGGCAGCTTACAGAAAAAAATGGACTTAATTTGATATTTGCAGCATGTTCACCTTGATGTTCCTGCACTTCTTTCTGTATGGTTGCGACATTTTCATGTGGAGGAAAGCCAGGATAAATTATAGCTTCATCTTTGAGCTGGGCCCTACAAAGGAGCTGAAGTACAGAGATGTGTTCTTGATTTGCACCATTTCGATGACTGCTGTTGTGGGAGTCATGTTTATTCATTTGTCACTTCATACTAAAGGACACTCGTATTCCCAAGTTCAAGTCATCCCAGGCCTTCTGTTATTGGTAATTTGTTGATTAAAAATCAGACAAGACTTGAATACACTTCAAGTAACTTCTTTTGTTTTGAGCGGAGTTCTTGATAAAATTTGTCCATATTTTATGCGCAGAGCTTCCTGTTATTGTTTGTGTGCCCTTTCAATATTTTCTACCGCTCAAGTCGTTTCCGCTTCCTTTGTGTGATAAGGAACATCGTTCTATCACCTCTCTATAAGGTAAAAAAAAACATTCTGTTAAAGTTTCAAACATATGGTTTCATAGGCTTATTGAAGTGCTTGTAATTATTGTCTCCGCAGGTTGTCATGCTGGACTTCTTCATGGCCGATCAACTTTGCAGTCAGGTTGGTTTTGGTGCTAAATAAAGGCTCCTGGTTGCAAAACAGAATTAAACTCAATAGTTCAGCAGAAGTCAGAAAATTTACAGCTTGACTGATGTTATTTGTTATTGAACAGGTCCCAATGCTTAGGAACCTTGAGTATGTGGCATGCTATTATTTAACTGGAAGTTACAAAAATCAGGACTATGGCTACTGCATGAGGGCCAAGCATTTCCGCGATCTTGCTTATGCGGTGTCGTTCTTACCCTATTACTGGAGAGCAATGCAGGTATACTATCAAGCTTTCCAGCCCCTTGGTCAAGCACCAATCACTTGCATCATTCACTTACTTGTGGTTCAATTTATCTTCATTAAACAATTTCAGTGCATCTGATTACTAATTTATTAAACTTAAGTGGGGGTGCAGTGTGCTAGGCGATGGTTTGATGAAGGACAGACAAGCCATCTTGTCAATCTAGGCAAATATGTATCGGCAATGTTAGCAGCTGGAGCCAAAGTGGCCTATGAGAAAGAAAGGAGTGTTGGATGGCTTTGCCTTGTTGTAGTTATCTCAAGTGCTGCAACAATTTACCAGCTGTACTGGGACTTTGTAAAGGATTGGGGTTTGCTTCAAATGAATTCCAAGAATCCCTGGCTAAGGAATGAATTGATGCTTCGCCAAAAGTTCATTTACTACTTCTCCATGGTACATGTCATGTCTCCTTAATCACTCTCTTTTGCAGTGGAATGATATAGTTTCGATTTGAGTGGCATAGGAATTTAATTGCAAGCAAAGCCTAAATCTTAGAACACGTCAACCGATTATCCAATTCATGGATATTGGCACCAACCAAGATATTCTGATTTCTGATTAGACATCCAACTTGCCCATTTTCATATTTTTGATATTTGATGATCAAGATAAGATGTTCTTCGAAAGAGCACATTGAACATATTCTTGTGATAAGTACTGATAGTGGCATTTTGCAATGAAAGTAAGATTCCTACCCCATATCAGCTAGGCTAGGAATAGTTAGACAAGTAAAGAGAACCAGATTTCTGAAATTAAGGACACATTGCAGGCTCAGATTCGATTTGATTTCTTTTCAAGTTGCAAGTACAAGTCATTTCGATTCCAAAGAATATTCTAAATCGAACTTTGGATGTTTCCTGCAGGGATTGAACCTTATTCTCAGACTTGCTTGGCTACAAACTGTTCTCCATTCAAACTTTGAACATGTTGATTACAGAGTAACTGGACTATTTTTAGCTTCCCTTGAAGTCATCAGGAGAGGACAGTGGAATTTTTACAGGTAATAGATTATCTGAAAATTGATGTAGCCATTTGTTTTTCGTTAATATGATCCTGCAAAATCAAATTGCAACATTTCTTAACTTTTCATTAGGTCTCATAAGATTTAATAAAAAAGAAATGTTTCAATGGTCCAGGTTGGAGAATGAGCATCTAAATAATGCCGGCAAGTTTAGAGCAGTCAAGACAGTGCCACTTCCTTTTCATGAAGTGGATGAGGAAGACTGATGAAACTAATTGGCAGCAGTTGCTTACAGGAGTCAGTTGGGATTTACGAATATTTTTCAACCCAAATTTTTCTGTTAAGAACCTTATTGTGCAAGTTGAATAGCAAGGCATCAACTTGGTCATAATTGTTCCAGTGAGAGTAAAAGGTTCATACTTGTATACAGATTTTTCTTCAAGGAAAAAAATTTTATGCGTAGGGCACTTGCCTTAATTTCTAGATAACTCTTTCTTGCCAATATTTCTCGGCTTCTATCCAGATTCTGCAAAACGCTGGACTATGTTAAGAAGAACTTAAATCCATAACTAGAGCAAGACCATAAGCCAGGACTGTAAAAAGCTTTTGTTCAACGTTTCTTTGTTTTTTGTTCTTTCAGGTAACCGACAGCTACTTCACGAAGTCATCTGGAATGTTTTCCGATGTTTTAACACGTTGGTAGATTCAAATCTTCTTCTTACTCGTGAGCTCATGAAGAAGTAATTCATACCAGATTAGTACCATGCAGTTAGCCCATGCATAATCTCTTCAGTGGCCTTTGCTGATCCCATTAAAATGAACTTGTAACATTTACACTGAGATTAGGACAGGTGCATTCAATTTCCCAGAACAAGATGGTTAGAATGGTAGGGACTACAATTTACAGGAACTTCGTGGATATCATTCAGACAACGAGCTTCGAGGTTTGAACAAGAAGTGACTGGCACTGGCATATGATCCCAAACAAATACTATATTAGTCCTCATCAATTGAAAACAAGTTCGATCTTTCTTTTCTTTTGTTTGTCTAAAACAAATCTTTAATTGACTTTCAGAATCAATCACAAGTTTGTTTTACTGGCATCCTTTGTTTGTTTATACGTATTTTCAAACACCAATATAATGCATTTTGAGCAGACCATCTATTCTACCCACATATGCATCCATTCCTTTCTTTTACAGCTCTGAATCACAAAAACTTTATAAAGGAAATAAACAGAGGAAGAGGCAGGCAATTAAGAATGCACTAAACAAAACTCTGTTCACTCAAATGTCAAAAGAATCTTATGTTCCTGTCAGATTTCATAATTTAAACGGGATTATAAATGTCAAATCCTTTCACTTTGTCGACTAGATAATAATAATGATGATGATAAAAAAAGTCCTCGCGTTGATGGGTTTTTGAATCTACTTATTTCAGATCCTGCTCCAGATGACTCTCCTCTTACCCTTCTCCCTTTTGTTCTGGCATTCTCTTCTTTGCTACTCCTTGTTGCTACAGTCACCCCGGGTTAGAGGTCTCGTCCTTTATGAATCCCATGGCTTGTTAAAGAACAAAACAGAAGAAAAAAAATCCCCTCTAGTCAAACGAAATTTGTGTCCTGAACGCTTTGGCCATCCATCTGTAATCCGGGTTTCGGTTCATTAAAATGGTTTCATGGACTTTGGTGCGTTTTGCGATCTATGATAAGCTGTGAGTGTTAATGGTGCGGCGGTCAAGCTCCTATGGGCAGCAGGGGGTTGATCCTTATAAATTATTTGAGATTTGATTTTTTGGATTTTTTTTCTTGGATAGTTTTCGGTTGTTTATGGATTTCACAGCTGTTTCCTCTTGCGTAAGGGCTAGCTAAACGACAATTTTACGATTACAAAACGACATGTCATACAGGAATTATCCACTCCTAACAAAAAGGTTAATAGCCTGAAATAACTAAAAACAGACAACATAGTATCAGAATTAAAAAAATCAAACCACCATGGCTGCTGCTGCTACCCTCTCTCAATGCAGTTTCTCGCCCACCGTAACTTGTATGAAATCAAATCCCAAACGCGAACCCATCAACCCCCTTCTCTGCCCCAACTCTTACAAACCCATTTCTTTCTCCACCACAAACCCAAGGTCACACTCTGTCATGAAGCCTCTCTTTAAAGTTTGAAACTTTACTGCTAGTGAACTCTAAAGATAAAGTCTTTCTTAACTCTTTCTTGTTTTCCTTTTTTTTCGGGGCAGGTTGAAAATCTCTCACATAGAATCAATATTAGCAAAACGGTCCCGTAAGTTATTTCTGGTTTCTGGGTTGGCAGATGGCAATTCTGAGACATGCCCCGAATCAGAATCAAGTGATTTGAATAAGGTATGTGGTTTTTGGTGATGTTAGTAATGGTTGCTTTTAGTTTTGATAAATTTGTGTTTCAAGTTAAGAGCAATATTTGGGATTTTAATGTTGGCGAATAATTGCGGTCTTGATGATGCATTACCCGTTTGCTGTTTCCCACTTTCCCTTGATTTTATCATATGTGTTTGCATTAGTTTGATGCCTTAACCAGAAAAGAAGAGAAAACAGAAAATTCTTAGTTTTGTTTTATTTTCCTGCATGTTCTTTTAGGAGAGTGCAACCATTGACATAAAGCTTCCAAGGAGGAGCTTGCTTGTGCAATTTACTTGTAATGAGTGTGGCGAGAGGTCCCAGAGGCTTATAAATCGTTTAGCCTATGAACGGGGACTTGTTTTTGTGCAGGTACTCATCTGTTCTTCTTGACTGCTAGAATGACAATTTTTTTGTAATATGTTTCTTACAAGTAAGTATTTATCCCTGGTGTGCTGTTCTTTTGACATAAACAACAACAATAAAAGAGTTTTTTGATTTGATTTTTTTCTTGGAAAAATATAATCTAAAATTTCTGATACAAGCCGTTAATGCTTTATCTTCAAAGTGGATGCTCCTTAGAGAAATTGTATGAATTAGAGTAGAAAAATAGAGGACCTTAAAAGGAATATGAAGCGCTCAAGAAGCTTAAAATTACATAATTTTTTCCATAAGGAAATGTTGTTAGTGATCAACGTGTTTTCTAAAAGTTTTCTCAACAGAAATTAACCTCAAACTATAAGATTTCATTCTTATATAATAGCATGCTGCATGAAAAGGGACTGTTAAAGGGCCGGTTTTGCTCTGGTTGTGTAACTGTCAAACTAGATTGGAGCATTCCCTGGAACTTATTCAGCATTTTGTATGAGGTTGTTTCCTGGATAACCATATTTATTTGTTCATGGGAATGAACATGGTTATTCATATTGGTTCATTTCTGCCTAGGGAATTGTTTCGTGAATGTTATTTTCTTCTTATTCATTTTTAGGGAAGCTTGCAGCACCTTAGTTTGCCCTAGAGCATCATAGATACTCTTCAGGGAAGAACAGTTTCTGATACAAAACAATGCATCTGAAGTAGATTGATTTTTTGTTTTTATATTGATGTGTTATATATGTCATCACCTGTCTTCAGAATTTTGTCCATGAATATTTTTATATAACCCAGTATTATGCCTCAGGTGCCCAATCTTACGGATGGTTTTTTTTCTTGAACTATCATCACCATCTTTTCACTGCACTAACTCATTAATTCATCACTTACAATGGTTATCTCATTTAGGATTAGGTCAGTATGAACGCTCAAAAACACCAACCTTCTTCTGCATATCATGCAGCTAGCAAGAGCATTTGGCAACATAATGTCTTGCTAGTACTTGAGCTTGCTGCTACTGCTTTTATACAATGAGTAGTTGAAGTCCATGCTGGATGTTGTTTGTCTGGTAATGAATTTGAAATATATTGCTTATGGACAAGATATTCATTTACATACACAAATCAATATGTGATTGAAAATAAAGAATAGTAAGATAATTTACAAGCACTTCCTGTTTATAAAGTTTATTATGTCTTAAAAAACATTGTTGACTGGCATGTTAGTTTGGGAGGAAGCATTGAATTTTTCTGCTTTGCCTTCTAGTTTAAATAAAAAAATTAGTGTTTATCTTACCAGCAGGTATGCTTCTTGTAGTGTGCAGGGTGTGAGAGGTATCACAAGTTAGCTGATAATCTTGGTCTTGTAGTTGAGTATGATTTGCGGGAGGAAATCAGTGCAGAATCAAATGCAGATCAACTTTGATAAGCAACAAGGAATCAAGTTTCTATTCTGCTTCTCTTTAATAGTTTTGCTCATGGTTGTAAGGTTCATCTTTATATTATACTTTGAGGAACTGAAAATGTTCAAAAATGTTGGCCTTTACATTATAATTCCTATAATATGAATTTCATACCAGTCTTATTTGGTACATAATAAAACAATCTCTCTTTTCACTATAAAAATAATTTCATGGCTCGGGAAGGTTTCTAGAAACTGTAGCCTGTAACAACCAGCAGAGAGGCAATTGCTAACACAGTCCTTGTCCACATTCTGGCCTTTCCTTCCTGGTGATACAATGTATTTCCTCCATTCTGCAAGTTAGAAAAGGCAGGGTACATCCTTTAGAACAGTTTGACACATTACAATCCTTTTCTGGAATGGAAATTTTAGCTCATTCAGTCAATGGTTTAGAGTAAAAAAATTAATTGCTTAAAAACGTACTGGATTTGGGGATGGTGCAGGAGCTGTGTCCTCAGATGCTGTTGTCACTGTAGGTGGGGCTGGGGGGCTAGGGGGGTTTGGTGCTGGAGCTGATGCATGATGATGCTTGTGCTTGTGTTTTCTTTTCTTCTTGTGTTTTCCAGGAGCTGGTGCTGGTGAAGGCACTAATGATGGTGAGGGGGCTGGTGGTGGAATAGCTGGTGCTGGCACAGGTGCTGGTGGTGGTGTTGCTGGTGCGGGTGCGGGTACTTCCTTAGCTGGTGATGGTGCTGGTGTCTCCTTTGCAGGAGCCGGTGCTGGAGACACTTGTGGTGGTGGCAAGGAAGGCGGTGGTGGCAGTGCTGGTGGTTGTATTGGAGCTGCAGTTGGAGAACTTTGTGGTGGTGGAACTACTGGGCTGGTAGCTGGTGCAACTTTAGGAGATGGTGGTGATATAGGGGTGGTTGCGGGTGGGGGTGTCACTGCACTTGCTGGTGATTGTGTTGGAGTGGTTGGTGTCGTTGTGGGTGGAGGCGTGGTGGTTATTGATGGTGAGGCAGCTGGTGTTTGGGCATCAGTAATAGCTAATGGGAAACTCAGGCAAGCCAAGATGAGAGCCCAAAGCACCGAAGCCATTTAGTTGTGATGAGAAGTAACAGGAAGACGTAACATTGTTATATAGAGTATGGAAACAGGCTTTTTAATTTAGGAAATGTTTGGTGGAACGTTAAGAGGGAGAGATGTTGTCTTCATTTGAATGCTACATCCCTTCTAATGATCTGGAGTGATGTCTTATTCGGACAGCTCTGCAATTGGGTGGTGCTATCAGCCAGATTTGGGGCCTAAAATTGAGAAATATTGCTGACGAAAAAAGACGTACTGCTTTAAGTTTTTGCTATATTGATGCAGTTATTTGTGTTTGTAGGATTGTCAATGGTTGTGTTGTATTTGATATTTTGCTACGCATTTTCAACTCGTAGAATCGAGCATGAAGAGTGAAAGCTATGGAGTTTCTTTACTTCAAGGTGGGGTGTCGTAGTTTGGCAATGAGTGTTTGCATTATATTAGAATTTTGAAACTAACAAAAACTTGAATCACGAGTTTAAATTTAATATCATAATTTTCGCAATCATTGAAATGTTGTGGCAAATATGGCAAAATGGCTGGACTGATGATGGAGTGAAATGAGAGGAATGCAATCCAGCCGGCAATCCGGGCTAACCTTTCACCAACTCAGCGTAGACCACGATGTAGATCCTAACACAACCTAAACATTGGTGAGAAGTCCCTGTCCATTTTACGGAAAGAAGGGCCAGGCTCCCTTTTCTGGTTTCTTTTCTTTCAGTTTTTTTGGTGTGTTTGGTATTGAAATGCAATTTATTAAAAAAAATATTTTTAACTTGAAAATTAAATGAAGATCTTAAATCTAATATTATTATATTTCCAAACTCAACACGCTCAAATGAAGAAAAAACTCAGTGACTATTGCTATTTCACGACGTTGGCAATCTCTCAAGTCTCAAGGCATTGCATGCGGAGCACTCTCCGATCGAATTTGGAAAAGTCGTGATCAAATGCAGAATGCCCAATGCAGGAGCTGACACTCGTCATACCCTCAAGTTCAGGCCTGAGATCATCTGTTGCAAGATTCTAACCAACCATAATTGGGAAAGCAAAGCAAATTGTATCAACTTTCATGACTTGGGGCTGTTCTGCCAACCTGACGATATCCACCAGTCTCTGGCAACTAACAGTAACCCCCCGCCCCGCCCCTTTTTTCAGAAGGTGCAAAATTTCTGCAGTTACAATTACACATACTACAGCAGGCCCACATGGAATCAAGATACCTGGACCCTGGGGACTGTTATATCTGTGACTATTTCCAATAATATGATGTCTCTCAATGTCGATATTCCCGAGTCATATTTCACCTTTGGACGTGGCAATTTGAAGTTTGTGGATTTCATAACATCGAATATCAATTGGATTGGATTGAAAGAATACAATTTCCAGACGGGTTTTATTAGATTACAAGGACTTGATGGTGTTCTACCATCTGTTACAAACAGAACATGGCATGGAAGATATCGTGCATCTTACCGAGGATTTTAGATTGAGGGTTTGTTATGGAAAGAGATGAAGGTTGAGGAAGAGAATCTTCTTTCTTTTCCTTTTTCCTTCTCCTAAGCTGGAAAAATTGCTGCATTACATTTGCACACTCCAATTCCAATATTCCTCGCCTGATTGTCATCTTAGGATGGAAAGGATGGACTGGAGCGGCTGGCTTATCCGCCAGTTCTGAGCCATTACCGTCTTGTCCATCAGGAAAAAGCCTGCAGGTATTGTTACACAATATACTTTTGAGGATCATACGCTTTGGAAATTTCTTTTATAAGTCGGCTCAATGCCTGATCAACTTGAATCTAACTAGTGTGTGAATGGTGGTTTGTTCTATCCTCTAAAATAAAATAATGGTTATAGAAACCAATTAATCATTTTCTTCCCAATAAAAAAAAATGCAACTGTAATAAGAAACAAATGACTGATTTAATAGATGTGCTCTATTGATTATGTTCTGATCCATAGATGCGTTGGGAGAGCAACATTGATGGCAGAAACAGGAATAGGGGAACCATTCAAAAGGAAGAAAATGTGGCAAGTGTATCCAGGTATATTCATTGTAATGGCAAGGCAATGTTAACCGTTTCCCATTGCAATGAAATAATGGATGGTCAGTGCGGTGGCATAGTGTATGATCAGATCACTATAATAACCATTAACCGGACTTGGCAAGGACGGACTATATAAGGCATTTCTGTTTTGAAACGAATTTGACTCATAATATTTATCAAGTAAAATACTTTAAGAACTTGGCTTTGATTCTTCATAGATAATAGTCAAATGTACAAAAGATGTACAAAAGACCAGTCTCCCATTTCAATGAAATTTCAAGGAAGATGAGCTTACCTAATCCAGCTTCCATCAGCTCCAAGAAGCTTATTTGGAGCTCCCCATACAAGAGTATTTATTCTTGCTTGAAGTATCGCTCCAGCACACATAGGACATGGTTCAAGTGTTACATAAAGAGTAGTCTCCTGCAAATCAAATCATTTAATCATTAAGTCCATGATGTGAATGTCAACAGACTTTGAACAGATCATTGAAAAGTGATTTTCACTTTGAAAGTCAGCTTTCATTTGATATATAGATATAATTGTCTGGTATCTTTTCCTTTACATATGTAAAACTTAGTCAATGAAGAAGCTAAAACAGTTTGACAATGACTAAATTAGTTAAGAGTGGATGCGTTAACTAATAATTATGGTCTCCTATTGATTATTTCATAAGAATGGTGGGAGCAAATAAAAGTTTTCAAAACACAGAAAAAGTACCGAAAGCCTCCATGACCGGAGTTTATTTGATGCCTCCCGTATGCAAATCATTTCTGCATGGGCAGTGGAGTCTCGTAACTCCTCCACTCTGAAATATAAATCTCCACATAAAATCCCAAAATAAAGAAGCACAGTATGAGGTTTTATTCACAAGTGCATACAACTTACAGGTTGTAGCCACGGGCAATAATCTTCCCATGATGCACCAACACGGCCCCAACAGGCACCTCCCAAGAATTGGCAGCCTTCTTGGCATCTAGCAGGGCTTCCCTCATAAACATTTCATCAATTTTCCGCTGCTCACTTTCACGTAAATAAGCCTCTTCCCATTCATTGAATATGTCTCTCCCAACTTGTTCATTTCGTTGAAGCTTCCTTTGTTTCAACTCCGCACCTTTCCCCTCAGAGCCTGATACTTCAATTAACTTTTCACTATCAGGTCGCTCCATTGAGAAACTAACAGAAATATTATTTTTAGCAGTACCAAGACTTTCTTCCACAATGGGACCACTTATGCTAGAAGGCGGCAATAAAACAAGTGATGATCCCCCTACTTCCATGCTAGATGTAGCAACTTGAGAATTCTTCCCATCTTGACTCCAACCAAGGTTTTCCTCTTCAGAAGGTGAGGAAATGGCTTTTGTCGTGGACCCAATTTTTAATGCAATTGAAGGAGATGAAGTGTCTCCTTCAAGCGATCTTATTATGTTCTTAAATCCAAATGTGTCAGATGCTTTTATCTCATCTGGACTAGAAGTCTGTGTTAGCCGCAGCTGGTGAGAAGAGGCAGCTTCCTTAGCCATGCCTTTTCTTTCCCTTTTCAGATTCTCATCACTGTTTTCATCAGGTTCATGACCAGAAAACCATGACTCACTAGCAGCAGAATCATTTGACAAACTCTTTTCACCTGATCTTTGAGTTGATTTAGGGGTTTCAGCATGTGAACCCCAACGCAGTCGTACTATATTTGAGATGATATTCCACATGGACCTTCCGGTTCTCATACTCTTAATTGCTGTGCTACCTGCTGGTGCTTCTGTCTCTGGAGGTTCCTGAACAGATGGGTTTGTTACATTCCACATTTCATCAGAAGGACCCTTCTCTCCAGAGTCCCCAGCTGATTGCATTGAGTCCTGCCTCTTCAATTGTAAGTATTTAGTATCGTACTGACTTGAACTCTTTCGCCTCTGCTTCTCAACTTCATGTGCCAACATTGTATCAGAAACTGTCTTCTCCTTTTGGATTTCAGAAGTTGACTCTTCATGCCTAGCCTTCTGAACAAACTCTCCAGCAAGCTGAAATGACGATGCCTCTAAATGATGAGCTAAACCAAGAGCATCTTCAGTCGAGATGAGATTTGAAGTCTCCCCATATATCTCATCTCTCTTACTTCCACCATATTTTTCCTGTTGGGAAACTGCAGTTCTCCCTCCAGAATTTCTGTACAGAAAACTAGAGCCACTTTCTAAAGATTCTCTAGAATCCTCTTGATTTGCAATAGCACCAGATGGATTAACATGAAATGAATATTGATCTAAAATTTGAGGTGAGGGGGGCATCGTTATTGTCTGTGATGTTCTTTCATTCCCTTCCCCCGCGTCAACCTTTTGAATTCCCACTTGGGAAACCATATTTGCAGATGCTTGAGAATCAATGGCCACCTGTGAAGTTGTTTCGTGAAGCCTTGATTCGTTAGTAGCCCTACAAACCTCACTTGTAGATTTGAACTGGGTGATATTTTTCTCAATTTTATCGTCTCTCTCCCTTGTCTCACAAATGGCTTTCTCAGCTGATGTCAATTCATTTTCCTGATCAAAAACTCTCTTTCCAGAAGTTCTGCCAAAATTAGTGACCACTGTCATATAACTTGAATGAACCAGTGGCACATTGGTGACATTCAGAGATAAACTGGTGACATCTCCAGATCCTTTGCTGGATTCAATTCCCATCAGAGCATTTTGATCAGTGTGTGACTGGTGCTCTTTTGCTTCGGTACCTGATCGAGAAACAACACTTTTACTTACCTCTTGCTGCTTCATTATAGTTTCTGATTGTAGAATCGAAGTCCCTTTGTTACTACTGTCATGAAGTTCTGGTAATTTAGATAACTGTTGTGAACTTCTTCTAGACTGAACTTGTCCACTTGTCTTCCCACCCATTTGTAATTGTTTCTCATTTGTCCCACAAAAGGATCCTAGAGCTCTATCTTCTACCAGAATCTTCGTTTGAGACTCAGATTGCCTCTGCAAATTTGAAGCTCTTTCAGTACTGGCATTCTCAGTTGTTGATGTGTCAATGAGTTGGTGAGTGGCTCTTCTTACATTGTTTTTTGCAGCAGTTTCACCAACTCTTTTGTATCCATCCCTTCCTTCCCAAACCAAATCTGAATCCACTAGATTTGCTTCTCTACCACTGAACCGCTTTTGGGATTGGGAAGCTTTTTCAATATTTATTCCACTGCTCTCCTGTTTACTGGTAATTTCCTGGTAATTTCTTCTGGATTTGGATTGCTCTTTCACCTGATCCCTCATCTGACAATATTGCTTTCTTGTTTCTTCCTCCGAATTAATTGCCAAACTTTTCACATCCTCATTGCTAATTTGATTATCAGAACTCGATACATTCCTGTAATCACTTTCATGGTTTCTTGCCATTCTTGATTGCATTTGTGAGGATTCTCTTTCTGATTGTGTTTCTTCTATCTCAGTAAATTTCTTCTCAGACTTCTTCCTTGAATCCCACTCAACACCAGTCCTTCTTGCACTAGTTCTCGCTTCCACCTCCCCCTTCCACACTTGGACATCTCTATGCCTCGTAAACTCTTCCACAACTTGCCCCTCTGACCTACCCTCTCCACTAGTTAATTCCTTCCTGTATCCACTTGGTGATTCTTTGAGACAACCATCATATTCATCCTGAGCTTCTGTGTCACTCTCAACATCCCCTGTAGAAGAAAGTGAATAATATGATGAAAAACTAGAGCTCACTCTCCTTCCCCTGCGCTTCTCCCCCTTTGAAACCACTTTCTTTTCTTCCTTTTCTTTCTTGTCTTCCATCTCTTCCTTCCTTGTAAATTCTTCCTTCCTCAAATCAACATTAGCTGACACAAATTCACATTTTGCATCACTCTCCAATGAACTGGGCCCAACATTCCTCCTCCTCCTCCTCCCCTTGCGAGTTCCACCACTGTGATTCCCTCTCTTCGCCATTTCCACTCTCTTAGACAAACCCCAATTTCTCTCCCCATCACCTAAACAATGTTCATGAACTTCGTCGCTTAACAAACTAATCATAGCCTCTGCATCAACCCCACTAAAACATCGCCTTTCTCGCAATTTTACCCCCCCAATCCCTCCCTTCCTTCTCCTTAGAACGTTGTCACTCCCTTCATTCTCCTCAAAAGAACAGCCATGATCAACACCATAATCAGGAACGCGGCAATAATCCCTTCCCATCCCACCCAAGATCAACCTTCTAGAAGCTGAACATTGAATAAAACTAGTTTGCCTCAACCCAAAAAACAAACTTGAGTTTATTGGCACTCTATGTAAAGCAGTAGCAGTGATTGATGACGATGCACAGCAAGAACAAGAAAAGCAACAGCAAGAACTACATGATGAAGAACAAGATTGTAATAGAAACGGGTTTCTTGCAAATCTTTCATTTAATGAGTTAGAGTACTCATTGCAAGAAAATGAAAGTGCCCCTTTCGTTCCAAGAGACAAAAAAGCTAAGCTAATGGAAGTGTTATGCATCTTTTTTTTCCCAGGGTTAGAGAGAGAGGCTTACCTTGATGGATTTTGTGGAGTTTTTTAAGCTGAGACTAAGCGTGAAACCGTGCGAGGTGTTGTTCTGTTTTGGAACTGGTTTAATGGCCTGTACTTTCGTTTTGATAAGATTTGGACCGAGATTCCGGTGTGCAGAGAGCTAGTGGTTTTGAATCGGATGAGCTGACTCTCTCTGCGTTGGCTTAACTCGGTCACCTTTACAGAGTGAAGCAGACTGGGCTGCTGGCCTTTCATGTTGCTGCACTTAACCAGACACTACCTGAGCTCTTGATGTAATAATACTACTTGGGCTCTGATTTAGAGGCTGTCTGCTTAAGAAGCCTAGTCCATCCAGCCCAATAAAAAGAGCGAGTGTTTGTGCCTTTACCTGCCGCATTAGATTCTCCTTTATTAATATTTTTTTTTATACAAGTTAGAATTAAGTAACGATGCTTAAACTATCAATACTCCTTAAAAATGGATGCAGTTAAAATATATATATATTTGTATAAAAAAATATTAAAATAGATGCAATCATGTTGCACGAGAAATATATTACAAGATTGTGTGATTTTGCTACTTTATATATGGGATCTAGACATTAATATCATCAAGAGGAGTTCGTCCCTTCAATTATTTTGATGATTTACTGTAGTCCTGCTGGATTAATATTATACACGTGTTATGAGAATAAAATAAAATAAAATAAAAACCAATAATCTCAATGGCTTGAAACTAACGAGGTGTCAATGATATTGTAATGATTTTTTTTAAATATAAAGTAATTTTAGCATTGTAATTGTTTTGTGTTTTCTAAGAATATACTCATTTGTAATATTTCAAGTAATTATTTTATTTAAAAATTTAAATTGTTTATATAAAATCTCGAAATATGATTTGTATTATTTTTTAACACATTTATTCATCAAGTGAAAATCCTTATTACTTAAAAAATTATATTGTTTAGATAATATCTGGTTTATATTATTATTATTTAATATAATAGTGGCAATCAAAATAAAAATTAATATATATATATATATAATCGATTAATTATTCATCACTGAATACCTAATTTCTCTGTGCCGAATACAAAGTCAGCAACTCTGTTTGATAACTTCGAATCAAGTATGGTGTCCGTGGAAAAAATCATGCGTGGTGGCTATGCCTGACAAGCACCTCCGAAGTAAATACACTCTCTCTTAAATCCCAATTTAGAGCACTCACAGTTGACATAATTCATTAATTATTATTATTATTATTATTATTATTATTATTATTATTATTATTATTATACGTTGCCAGAAAAGACTCAATTTGAGATGATCAGCTTGCGGCAACCCTTTATTATATTTATGTTTTGATGGTTGTACATCGATTGAACTCTTGACTTGGACAAAATTATTAATATACTTGGTTATAAATGATTATGAGCTTATTTTAAAGATTATTATAAAACTAAGTTAATAAAAAAATTCTATTTTTTTCCAATCTTAACTTGAACTGTATTTTTATTGCCAAATAACATTTTGAGTAAAAAAAAGAAAAGAGAGCCATCAACCATGTTTTTTAAACCATATCAAAAGAAACGATCAAGATAACACGTATTCTTAAACCGTGTTATTCCCCAAGCCCACCGAGCAGCCATACTTTCTCATCTCTGACTCGGCTGAGTAGAAAAGCAAGCCATGGTAAGTGGGAAAATAACCTTCTGATTGTTTCATAGCATGCATCCTGGTCAAGTGAAGATTAATTAATCAGCTGCTGCGATTAGTGAAGCCCTAGCATAAATAACAACATCAATTAGCATGGTAGAGTCAATCATTGCGCCTCGCAGGTTAATCACAGCATTCAAAGACTTGTTATCAGCTCGCATGTTGTGTGCAGGTTTTTCTTCAGGAGAGAGAGGGAGGGAGGGAGAGAGATGGAGAGAGACCATTGATTTTTTACATGACACTCCATATCTTGTATAAATGTTTTTCAGCACAAAGACCTGAATTTCACGTGGCACAAATAGAGCTACTAGACGTCAGTCGATATATATTCTTTACTTATGTTTTTAAGAAATCATAAGACGGGCTCGGACCTCACGAGTTTTCTCCACATCACATGAGTAAGTCCCTTATATTATATAAATACACACACATGGATGTATGTGTAAGTAATGACAATCATTTTTTCTATTATTAATATAAATATTCTGGATAATTTATGCATACCTCAACTAATAATAATAATAATAATAATAAAAAGTATGTATGTGCGTGTGTACTATGTTAAATGTTATATATATATAACAACGACATATAAATGTATCGGGAGGGTTTGATGGCTTGAAATTTCATGCTTTGACGTGTTCGTACGAACAATTGAGTATACGGTCCTAAAAGCTATGCAGTCCTCTTTGACATCTCCATTATTCCTGGGATGGCACTATATGTATAGTAATAAAACTCATAATAATATACAGAAACCTTAAGTATATACGATGTATATAAAATCTCTTGGGAAAGCATGTATGGTGACAAAAGTTGCTCGCGACAATCTTTTTTCTTGTTAACATCCAGTAAGTTAAATAAATATATAAGACACGAGATAATCGAAAGGTTTTATGAAGATTATTGTACTGGAATGAGAAGGGTGTAATTTGTATTTGATGGAAATAGGCATTATATAGCCATATTACATTGTACTGAAATAACAAGAAATAACAAGAAATGACAAAGAGTACTGACATAAAGGAAATAACAGAAAGCACACAAAAATGACAATAGTGACAGCTAGGCACAGTTAGTTATCCTAACTGATTTCATAATAGGACCCTTTCATTCCCTCCCTTAAACTAATTGCTATATAGTGCAATTAGTTTACTCAATTTCGCAGACTCCCATCAATTTCCGAAGTTTAATAAACTCTTCAATCTTCAGTGGCTTAGTCATAATGTCTGCGATCTGATCTTTACTTCCACAGTGAATTAATGCAATCTTCCCTTCCTTAGTAAGGTCTCTTAAGAAATGAAACCTGACATCAATATGCTTACTGCGACCGTGCATCACAGGATTTCTGGACAACTTGATAGTAGAACTGTTATCGCACATTATAGTCATGCACCCTATATTTGTGTGACCCAATTCTTCCAAAATTCTCTTTATCCAGATACCTTGGCAAACACATACTCCTGCTGCTACAAATTCAGCTTCTGTGGTTGACAATGTCACAATGGGTTGTTTTTTCGAGCACCATGAAACTGCACTTGACCCCATGAAGAAAACATAGCCAGATGTACTTTTCCTGTCGTCCATGTCACCAGCATAGTCGCTATCTGTGAATGCTAATACTGTTCCATCTCCTCCTCTTTTGTAATGAATTCCATAGTTCACGGTCCCCTTTAAGTATCGCAGTGCTCTCTTAGCTGCCTGGAGGTGAATTTCCATAGGTTTTGCCATATACCTGCTTATGAGACAAATAACAAACAACATATCTGGCCTAGTGGCAGTCAGATACATTAGACTGCCCACTAGTTGTTTGTAACCTGTTGCATCAACTGAAATACCATTTCCCTCTTTGCTCATCTTAGAACCTGGAACTATTGGATTCCCCACTGAATTACTCTCTAACATCCCAAACCTTTTTAAGATCTCCAGCGCATATCTTTTTTGACATATATAAATGCCATCAGATTTTTGTAAAACCTCAATTCCAAGGAAGAATCTCATTTTTCCCAAATCAGACATGTCAAATTCTCTCAACATGGAATCTTTAAATTCAGATAACATTACTTCATCATTGCCAGTAAAAATTAAGTCATCGACGTAAATACTTACAATGATGATTCTCCCTTCCTGACTCCTCCTTGTGAATAATGTCTGCTCACTCTCGCACCTTTGAAATCCTTCACCTATGAAATGTGCTTCAATTCGGCTAAACCATGCCCGTGGAGCCTGTTTCAACCCATACAGTGCTTTGTGTAATTTGTAGACCAGATGCTCTCTGCCTTTTTTTTCATAACCTCTTGGTTGCTCCACATACACATCTTCACTTAGCTCTCCATGAAGAAAAGCTGATTTGACATCCAGTTGAGAAATTACCCAATTTTTGTGTGCCGCCAAGGCAATAATCATCCGCACTGTGTCCATCCTCGCTACTGGGGCGAATACCTCTGTGTAGTCTACCCCGTATTTTTGAGAATATCCCTTCGCCACCAATCGAGCCTTGTATTTATCAATTTTTCCATTCTCATTGTACTTTGTCTTGTAGACCCATTTTACCCCAATTTTCTTTGTTCCTCTCGGCAGGACCGTGAGTGTCCACGTGGAATTTTTCTCAATTGATTCCATCTCGCTGTCCATGGCTTTTATCCAATTTCCATTCTTTATTGCTTCTTCATAGAACGACGGGTCGGTTGAGACGGCAGCAAAAGCCATCTCCTGCTCTTCTTCCCTCAAATTTTCCCCCAAATCGTCATCTCCCAAAATATCTCCACTGAGATAATCTCCCAGCCATACTGGAGGTTGTCTCACTCGAGCTTGTCTTCCAGCTCCCTCTCCACTGGCTGTTTCAATATCAGCTCGTTCAACCCCACTTCTGACACCATCAACTTCTTGTCTCCTCTCAGCCCGTCTCGCCTCAGCACCGGAGTTGAACTCGGTATCATCAAAAACATGCCCACTGATTTCTCTCACACCACTGGGTTCGCCATCAACAGGTACGTCGTTCCTCTCTCCTTCTTCTTCACTTTGTTCACCCCACTCTAGATCACCCATTGAATTTTGAACAGTGTCATCGTCCCAATTGTATTTTTCTTCTTCTTCAAAAACCACATCCTTGCTCACCACAAGCTTCTTAGCTACGGGGTCAAAGAGTCTGTAACCCTTTGACTCATCGCTGACCCCCAATAAAACACACAAAATGCTTCTATCATCAAGCTTAGTTCTTCGTTGTTCTGGGACATGCACATGTGCCCGACAGCCAAAAACCCTAAAGTGACTCACAGTAGGTTTTCTTCCACTCCAGGCCTCCTCTGGTGTGACCTCCTTTACAGCCAAAGTAGGACACCGATTAAGAACATAAATAGCCCAATTTACGGCTTCTGCCCAGAAAATTCTCGGCATGTTCTTATCAGTTAACATGGATCGTACCATGTTCATCACCGTTCTGTTCTTCCTCTCCGCGACACCGTTTTGCTGTGGTGTGTATGCAGTGGTCATTTGTCTTTTGATCCCATTAGTTTTGCAGAAATTATTGAACTCATTGGACACAAATTCTCCCCCCCTATCAGTTCGAAGACATTTGACAGATAACCCTGTCTGTTTTTCCACATTTGATTTAAAGCATTTAAACCAATCGAAAGCCTCTGATTTCTCTGCCAAGAAATATACCCAACATTTTCTACTGTAATCGTCTATAAACAATAAAATGTACCTTTTATTGCTGTTTGATGTGGGGGTAATCGGTCCACATATGTCGGCATGAATGAGTTCTAATTTTTGTGTTGCTCTCCAGGTACTCTTCTGTGGAATTGCATCGCGAATTTGCTTCCCTTTGATGCATTCAATGCATGCTGAGTTTGTGGCTGCAATTTGGGGAAGTCCGTGGACCATGTTCCGGTATACCAAGGTCCTTAGACCTTTATAGCTGAGGTGCCCGTAACGTCGATGCCAAAGAGAACTCAGGTTCTGTGTTCCCGTGTGAAAACACTGGTCAGCTTCTTCTTGAGAGGTAATTTCATTGTCTGGAAATAGTATAAACATTCTGTTAATGCTCATTGTAGTCTGTATTATCAAGCCCCTCTTAGGATGAAATATTTTGCACTTTCCATCCTTGAATAGCACATCCAAACCCCTTTCCTGTAGTTGACCCACACTGAGAAGATTATTTTTCAAATCTGGAACATAATACACCTCTGCAATGGTGTGTATTATTCCATTCAATAATACCTTGACATTCCCTTTCCCCATTACTTTGATCCTTGTGTTGTTTCCCAGTTTTACAAACTGTCGAAAATTCACATCAAAGTCACAGAACATTTCCTGATGCCCACACATATGATTCGAACATCCCGAATCAAGAAACCATGCATCTTCTCTTCTGGACTTATGTTTCTCCACATAAGTCATTAAGAGCATCTCCTATGTATTGTCAAGTTACGTATATAGTGATTCCCTGTTTCGAGTGGGACATTCCCACTCGAAAATGTCTAAGTTGTTGGCAGCGATAGCATTGGATCATGTGCCTTGTTAAAATCTGATCGGCCCCTTCCTCTAGCTCTTCCTCTGTAGAAGTTTCTCCCATGACTTCTACCTCCTTCATATGCACCTCTGCCTCCTCCTTCATATGCACCTCTGCCTCTCCTTCATAAACTACTTTCAAAGCTTGTTCCTCAAAATCCTTACAAACTTTTGTTCATGAACAACCAATGAACTCTGCAGTTCATCAACACTTAGAGTATCAATGTCCTTTGATTCTTCAATGGAACATACAACATAGTTGTATTTCTCTGTTAAAGAACGTAAGATCTTCTCTACAACTTTTACATCCTGCATATCTTCTCCATATGTTCTCATCTTGTTGGCCACTGTCATGACCCTAGAGAAATATTCTGTCACTCCTTCACCAATCCTCATTTCCAGTGTCTCAAACTCTCTGCGGAGAGTCTGCAGGTAAGATCTCTTCACCCTTGCATTTCCTTCGAATTTTTTCTTCATTGCATCCCATATGTTCTTGGCAGTATTCTTGTTCAGAATAGTATCAAGAACTGTTCGGTCGATTGCTTGGAATAGGTAGTTCTTTACCTTCAAATCCTTTAATTTCATATCATCAATCTTCTTCTGTTGAGCTTCGGTGTGTACTTGATCCACTTGCAGGTTCGGTGTATCCATTTTCCACCAGCTCCCACATCTCTTTGGATCGGAGAAAATTTTCCATCAACATTCCCAGTGGTCATAGTGACCATTAAATCTGGAATGGTCGGTTGAACGAAGTTGCTTCCTTACGTTGTCATGTTGCTTGCAAAAGTTGGTCGATGAAGGTAAGGTTTGGTCGATGAAGGCAAGGATTGGGATCGGTGATGAAGGCTCGATACCACTTGAAAGGTTTTATGAAGATTATTGTACTGGAATGAGAAGGGTGTAATTTGTATTTGATGGAAATAGGCATTATATAGCCATATTACATTGTACTGAAATAACAAGAAATAACAAGAAATGACAAAGAGTACTGACATAAAGGAAATAACAGAAAGCACACAAAAATGACAATAGTGACAGCTAGGCACAGTTAGTTATCCTAACTGATTTCATAATAGGACCCTTTCAATAACAATGGTCGTGCTCGATAAGATTTAAATGATAGGAATGTAAAAACCCTTCTTGACCACCAGATCAATACCCTGCTTTCTTAATTTACTAGGATATATATATATATATTCCATAAACGTAAATCATCACTCCTAATAGGTAAATTCGAGTGGAAAGATTGACAAAGAATTAAGTGGATTATTTTAATTTTAATGTAATTATTAGTTGAAATTAAGGGTTTTAGACTTTCGATCGACTCAAAAGTTAACAGGGACAGCAGAAGAAAGAAGAGAAATGATACTGTACCACACGGTTGCTAGACCTGGGATCAGGGCTGCAATGGCTGGACTTTTTAATTGTCTGTCATTATTCCTTTTATTGCCCCTCCTATCTTCTACTAGTTCAAGAGAATTTATATTTATAATGCAAATAAAAATTTACAAATAACACGGTAATTAAACACGTTTTTGGAGACTAACTCGAATTTCACTGCTACACCGGAATTACCTGGTTTCTGAAACTCTTAAAAGAGACATAGCTGGAGTGTGCTGTGCATGGGATATTAGCATCATATGTTGATTGATAAATACATGGAAACTTCTTATCATTTCATTTTTTATTTCCAGGCTTGTCATATTCTTTCTGGATAATTTTTCCGGCCTCCCAGATGAGACGGCCGTTCAAAATAATTCCCAGAAAGTGTTCCCACTCCATTGACCATATCAGCACAGTTTCTTTGTAGACTTTTGAACGTTACAGTGTAGAATAAATTGACGAGTCAATTTCCAAGGATTAAATTTGGGTCTCATGGAGAACACCTTCCTTCCAGTTAACGATCAACACAGTCAATATAGACGTGTAACGACTGTTTCAACAAAACATGTGTAGACAGACTTCTTCGTGTGAATAAGAAATGGCATGATTCGGTATCTCCACAACAAACTATAATAGCACAGAAAGGTTTTAACGTAGGCGATGTGAATCCAATGGATCGACGGTCATGAATCAGTGTTGAGTTTACATTTAACAGGGAAAAAAATCTCTATAATTGGACTAGCGGATGCCCGTCGCGGGTGGCATCGTATTTTTTTCAACACAAAAAATATTAATTGTATGAGATTTTTTTATTATAATATAAATATAGTCAAAATAATAAATTCGTGCAGAATTCTTGTCAACTGCAAGTTTTCTATAAAATATATGAGTTTTAAATCAATATAAATTTATTTACTTAGTAGGTTTCAACGAAATAACCAGCATAAAATTATCATCATCATTAAAAAAACAAGAAGATTCAGATATCTGAATTATTGAATTCATTGTATTAAGATTAATTCATTTTATAATTCAATTTAAATAAACAAAATATAAATTAAGAAAATATTTGCAATAATCAAATAACAAAAATAAATAGTTAAATTTCTATCAGCAAAATGACGAAAACATGAATTGAAAACTCATTATTACATTACCATCATTATCATTGCTATAATAGTTAAAATTATTATCAACATTACTGTCCAAATAATTAAAATTATTAAATAACTCTGAAAATTTTTGCTCGGACAATTATATATATATACTCGAACAATTGCAAACTATTTTCCTCTCAGCCTTGGGTAAGATTATGCAAAACGACGTAGGTATTAGCTCAGTAACCGCCCGCTTAGTTTAACTGGAATTAGTGATCAGGTATTCCGTCCCTTCAATTCATTGTCTAATGTCCATTGAAATTGTTAAATAAAAAAGAATGCACTGTGGCTTTGCTGGGTCTTTTCCTTGACCATCGTCATCTATGGACGGGCCAAGTCCCTGTGATGGGAAAACCGACAACATGGTACTGTTGATAAATATGTTAATATAAATTATATTATTTTTCTAACAAATAGCAGCTTGATATTTACATAATTAATTATAAAAACAATATTTTCTCTCTCCAGTCTGATATTTACTGCATTAGACCCATCACAAGCGCCAATGACTTCGAGTCCCTTTCAGTTTCACTCACCCTCGATCAGATTGAATAATCATGGACCGTTGGATTTGCTTGGCGAGGCACTATACTTATAAGAAGTCTTTTATCCAAACCTAGGCCAAGGGGTCAACCTTTCCGCGGGTGAAGATTTTAGACCAACCCTGTCATTCCAGGTGGCGCTCTAGAAGATCAGATACGGAAATTAATATTATATTATGAAATAATAACACGGAGTTGAGATTTTAGATCCCCCTGTTGATCTGGTCACGACCTGTTTTCAACTAAAGAATCTCCACCGGCACATTTTTTATTCCTTACAAGACAACAAAAAAACAGAGGTAAAATTAAGAGTAGTAATTAAAAATAAATTGACTGTAGATTGGAAAAGTAAAATTATTTTTTACCCTTCTCAGACAAGATCGATGAATTTGTTGCAGAGGGTAATACAGTTTCCCCCTTTTCCACGTCAGCATCCTTCGCCGTCATGACGGCGCCATCTGGTAATCCAAACATGACCATGACCCAAAACGTTCATTAAACAATCACACGCCTAACTGTTTGTCTTATTAAAACCCCACGTTTATTCTTAATCAGCTTTTTATTTTAACATTTCTCTCTCGACATGATCTGTTTTCCTTTTTCTTCCAGATTCGAAAAATACTAAATTAATTTGAAGACCACGTTTCCGATTCTCTTTCTTTGTTATTTTCTGAGAAGCGATGAGGATTAAACGCCGAGGAAGAACTGTTCCCGTTAACTTTCCAATTCTATGAACAATTATTAAACTACTACTCCACTTCCCTTCTCGAAGTACTTGCGTCATCATGAAATAATAATAATAATAATAATAATAAAACAATGCCCGGAGTCTTCAAATCTTAAGGCCAACGGTCCTCGCATTTATGTCTCTAAATTTCCAAGTAAGGCATTTTGACAAATTCATTCATCTAGAAGCAGCCACCTTGTTTTTATAATTCATAAACACAAATCTCTTTATCATTTGACTAAAATTTTAAAAAATCCTTTGAAAATGATTTTAAAAATAAGTTTAATACAAAAACACATATATAAATGAACAAAACTGATGCACTTTCAATTCCACTTTTCTAAAAGGACCTGTTAGAGCATTTCTTAAGAAATAAAGAAATAATAATAATAAATAATAAATTGAAGAAATTGAAGAATCAAAGCAGCACGGTAGCTGAACAATTAACAATATATTTTTTAAATAAAAAAAGGTAACAGACAGTTAAATGAGAAGAGAAAAAACGAAAAGTTAAATAAGAAAAAAGAAAAAGAAAAAAGAGAGGGATCCAGTCGAACCAAAGTCTACGTTCAAAGCGTACAAGATGCGCCATCTCTCTTCGTCATTTTCCTGCTGCTTTCCTTCTCCAAGATATAAGAAAAACAAAATTCTAGTGAAGGAATATTATATTATAATAAAAAATACTAGTTCAATGTAAGACTGCCATAATCCTTGCTGACAATTTTCCCACTCTATCTATTTATAAGGAGAATGGTTTGTTTCAGGACACCATCCAGTTATACCTTTGTGTCCTTCAAAGTAAACCACCCCTGTACTCTCTTACCTCTGTGTTCTTGTTCAAAGGTGGAGATTGCATAGAACAATTCACATGATCATAAATTCCCTTGTTCTCTCTGCTTTTGTCTAATCCTCTGTCGATTTTTCTCAAAGTTCCCTTGCCTTTCCCTTCTTTTCTTGTTCAATTTTGATTTTTGGTGTCTTGAGGATTGAATTACATCTGGGGTTGGATATTACTGTTCATTCTGCTTTGGGGTCTTTCTGTTTTCATTCAAAGGAGCTGCATTTTTAAGTACAAGGCCAAAAGGTTCTGGTTCTTGTTACAGGAAGAGAGAAATGGCTGGTGGTGGTAAGAGGAAGAGGTTGAGTCTGAGCAAACTGTATTCGTTTGCATGTGGAAAGACATCTTTAAAGGGGGATCAGTCCCAGATGGGGACAACTGGGTTTTCCAGGGTAGTTCACTGCAATGAACCAGACAGTTTTGAGGCCAAGATAAGAAAATATAGTGGCAACTATGTTAGTACTACAAAGTACAATGTTGCTACTTTCCTGCCCAAATCATTGTTTGAGCAGTTCAGAAGAGTGGCTAACTTCTATTTCTTGGTTGTGGGTATCTTGGCTTTCACCCCTCTTGCGCCTTACACAGCTGTCAGTGCTATTTTCCCCCTAATTGTTGTTGTTGGAGCTACCATGGTCAAAGAGGGTATTGAAGATTGGAAGAGAACTCAGCAGGTATGATTTAAATTTTTTACTTGTTTGCTCAGATTGGGTATGTTTATTGATTGTGGTTCGATGTGTTTATAGTATCTTCTCGACTTGTTCTCTTAAAGTGAAGTTTCAAATTACTCTACTGAATGAATGGTATTCATATGATTTGATGATGAGATTTTGGTATTATTTTTTTCTACTTTTATTTGATTTTTTCCAAGTTATTTGCTTGAACATATCTGGGAAATATTTCGCGTAGAAGTTCATTAAGGCTTTCGATGACAGTGATAACAAAATGAAAGTCTTGACATGTTACTGACAGAGTCTTTTGATTTTATTTTATTTTTTCAAAAGTTAAAGAATTAGAGATCATTGATAAATTATGTCTTCCATATGTCTGTGGAAAGAAAGATCACAACTTCAACTCATTTTTTTCTGATTCATGTCATCTTTTCCTAGACTTTGTGTAACTTTAAGAAATAGTGAAACATCAGATACAGGATGAGTCTTCTGCTCTGTCCTAGAGCAATCTGTGCTACATTAGTTAGCATCGAAACTCCTTTTCCCATTAAAACTTGACTGTACAAATTGCAGTCCTGTTGATATTTTATATGTTTTACCTGCAACTTCTAAAATGCTTTCATTTTCTCGTGCATGCTATCAGAGATGTCTGGTTGGCAAATGATAAATATGCTAATCATCCATCCTCTTTGAAATTTCTCATATCTGATATTTGCCTTTTTCTTTCGGAATGGCTTTTCAGGATATTGAGATGAACAATAGAAAAACTAGAGTGCACCAGGGTGATGGAACTTTCAAATCTACTGGATGGAAGAATCTGAGGGTGGGAGACATAGTGAAGGTGAAGAAGGACGAATACTTTCCAGCAGACCTTCTCTTGCTTTCATCAAATTTTGATGATGGAATCTGCTATGTTGAGACCATGAATCTAGATGGAGAGACAAATTTGAAACTGAAACAGGCATTGGAGGCAACAGCATTCATGCACGAGGACTCTTACTATAGGGATTTCAAGGCTCTTATCAAATGTGAAGATCCAAATACAAATTTGTACTCCTTCGTTGGAACTCTGGACTTTGAACAGAATCTGTATCCCCTCTCCCCTCAACGGCTTCTCCTCAGAGACTCAAAGCTCAGAAATACAGAGTATATATATGGGGCAGTTATCTTCACTGGACATGACACCAAGGTTATGCAAAATGCTACAGCTCCCCCTTCTAAGAGAAGCAAATTTGAGAAGCAGATGGATAAAATTGTCTACTTCTTGTTCTTTACTCTATTTATGATGGCATTTATTGGATCTCTTGTCTTTGGAGTTGCAACTAACAATGACTTGGACGGAGAGAAGATGAAAAGGTGGTATCTCCAACCAAATGATTCTACAATCTACTTTGACCCTAAAAAGGTGGGCATGGCATCGATTTTTCACTTTCTGACTGCCCTCATGTTGTACAATTACTTCATCCCAATCTCCTTGTACGTGTCAATCGAAGTCGTCAAAGTTTTTCAGAGCAGTTTCATCAACAACGATATCAATTTGTACTACGAGCCATCTGACAGGCCAGCACATTCCCGTACCTCAAATTTGAACGAGGAACTTGGGCAAGTGGACACAATACTTTCTGACAAGACCGGAACATTGACCTGCAATTCCATGGAGTTCATCAAGTGTTCTGTCGCGGGGACTGCTTATGGCCATGGGGTTACAGAGGCTGAGCGGGGAATGGGTGTGAGAGAAGGTGAAAGTGTGAAAGGTTGGGACCAGAGCAAGGATTCTTCCACTACAAAACCTCACATCAAAGGCTTTAATTTTAAAGATGAAAGGATTATGGATGGGAACTGGGTCCACGAACCCCAAGCTCGCATCATTGAAAAATTTTTCCGCTTGTTGGCAATCTGTCACACTGCCATACCTGATGTGGATGAAGAAACAGGGAAGATTTCATACGAAGCTGAATCACCAGATGAAGCAGCATTTGTGATTGCTGCAAGAGAAATTGGTTTTGAATTCTACAAAAGGACTCAAACAAGCGTTGCAGTGCGTGAGTACGACCCAAAGACCGGGAGGAAGGTTGAAAGGGTGTATACAGTTCTGAATGTTTTGGAGTTTAACAGTGCAAGGAAGCGGATGTCTGTGATCGTAAGAAATGAAGAGGGAAAACTGCTATTGCTCTGTAAAGGTGCTGACAGGTTCGTGATCAACTACCTTGAAACCCTTCAAATCGGCAAATTCCCTGTCTTTTTACCTATTGCTTATTGACTAAATTTAACCTGTATCATATGCAGTGTCATGTTTGAAAGGCTTGCTAAGAGCAGTAGGGGGTTTGAAGAGGAGACCAGGAATCATGTGAATGACTATGCTGATTCTGGCCTGAGGACCCTCATACTTGCCTATCGTGAACTTGATGACGAAGAATACAAAATTTTCAACCATAAATTCACCGAGGCTAAGAATTCAGTCAATGCAGATCGGGAAGCATTGATAGATGACATGGCAGAGAAGATCGAAAGAAATCTAATTCTTCTTGGCGCAACTGCTGTTGAGGATAAACTCCAAGAAGGGGTGAGTAATAAAACCTAAAATGTTCCAAAATAAACCGACCTTTTTAGAGATCTTGATTTTTTTTTGTTTTATATTGTTCCCGTTAGGTTCCTGCCTGCATAGACAAACTTGCTCAAGCTGGAATTAAGATGTGGGTTTTGACCGGAGACAAAATGGAGACTGCCATAAACATTGGGTATGGTTTTAAAAAAAAAAATTGTATTGACACTTTTGAAGATTAGTGGACATTTCACATTATAGGTGGAGGTATCTGACTTAAAAATTTGAATATGCAGCTTCTCCTGTTGTTTGCTTAGACAAGGAATGAAGCAGATCATAATCAACTTGGAGACTCCAGATATACTATCATTGGAAAAAACAGGAAACAAGGATGTCATTGCTAAGGTAAAGACTGCTTTAATTCATCAAAGATTTCAGTCCGCTTCAGGTTACTTAATTGTGATTTGGATTTATTTTCCATTTCTCCTGGTGTCATCACGGTTGGGAGAAAGGGTGTTTTAGCCAAAGAAGCACCTTAATTGTTATGAATCTATTTTTGATATTGATGGTTTATACATTCATTTTCCAGGCATCAAAGGACAGTGTTCTTCGTCAAATAACTGATGGAAAGGCCCTGATTACTGGACCAAGTGGAACTGCTGAGACATTTGCATTGATAATTGATGGAAAATCACTCGCTTATGCATTAGAGGATGACATGAAGCATTTGTTACTAGAGCTTGCTATGAGTTGTGCATCTGTCATTTGTTGCCGTTCATCACCAAAACAGAAAGCACTGGTGGGTTATTATTGCCATAGTAAGCTTGATAGTAAAGACTTTCCTCTGTGCACTTCTCTTGAAAGAATAATTGTTTTAAATGGTAAAATACAGGTTACGAGACTAGTCAAATCTGGAACCAAGAAAACAACATTAGCAATCGGTGATGGTGCCAATGACGTGGGTATGCTTCAAGAAGCAGATATTGGAGTTGGAATCAGTGGTGTTGAAGGAATGCAGGTCTTTTCCACAGAACAACTTACATCTCAATTATTTGTTGTAAATATTTTTCTACTTGATAGTAATTCTTGCAACCCGTTAACCCTACTCTATGCTTGTTTTCAACCCAGGCTGCCATGGCAAGTGATGTTGCAATTGCTCAGTTTCGGTATTTGGAGCGTTTACTCTTTGTACATGGGCATTGGTGTTACAGGAGGCTCTCAGCTATGGTAAGGTCATTCATATGCTTGGATTTGGAAATGGCTTAATATTTCAGTATGGGCCTTAAATTAACTTCAATGATTATTGATGAATGTGAAATTTTATCATGAGTTTTCACCCTTTCATGATTATACTGATGTATATTTTTTCCATGTGCAGATATGCTATTTCTTCTACAAGAACATTGCCTTTGGTTTCTCCATCTGGCTATATGAGGCTTATACATCATTTTCTGCACAGTCTGTATACAATGATTGGTTTTTGTCATTTTATAACGTCTTCTTCACGGCTCTTCCGGTTGCTGCTTTGGGTATCTTTGAACAAGATGTATCTGCTGCAAGCTGTCTCAAGGTATCCCACTCAATCGGTGGACTCGATTATGGTCATTAGATAATTAGTAAAGCAAAGTTAACATCTTGGCCAAATTTTGATCATTTTTTTACTTATTTCGTATTTCAGTACCCTCTACTATACCAAGAAGGCATGAAAAATCTCCTCTTTGGTTGGCGCCGAGTGCTTCATTGGCTGGGGAATGGGTTCTATACTGCCATAGTCGTTTTCTTCTTCTGCTCAACTGCACTGCAGCACCAAGCCTTCAACCCTGATGGAAAAACTGTCGGGATGGACATTTTAGGAGGAACCATGTATACTTGCATTGTGTGGGCTGTGAATTTGCAGATGGCAATGACTGTTTGTTACTTCACCAAAATCCAGCGCGGTCTCATTATATATTGTCTATGCATGCTGTACCTTTTCTTCTTGGCATTTGGGTCCCTGTCTCCGACAATGTCTACAACTGCCTACAAACTCTTTGCAGAAGCCCTTGCCCCGGCTGCTTCTTACTGGTTTACAGTCATATTTGTGATAATCGCAGCACTGTTGCCCTTCTTTGCATATTCCGCAATTGAAACAAGGTTCTTTCCCATGTACCACCAGATGATTCAAAGGCTAGAGAGTGGGAGACATGAAGATGATCCTGAGTATTGTGATATGATGCGACAAAAGTTATTGCAGCCACCAACATCGGTAGGTTTCTCAGCTCGGTTGGCAGCTCGCGCTAATAAGTTAAGGCGTAAGAATAAGAATCAGAATCAGCCACAATATAGCTGAGTGTTCCTGGAGGGCATCTGTCAACATTTCTGGGTTGTAGTTATCTGCCCAGAAGCTGAACTCTGTCCCTGCTGTATATGATTTAATGAGGCTTCTACTTGACCAGAAGGTGTGGCCCTGCAAGTTAAGATTTTTTGGTGATTTTTTATGGAAGCATCGTTCATCTGTACCAAATGTGGAACAGGAGAATCATGCCGAAAAGAATTTAAATTTTGTTCAATGTTCTTTTGAAAAGAAATGTAGTTTCTATACCAACTTGTATTATTATTACAATGTTCTTCTCTTTCTCATTGTAATTCGCAGCTCTATCGAGTCATTATTTTTTCTTACATCTTAATAAACATGGATTCTTGTTAATTTACTGTTGATTATGGAGAATTTTCCTTTTCTTGTCTTTATTTCCCTATGAATTTTATACCAATTTGACATCTTGCTTTTAACTGCCGTCAAATCTTAAAACAGCAGGCGGCCGAACGCCCTCTGATTCTTAGCTGAACATCTGCAAGGAGTGATTGGAACTTGAAATTCTTAATTGTTTGATCTTTACCTGGGAGAGAGGTAACTGGTGGGAGAGACACAGGAATATTTAAAGCCTAATAAAAAGCAAAGAAGAAGCTAAAAAAAAGAAGACAATGAAGAGAAGAATGGGGGTTGATAAAAGCCTACAATTTTTTTATTTTTTATTCAAGTAATTAAAACTATATAATATTTAGAAAAATGTGATATAAATACTAAAATCCTGACTAAAATAAATAATTGGGCTCATAGCTCAATAAATATTATACCTAAGAGCAAGTCCAATGGTAAGAGCTATTTTTAAGAGCCAAATTTATAAATGGCTCCTTAAATAGTGTTTATATGGCTTTTGGATTGATGTGTGCTCCAATGGTAAGAGCCATTTTAGGGAGCCATTTTTTTATATTATTTTAAATATAGTGCAATTATTTTGTATGTAGTTTAATTATGCAATTAATATGAGTAAGTTATATAATTAAATAATTGCTTTTGAAAAACTCTCAAACAATAAAATTAATTTTTTAATTATATATAAATTAAAAAAATGAATTTAAATATAATGAAAAAAACCCACAATATTTGAAATTTAAGCTAATTATTGTATGTTTTTTAAGTAATTCTATGTTTTTTTATGGTTGTTATATTTGAAATTAATTAATGTTACTTATTGTATTTCAGTATTAGAAAAACTAAAAAAAAAACAAAATGAACACATTAACAAATAATCAATAAGTTCAAACATAATTAATTAAAATACATTCTATTACAAATAATTTAATCCAATTAATTACAAATTAATACCCCTATTTTTTATGTTAACTATTATTATTATAATATGATAATTAATTATTATAATAATTAATTTATTATTATAATAATATAATAATACTTACTATAAAAACCCACCCTCACCCCATCTAAAAACGCTACCTTCTTCTCTTCTGGCCGTCGCCCCCTCCCCATCTCAAACTTTTTAAAAAACCTATCATCCTTCTCTTCTCCCTCTGCTTGTGCCGCTGTCGTCGTCGCCCACTTGTCCACTTCCCTCTAGTCGCTCCCCACCCACCCACACTCGTTTAATCTCTCTTGAGCCATCGTTTCCCTCCCTCCCTCATTTTCTCTTCTTTTTTTTTTTCTTTTTACAGTTGATCGATCGATCAAGGTCTCTCCCTTTCCTTCTTCTTTTCGAACCCTAAACCACACCAATACCGAGAGAAAAGCAATTTTAGGGTTTTCTATTTTCTCTTATTACTACAAGCTTGCTTGTTTTTTTGGTTCATATGGGTTTTGTTGGAATAAATGAGAGGTTTTCATTGTTGATTGTTGTTGCTATGTTTTATTTTTCTGCAACGGTATAATTTCTTGTATTCTAGCGGCTATTTTTATTACAACGATCGGATTTTCTCTTTGCCTCCCGACTAAAACCTGTGGAGATGGCTCCCAAAAATGGAAGAGGCATTTTGTCATTTCATTTGGCTCTCCCCATTGGAGTGACAAATTTAACAAAAGAGCTATTTTTAAAAAAATTGGTTTTGCCTCCTCCGATGGCTCCTCCATTGGACTTGCCCTAACAATAGTTAAATCTAGCTCAACAAATAAAATATAAGTAAAATAAACTTAACTAAAAGTTAAAATAAATTAAACCCAAAAGAAATAAGCTAAATCCCAATCTCTCAATGCTTTGGACCACTCTTCATTGATTATTATCATACGAGTGTGTATAGATAATCTTGGATTTCGTGTCCTTACTACCTCTGTTAGACATGCTTGTCAGTTCTATTACTGTTTTGGCAGAACATCTCGAAATCTTGTTAAGGTGTGCCATTCCGACCTTAAAATTCTCTTTATTTTGATTAACTTGTGATTTTTTATTCTAATTTTGAGATTATGTTAGTTTGACTTTGTGTTTATATTGTATAATTTAAAGTTAATTTATTGTGAATTTTAATTATGCTTGTTAAATTAATATTTTAATTTATATATATAATTAACCATATACGAACAGTATAGCCCCGAAACGGCACGCCGAAACACTTCAAAACCGGAACGTTCCGTTCTAATAGAAAAATCAGAACGACGACCAGAACTATATTGACAATCTTGCTCTTAGAGATGAAGAAACTTGACCCTGCCGAGTGGAGTTCAAGGGTGCTCTAATAATAATTTAAAAAATCATGATTAAGTTGTTGTGTTCTGTTTGATAATTCAAGTAAATTTGTATTTGGTCATCTAGCATGCATGCTAGGACTTGCTAAAATTTATTTTTATTATTCTCGGTAAAAACAACTTATGCATGTAAAATAACATTAATATGATCATTATGTGTTATGTGAAAAGATAATGTGGTAGGGATATTAAAATAATCACTAGGTTCTTAGGTTTTATATACAATGAGGGTTTTTTTTGGGTCAAAAG
>CM063597.1:10629651-10660565 GCA_032356905.1 Salix exigua
AAATATTAAAAGTAATTTTTACGCGATTCCAAAGAGGCAAAAAAAGGGGGGGTGTTCATATGAAAGAAAATTACATACGTGTCCCCAGACGAGAAGCTTCCCCAGACGAGAAGCTTCCCCAGACGCGATCATGATGGAGTAAGAAGTTACTGAAAATGTCATTTCAAGAGGGGTGGTTTGGGCTCTCCTCTTCCTTGCACCGCAACGTGATAAACCAAGTATGTCATTTCAAGAGGGGTGGTTTGGGTTCTCATTGACGTTGATATTTCTATCTATCTATCTATTTAAAGCAACAAAAAGAATAATTGATTTTATAGATAGATAGATAGATTTTTTAATATATTTATGTCATAAATAATTTTTTTTAAATATAAATAATTTTTAATATCAAAATAATTAAAAAATATATCAATTTAAAACTACAAAAATCATTTAAATCAATAATACAAAATTATCCCTAAATATTTAATGTGAACTCTATTGTTTTTCTTATATATATATATACACACACAGACACGCACACATAATATTTTATAATTGAAATCATAAATATACCAGATAATGTAAGTATTGTTTTAATTTTTTTAATTGAAAATATATTAAAATAATATTTTTTATTTTAAAAATCTGTCTTTAATATCAACCTATCATGTCTCATACAGAAGAACTGAGAGAGAAAAAACAGCACAAAAATAATTTCCCTTTCTCACAAGTGAAAGAACTTAATTTATTCTGTCTTCCTCTTCCTCACTGCTTTAAGGGCGGGAGATATATCCATTGCCTTCATTATTTCTCCTCTCTCCTATAATCTTCACGCGGACCTAGCTGCTCCCACAAAAAAGAAAAGAACTCCAAATCCCTTTCGCTATCGCCGTTCCCAACGGTACAATATTCTAAGCTTTCTTGGTTTCATATCAAACAATTCCTGTTTAGATCTGTTATTGTTTTTCTAAATTATAACAAGAAAAATCATCCCGATTTCAGATCCCTTTTTCCTTCTCAGGTTAGCACGAAAACCTCTCTCTGCCTTTTCTTCTCTTGAATCTAATTAATCATGTAGAGATTGGCACAATCAGGTTAGCTTATTGTGAGTTTGTGATTGTTTTTGAGCAGCCAGGTCAGAAAAAAATGGGATATATAGGATCACATGGAATAGCAGCACTTCACAAGTACAAATACAGTGGAGTGGATCACTCTTATGTTGCTAAATATGTTTTGCAACCCTTTTGGAGCCGTTGTGTTAACTTCTTCCCTCTTTGGATGCCGTAAGTTCTTTCTTTCTTTCCTGCTCTTGTAATTTGATTCCAATCAGAATATTTACTAATATCCACTTGTTTGTTTTTGTATCGAAATGGGTTTTTTTTTATGTACTTATGGATGCACTTCAGACCGAACATGGTACGGTGAACCCGACTTTATGCTTCGATCAGTGATGTTAAATTGTCGGGTTATGTTTTCTTGCTTGTTCGCCTATTTTTTTCTTTCTAATTTCTTCTTCTTCTTCTATTTTTTCAGATTACGCTTATGGGATTTATGTTCTTAATGACTTCTGCTTTGCTTGGATATGTGAGTGGGGGATTTCGTGGAGATGTTATTTATGTGATGATTTTTTTTTCTAACCTTTGTCTGTGGTTTATGTTTGTTTTCCTAGATATATTCACCTCGCTTGGATACGCCTCCACCAAGATGGGTTCATTTTGCGCATGGATTGCTTCTATTTTTATACCAGGTTTGATTCTTATCCTCACGGTTGGTGTTGTCAGTATTGTTTTTTTAATGGCGTGCCTGATTGTGGACAGGGTTTAATGTGTTTGTGACATGTTTTTTTTTTATTATTTTTCCTTTCTTTTGGTAGACTTTTGATGCTGTTGATGGAAAACAAGCTCGGCGGACAAACTCGTCCAGTCCATTGGGGGAGCTTTTTGACCATGGTGATTTATGTTGTTGAATTTATTTGTCAGCTTTTGCTATTGTTAACTGTTGCTGAAATGTGCTTTTGGTGTTTTCAATGTATTGCAGGATGTGATGCGCTAGCTTGTGCAGTATGTGTCTTTCCATCTCTGGTTTTTTAGTCTAGCAGATTCAGTTTCAATATCTGTTTTTGTTGTTTTTCAGTTTGAAAGCATGGCTTTTGGTAGTACTGCCATGTGTGGAAGAGATTCCTTCTGGTTCTGGCTTATTTCAGCTGTGCCATTTTACGGTGCAACATGGGAACAGTAAGTGATATAAAATTGTTATTTGTTTGTTTGAATGGTGTAATATGACTTCATAATGCTATTTAAATTTCTCTTCCTTTTGCTTAGACCTACTAACCACATTCTTTCCTTGACTGAAGTCTTTTGTTCCATTATTTTTCTCGAGCTCTTATTTGTGTGACTTCTGTATGTCATTGACAATCTGAATGTTTGCTTCCTTGTGTCCAGCTTTTTCACCAACACTCTCATTCTTCCAGCGGTTAATGGACCCACAGAGGGTCTGATGCTAATATATGTGGCCCATTTTCTTACAGCCTTAGTTGGTAAGTTCTTCCTACTTGCAATACCACTGCTTATTTCACTTGTTGTTTTTCAATATAGCACATCATGGTAATCTTTTGTCGGTCCTTTTTGCTTCTCTATCATCCCTCTCTCCACTTTGATATTTTCAGTTTTGCATTGACTCAAGTTCTTTTCTTTTAAGGTGCTGAGTGGTGGGTTCAACGCTTTGGCATGTCTTTACCATTCTTGAGTTGGGTGCCATTCGTGAGTGGTAAGAATCAACAATTCCTCAATACACTTGATGGTGAATTGCATCATTCCAATTTTGTACTATTTCCCCCCTTTTTAGAGATAATTAATGACTTTGTCAATGGTTTATTCCACCTTATAGGTCACCAGCTGAAATGAGATTTTTTGGTTATCTTTAGCAGAAAATCTTGAGCACAATATCAGATCATGTGCATGAACCTAAGATTAGAATGCTTTGCAATCTACCTTAGTTTTTTCAGTCCACTGCTAACAATTTGATGGCAATTGGAATAAAATGTCTTTACTCTTGGTTTAAAAATGTTGTGTTTGTTTGACTTTTAAAATGCTTTCCATTTAAGATATGACACTCATCATGTTGCTGAACTGCTGTTTTGTTTCTTCTTTAAATCCTAACTGGTCAACTGTTCAGGATGATAATGGCACAGCTAATACACAATGACATGTTCTACACATTTGTCTCTATTGTTATGCAATTCAGATCAAATACTTGTTTAATGTTTTCTTAGTTGCATATATATTGTCCTGTGTTCACTGCTTCTTTTTATCTGTGCTCTTCAATTCTCTCATATGTGTATCGGTATTCACTATTTTCAAGTAGCAACTTGTATATGATTTTTCTGAATGTTATTTTTTAAAATAATGCATGTTTTATGAACTGATATTTGAGCTCCCAGATTACATCGTATAATTGGTAGGTAGGACTTTACAATGGTGTGTCTTTCTTATATTTCAATGTGTATGCCAATTGATTTGTCATTATCTCAATCCAGGTGGCAGAAACACCAGTTAAAATAGGCAACGATACTTATTATTCCTTTCTTGCTTTCCATTTTCTCATTATTTTGTTCTCTCCTTGTCCTATGCACTTAATTTCATATATTTTCTTTTCATGTGTAGCTCACATTTTCAGTTGCCTTCTCTGTTTTCTCTCTTTCTTTTGAGTTCAGAAATCCCAACCTACAGAATTGTGCTGTTTCTAATGACAGCCTTTGCTGTTATACCCACAGTGGCATTCAAGTAAGCAATTCTATATATCTGAAATGGCTGAAAAATTACATCCAATGTTCTTAGTTTCGATCTTTTCCTTGTCCAATTGCACCTCAACTGATATTCCCTGTTGAAACGTTGTATGGCTACCTATTAATTATGAAGAAAGACAGATAGATGAGGGTTATTTTTTGCCCATGCTTAGAAAATGACATCATCATCAATTTTATCCTTGGAAGGGGTGGCGGGGGTGGTAGGGCTGGGTTTTTTTGTTGCTGTTGCAGATGTGCCTGATTTTGTTTCAATGGGGTCATTTTCATTATAGATTGTGCCTATGGGTGTCCTTAGAGGTCTCATGCTTGCAATGATTGCAGCTCTTTGGTGAAGTTTATCTGGTATCTCCATTACATGATGTGATATATTTATGCCACATGACCTTTTTCCGCAGCGTAACCAATGTCTATAAGGTTGTTCAAGCAAGAAAGGGCAGCATGTTACTGGCTCTAGCAATGGTAAATCTACAACTACCTGTACATCCCTTTCTTAATTTTATGAATTCTTTGTAGATGTCTCATTATTCTTTATTGCTGCCAGCTTTACCCTTTTCTTGTGCTTGTTGGTGGAGTCCTAGTGTGGTATGACTCAACTCACAAATTTTTTATTAATGTTGTTCTTGATGTTTTTGACGGGTTTGGTGTGAGGATCTTGGTCTTCATGTGGATCTTTCTTCTCATGCAGGGATTATCTGTCTCCATCTGATCTAATGGCGAATTATCCTCATTTGGTTGTATTGGGAACTGGACTTGCATTCGGGTTTCTTGTGGTAAGTTATGCACTGTTTACATGGGTGTTTTTCGAGGAATTATGTGTTCCATCCAGTTTGCCTAAATTTCTATTCTGTTGCCTTTTCAAAGCAAAATCCATTAGTTTAGTCATGCTAAGGAGATGCTAAAGAAAGCTTTTCAGTTGCAGGCATTTGTATCAAATCAGTGATGCTGGTCCCAGATAGACTGACTGTTATTTATTGACAGGGATTTATTGCAATTTAAACTGTCTCTTACAAAATGATTCATTTTGAACATGCAATTTCAGAACCTTGTCTTTGAAAGGACACTCAATTGTTGGTGGGACACTGTTGCAAAATGCAGGCACTCATGGTGCACATTAGTTTCATCATTGACCATGCAGATTCACTTCCCATTCATATCTGTTATGTGCACTTTTGAAGTGGATTTAGCACATTACCAGGGATCTTACAGTGAAATTTTAATATAATATTTCTAGTAATGCTGATAAAAGTTTGTCACATGGTGGTACTGAGGGAAAGGGAAATCATTTTGTAGATCCCAAAAGAAATTAGATCCATTCAAGTCCATGGTTAGCATATGTAATCATGACTGCTGCTTACCACTGGCTGAAATCGCATTGGAAAAGCATTTGCAAATAACATTTTTTATATATCTTCATGATGTGTTTACAGTGGGTGCTGGGGAACTGGGATCTAATTGTATTCACTTGTGTGTGCTGCTGTGGTAGAAGTTCATATATTCCCAAATTATATTAGTGCTGCCGACAATTGACTTGTATTGCACCATTTCTGAGAGGAAGTTTCATTTGACAGGGAAGGATGATTCTGTCTCACCTGTGTGATGAACCGAAGGGATTGAAAACCAACATGTGCATGGTATAGTTTGTTCCACTCTTTACTACTACTGATATCATCTCTAGTCTTGAATTTAATTCTTATGCTTTAGTAGAAAAAAGTGTATTTTGATATTTTGCTGTATATCGCCAGCTTGCAGAAATATTTTGATACCTTACATATTAAATTTATTATGTTCATTGAAATCCAACAAATGTTTCTGCCTTATCTGAGCTGTTAGACTGACACCTGTGAGATATACCAACAACTCGTTTGTAGGAGTTAATTTGCTCCTACTAATGAAAAAATGCACACTTGTTCGCCATGAAGAATTCATATCTATGTTCTGCAACGAATACTTGTGGTAGGATTGTTTGGTGTTCACCAGTAATAGGAAGTTTCTGTTTCTTCCCTTTTTAGTTCTCAACTTCATGCCTGGGAGTTTAATATTATTACATGTGAACTTAATTATCAACCTAGTGCTAAACAACTAAGTTCCTTGTTTTCTTCCTGCAGTCGCTGTTATATCTACCATTTGCCATCGCAAATGCACTCGCAGCTAGACTGAATGATGGGTAAGTGGTAGCTGGTAGTGTTGTTTTTTATTCTGATTTTAAACAACAAGAATCTGAGATTTTAAACAACAAGAATCTGATTTGATAAATTTTTGAACGTGGTATTAATTTTATGAGAACCTTTTATTGCAGAGTTGCCTTAGTGGATGAGTTCTGGGTTCTTCTTGGTTACTGTGTATTCACAAGTACGATCTGGTTACCTTGTTTTGTTAATTCACCTGCATTGTTGATATGTTTATACTTGTTTTACACCAGAAACTGTTCTGTGCATGTTAATCAATGTTTTGTTTTCTGATTTTACGTTTCTTAGTTTCAAATTGGTGTAATAATTCCTATTACAATTCTTTTTCTGAACTCAGTGGTACTCTATTTGCACTTCGCCACATCTGTCATCCATGAAATTACAACAGCTCTGGGAATTTGCTGCTTCAGGTGAGAATCTGGATTTACCTAGGATTGTTCATAATTTAGTTTAGTCAGTTCAGTTTACGAGGAAAATTCAGATAAAAAAAAGTTTAAAAGGTTTCAGCTTAGCCTAACTACGCTGAAAGCTCATTAGACCTAACTGAAACAAATAGATCTGATTCGTTGAAATCAAATCTGAAAGATACCAAAGACCAAAATCAAAAAACCAAACCAAATTAAAGTATGTGAGCTAAGGTGGATTAACATGTTCTAGCAAAGATATTTTGCACAGTCGGACTACAAACTCTGGTTCTGTGTTTTTCAATTACATGTGGTCAAATCATGTCTGGTTCAAGGTTTAGTTAGTATAATGGGTGATCCTGGCATTTGATTCTCCTAATAAGTTTGACGAGCGTGCTTAAGTAGTCATCTGATTGTTATCTGCGTAGCATTGATGGTGCTCTTTAATGGAGGTGTAAGCTCTTTGCAATCAGAGTATTTGATTGCTCTTACAACAACATTTGATTCTTTAATGTGTTTATTGTCTAGAATATTCCCGCAAACAGATTCTTGGTTGCTAACTGCCTCCATTTTTAATTTACAGGATAACTAGGAAGAAAGCATGAAATAGACTGTTCTGATTTTTGGCGGTCCGTCCTTACCCATGTCCTGATTGTTGTCTACCGTGCACCAATTTTTGGAGTGGACGCTATATGGTTTGATCATGGTTCTCCCTTGTATTTTATGGCTTAGTGATTTCATATGCTACATCATGAAATATTTTCAGCTGGCAATTCTGGTTCAGTGGGGCATAGGATTTGGAATGTGCCTTTTTTGGTTCAACATTGATAGATAGCATCGATCGTAACTGGTGGATCTAGTGGCACTGTCTGGTTCAACCTCTGTTACAAACTATTTAATTTATGTGACAATAGAGTAATCGATATGGGGTGTTGCCACCTAATTTTTTGATTCATTTTTTTTTTTCATGTTTCGGAAAAAAATATATCAAAAAAAAGAAGAAAAAAACCAATCAAGTGAATAACTCGTAATATCGCTTAGATATTATTTTTAACTCACCCTAGAGTACACTACAAACAACGATCTAGCTAGTCTTTTAATACCGCATATAATTAGTTTTGATTTATTAGGTTAGGTCTGGTTAACCATGAGAATTGAGTCTGGTCCAAATATTATGAAGAGATGAAACAATTGTAGTTGTTTCCTCTATAATTCTATGTAAAAGCATGAACAAGTTTTTTAATTTTACTTCATTAATTTGATAAAATTACAAAGACAATCATACTATGAAACATTTTTTCAGAAATATATTAATATTGATGAGCAGAATTTCATGAAATTTGAAGCCTCTCACAATAGGGATGTGAAATTCAAAACAATAATTAGATACTATCTTTAAAAAATCCAATTGTTTTTTAATAGCGACTACCTATTATTCAAAAACAAATCAAATTTTAACCACTAATTTGAATTCAAGAGTTTGAGCTGTGTACTGTAAACACAATCTATCATGTTCTATTCTATCAATTTGACTCCACACTTGATTTAAGATTTTGACTATAGATTGATTGTGTTTTTATCTTGATTAATCTAAAATAATATTTTATTTTAAAAGCCAAATCCACAACTTGTAAAAAAAAACATAGGATTAGATTTTCATCAAGTATGTTGACCCGTGAGCTCATAAGACCCACATAAATAAAGGGTGAAGAATGTTGTCGATGTGCATGGAAACTGGAAAGGAATAAAAAAAATTAATAAATTCAAATTCAATTAAATCTAAATTAATTTGTAGTCAATGCAAATTAAAACTATATATATGTATTCTCCAATCGTCATCTCCCACTCTTGCTACAGGAAATCAGCTAAGCCCATTTTGCCATAACCGACATGCCTCCTGCGCCCAGTAGAACTGCAATGTATGACCATGCCTGAAGCCTCATGCTGCCTTGAAGTTTAGGCCCCATGAAGTCAGCAGCTAAGAGGTCAACCAGTGCCATGTAATTCAGCAATCCAGCAGAAGATGCATTCAGTAATCCCACAACAATCAGCGCTGTTGGGCTCCTATCACTGTACACATTTGACAAACCAATTCCTAGTACAATTCCAAACGGGGTTGTTGTGGAGAAGAATAACACCAGGATTGCTTTCGTCTTCATTCCATATTCAGCCTGATCACATAAATGCAATTCTTAGAGAAGTGTTCTCCTACTAGTACTGGAACACCACTGTATACGGGGTCAAAGAATTTGAGTATTTGTGAATATAAATACCTGCAAAATGCATCCTCCAAGACCCATTCCTTCAAAGAGTTGATGGAAGCAGAGAGCAGCAATGAGCGGCCTGATTGTGCACTGATTGCTAGAGGCACCCATTGATACACCAATTACAACTGAGTGCACTACAATGCCGATCTCCAAAACCTGCACATGCACAAGCTCATAATATCTTCGAGAAAAAAAAAGCTTTAGTCAACTAGTGCAAATGAGAGATCTGAAGTAAATATCAATACCTGAGCCACAACACGATTCCTCAACAACATTGAATCCTTGTCATTAGATCCGTCATTGAATTCATCGCAATGCCCAACATGTAGACCGCCATTTTCAACACACCCCAGCCCTCTCTCCCCATTTTTCTCCTTCTCACCGCCTACCCCGCCACCTTTCTTGTTAATACCATGCTTCTTGTAGTAACTCATCGCGAAAGAATCGGTCATGAGAGTGAGTATAGCAGACAACATGGCAACGAAAGTGGTAAAAGGAAACTTCTTCCAAGGATTTACCGGCAAACAATTGGACATCAAGGCGTTAAAAGAGTCCGGTAACACGTGCATGTACCCCGTCGCAAGGATAACACCTGAAGCAAATGCCTTCACCACTACAAATAAGTCTCTATCGGGCATGAGTGCAGGGATCCTACGTGAAAATAATGGCAAACACACTCCAATCATGCTAGCCATCAAGATTGAAAAGATGGCAACGAGCTTTAGCTGTAAGGATTTGGCCTTGTCGTGGCATCCTCCCTTAGAAGCAGAATCACATTGTTGTTGTGCCAATGCTGTTGCTGGCAATGCGAATGACAGGTTCAAGATTAGAGAAATTGTGATTGCTTTGATTTTTGTGATGGATGCCATGTTGATGTTTTGAGATTGAAGTAAGTGAGCTGAAGAGTGATATAAATAAGGAAATCTTTTTAGTCTTTTGTGAGTTTTTTTGCTTATAGTTTGATCCTTAGTTGAGATTTTATCTTACCTAGATTAAAGGATTCAAACCCTTGAGTTTAGGAGCTGAATTCCTAGTTGAGATTTTATCTGACCTTGATTTAAGGATACCATCTGAATATGCATGTTAATCATTGCTGTATTAATAAAATCTTTCTTATCGTAAGAGAAGGGGAAAACCAGTACAGATTTTACCTAGAAGTAGAAATGATCTGAACTTTTATTTTCACAGCTTTTCAAATAGAGTCGTTCAAACGAATTTATTTGCACTACCTAATCCGGCTTCCTATACTAGAAACAAAAACCAGAACCGAAAATAGACTCAAGCAACCCAGTTGACGAAAACGAACAGTAGACAACAACAATAACAAATGGAAGTAAACAATAAAAACCCACTTAGAAACTGATTAAGAGACTCAAAATCACACCTCGAATGAGAGGGAATTGCTAGGAAATAAACAAGACCGGTAACAGCAGCAAATACTGAACACTCCACCAATCTCAGTGTATTCTGGTAAATCACACCATCTGGGGTTAAGTTCCCGAATTCGGTTAAATTGGCTCCTGAAACCCTCTCTTCTTCTTCTACTCCCTTTTTTCCAAAAATGGAGCTTTAATTCTTGAAACTGTAAAGATTTTGAAGGTAGGCCTGGTGAGAGTGGGTGGCGAAGGCATTGAAGAAGAGAGACGAGTGGACGAGGAAATCAGGGAGGGAGTGATGAAATAAAATGAAATCAGGGTTTAAGGTTGTGGATTTTGAGGATATCCATCTTCGTTCCATGCTTCTAAATTGAAGAGCAGGCGAGGGGACAGGGGTGAGATTTTGGGCTGGGCTACAATGTGACAATCTATTGGGTCTTGGGTCAAAGTGTTTTGTTTGTGTAGATGGATCAAAAATCGTGGCTTATTTAGCCCAGCCCATTTACTGCATCCACGATAATTTGACGCCAGTTTATAATCTTGCAAATTTGTGCCTTTTTCCGGCCAATAATGATACTAGTTTATACTAGTAAAACAACTCCCAGTAGCCGTTCCCATTGTGCACCCATGTGAATAGTAAGACGTGAATTAAATCATATTCTTCTGTCCCCATACAAGCGAACACAGTAAATGTTAAAAGAGGCATGGCATCAGAATTGATAACCTGTGATGGCTGGGAGAGCTTTCACAAGCTGCTACTAAAGAGCTATTGTGGCGTCGCTGGAGACTAGTTATTGTTGTTGGAAGTCACGGTGAGGTTGCTAAGCAAAGAGATAAGGTTGTGGTTGTTGTGGTTGTTGTGGTGGTGGTTAACTGTTGCTGTTGCAAACTATTGAGGGAGACGCGAGAGAGAGTTGTTGTGAAAGAAAGGAGGGAGAGAGAGAGAGGCGGTTGTTGCATAGCTTCTTCTTCTTGTTGTTGATTGTGACTGCGGCGACGTCGAAGATGGGAAAGAAGAGGTGAGGGAGATGGTGGAGGCCGACTGCTACTTGTTCTTGAAAATGGTGGTTATTGGCCGGTGAAGGGTTGTCGGTGCCGAGAAAAGAGATGCAACGATCACCGACCTTCCTTTGCTAATTGCTCCCTCGTCTGCGGGTGTCTTTGTGTGTGCTTTTGTCCTCTGTAACTTTTATCGTCCCTGTAAATTTGCCCCTCGTCTGTGTGTGATTCTCTTATGCTCTATTTAATATTTATTTTAAAAAAATTGTTATGCTATGTTTCTGTAAAATTAAAATTTTGAAAGAACATTAAAAATAGGTTATGATAAAAAAAAATCGATAGGAAAATTGGGAGTAGCAATTTTTTTCCTTCTTCGATTTTGGTTTTCAATTTTACCAAAAAGTTGTCTTTGAAAATTTTAATTTTCTAAATTTTAATCCAAATTAGACTTTCAAACTTAATTTCTAACCAGTGAAGCCCTTGATAAAATTAATTTGATTCATCTTAAGTATAATTAAGTCTCTGCGTTTAATTAAATTATTCAATTAGACTCTATATTAATTTCTAAACATAATTTTACTTTAAATTGACCGGTAATTAAATCAAATTAACCCATAAAAAGTTTAAAAGGTTTCAGCTTAGCCTAACTACGCTGAAAGCTCATTAGACCTAACTGAAACAAATAGATCTGATTCGTTGAAATCAAATCTGAAAGATACCAAAGACCAAAATCAAAAAACCAAACCAAATTAAAGTATGTGAGCTAAGGTGGATTAACATGTTCTAGCAAAGATATTTTGCACAGTCGGACTACAAACTCTGGTTCTGTGTTTTTCAATTACATGTGGTCAAATCATGTCTGGTTCAAGGTTTAGTTAGTATAATGGGTGATCCTGGCATTTGATTCTCCTAATAAGTTTGACGAGCGTGCTTAAGTAGTCATCTGATTGTTATCTGCGTAGCATTGATGGTGCTCTTTAATGGAGGTGTAAGCTCTTTGCAATCAGAGTATTTGATTGCTCTTACAACAACATTTGATTCTTTAATGTGTTTATTGTCTAGAATATTCCCGCAAACAGATTCTTGGTTGCTAACTGCCTCCATTTTTAATTTACAGGATAACTAGGAAGAAAGCATGAAATAGACTGTTCTGATTTTTGGCGGTCCGTCCTTACCCATGTCCTGATTGTTGTCTACCGTGCACCAATTTTTGGAGTGGACGCTATATGGTTTGATCATGGTTCTCCCTTGTATTTTATGGCTTAGTGATTTCATATGCTACATCATGAAATATTTTCAGCTGGCAATTCTGGTTCAGTGGGGCATAGGATTTGGAATGTGCCTTTTTTGGTTCAACATTGATAGATAGCATCGATCGTAACTGGTGGATCTAGTGGCACTGTCTGGTTCAACCTCTGTTACAAACTATTTAATTTATGTGACAATAGAGTAATCGATATGGGGTGTTGCCACCTAATTTTTTGATTCATTTTTTTTTTTCATGTTTCGGAAAAAAATATATCAAAAAAAAGAAGAAAAAAACCAATCAAGTGAATAACTCGTAATATCGCTTAGATATTATTTTTAACTCACCCTAGAGTACACTACAAACAACGATCTAGCTAGTCTTTTAATACCACATATAATTAGTTTTGATTTATTAGGTTAGGTCTGATTAGCCTCGAGAATTGAGTCTGATCCAAATATTATGAAGAGATGAAACAATTGTAGTTGTTTCCTCTAGAATTCTATGCAAAAACATGAATAAGTTTTTCTAATTTTACTTAATTAATTTGATAAAATTACAAAGACATTTTTTTTCTCAGAAATATATTTATATTGATGAGCAAAATTTCATGAAATTTGAAGCCTCTCACAATGAGAGATGTCAAATTCAAATCAATAATTAGATACTATCTTTAAAAAAATCCAAATTGTTTTTTTAATAGCGACTACCTATTATTCAAAAACAAATCAAATTTTAACCACTAATTTGAATTCAAGAGTTTGAGCTGTGTAAACACAATCTATCATGTTCTATTCTATCAATTTGACTCCACACCTGATTTAAGATTTTAGCTATAAATTGATTGTGTTGACATGTGTTTTGTCTTGATTATTTATTTTAAAAAGCCAAATCCACAACTTGTAAAAAAAAACATAGGATTAGATTTTCATCAAGTATGTTGACCCGTGAGCTCATAAGACCCACATAAATAAAGGGTGAAGAATGTTGTCGATGTGCATGGAAACTGGAAAGGAATAAAAAAAATTAATAAATTCAATTAAAGCTAAATTAATTTGTAGTCAATGCAAATTAAAACTATATATATGTATTCTCCAATCGTCAACTCCCACTCTTGCTACAGGAAATCAGATAAGCCCATTAACTGCAATGTATGACCATGCCTAAAGCCTCATGCTGCCTTGAAGTTTAGGCCCCATGAAGTCAGCAGCTAAGAGGTCAACCAGTGCCATGTAATTCAGCAATCCAGCAGAAGATGCATTCAGTAATCCCACAACAATCAGCGCTGTTGGGCTCCTATCACTGTACACATTTGACAAACCAATTCCTAGTACAATTCCGAATGAGAGGGAATTGCTAAGGAAATAAACAAGACCGGTAACAGCAGCAAACACTGAACACTCCACCAATCTCAGTGTATTCTGGTAAATCACACCATCTGGGGTTAAGTTCTCAAATTCGGTTAAATTGGCTGCTGAAACCCTCTCTTCTTCTTTTTCTTCTTCTTCTTCTACTCCCTTTTTTCCAAAAAATGGAGCTTCAATTCTTGAAACTGTAAAGATTTTGAAGGTAGGCCTGGTGGGAGTGGGTGGCGAAGGCAATGAAGAAGAGAGACGAGTGGACGAGGGAATCAGGGAGGGAGTGATGAAATAAAATGAAATCAGGGTTAAAGGTTGTGGATTTTGAGGATATTCATCTTCGTTCGGGAACGAGGAGAGAAATAGAGGGGTGGGGGTGGGCGGTCCATGAATCTAAATTGAAGAGCTGGAGAAGGGGGCAGGGGTGAGATTTTGGGCTGGGCTACAATGTGACAATCTATTGGGTCTTGGGTCAAAGAGTTTTGTTTGTGTAGATGAATCAAGAAATCGTGGCTTATTTAGCCCAGTTCATTGATGCATCGACGATAATTTGACGCCAGTTTATAATCTTGCAAATTTGTGCCTTTTCCGGCCAATAATGATACTGGTTTATACCAAGGTTATTAATACCTTTATTTTACTGAGATGAAATTAACTTTGTTTTGTATATTGGTACGAGATGTTTCGGTAATTTCGGCCGAAATAAAACAACTCCCAGTAGCCGTTCCCATTGTGCACCCATGTGAATAGTAAGACGTGAATTAAATCATATTCTTCTGTCCCCATACAAGCGAACACAGTAAATGTTAAAAGAGGCATGGCATCAGAATTGATAACCTGTGATGGCTGGGAGAGCTTTCACAAGCTGCTACTAAAGAGCTATTGTGGCGTCGCTGGAGACTAGTTATTGTTGTTGGAAGTCACGGTGAGGTTGCTAAGCAAAGAGATAAGGTTGTGGTTGTTGTGGTGGTGGTTAACTGTTGCTGTTGCAAACTATTGAGGGAGACGCGAGAGAGAGTTGTTGTGAAAGAAAGGAGGGAGAGAGAGAGAGGCGGTTGTTGCATAGCTTCTTCTTCTTGTTGTTGATTGTGACTGCGGCGACGTCGAAGATGGGAAAGAAGAGGTGAGGGAGATGGAGGGCGACTGCTACTTGTTCTTGAAAATGGTGGGTATTGGCTGGTGAAGGGTCGTCGGTGCCGAGAAAAGAGATGCAACGATCACCGACCTTCCTTTGCTCCCCTCGTCTGAGTGTGTCTTTGGGTGTGCTTTTTGTCCTCTGTAACTTTTATCGTCCCTGTAAATTTGCCCCTCGTCTGTGTGTGATTCTCTTATGCTCTATTTATTTTTAAAAATTGTTATGCTATGTTTCTGTAAAATTAAAATTTTGAAATAACATTAAAAATGAGTTATGAAAAAAATCGATAGGAAAACTGGGAATATCAATTTTTCTTCTTCTTCAATCTTGGTTTCTGATTTCATCCAAAAGTTTTGTCTTTAAAAATTTGATTTTCTAAATTTTAACACAAATTAGACTTTCAAACTTAATTTCTAACCAGTGAAGCCCTTGATAAAATTAATTTGATTCATCTTAAGTATAATTAAGTCTCCGCGTTTAATTAAATTATTCAATTAGACTCTATATTAATTTCTAAACATAATTTTACTTTAAATTGACCGGTAATTAAATCAAATTAACCCATAAAAATATAATAATGTCTTTCGACTTAATTTTTACTTAGATTTATCCAATAATTAATTATTTTTATCTTGAATATGCATTTTGTTTCATTTTTACCCACAAAAAAGTACGATCAGGCTCTCGCAAACTTTTAAATTTTTCGCCTTGATTTTTCTATCGATGCCAGCTCTTTTATTTTATTTTTGATATTTTTATTTTATTTTAAATAAATTTTTAAAAATGACCTAGAAATAGGTTATGGCAATATATACACCATGAAGTGTTTTCATCTCATTCAATTTGCGCTTGAGGACCATCCAGTTGTCAAATAGTGAATTTCTTTTTTCCCTTCTTCCCTTCCTAGATCACTTCTAATTTTTCATAATAATTTTTTAATTTTTTATTTCAAAATTGATCTATCTCTCATGAGTACTCCAGGTGGCGAGCTCTAGAGACAAACGACACTCTAAAAATGATTCACTCCAGGTGGCGTGCCAAGAGTGTATCTTCAAAACCACTTAGAAATTTAGTTTTAATCGGTACACACCCTCGTAATATATCTCGCTGTCAAATAAATAAATAAATAAATAAAATTAAAATAACGTTTCAAGTGTTATTGCTATGCAATTTTATTTTATATATTACTTAAGGTAAAAGAATTTAAATTCATGGTTTTACAAGGAGTGTAAATTTTGGAGGCGCGTGGATGGGCAGAAATGAATTGCAGTCCCCTGCCTATCTTTCATACTCAATTAGAGTTCGCATGTATAGCTTTCACGGCGTGTTCCACGAGATGTTGCGGTCCCCTGCCTCTCTTTCATCCTTAATTAGAAGCTAGCACGTAGCTTTCACGGCGTGTTTCGCGAGATGGGGCAGGGCGGTGCCATTTGATGTAGAGATATAAATTCATTCTAGTTCTTTTTTATTTTTATTAATTCCCTTATACAGCTGTGGGTGACGCTCCCATATACCTTGCAGCTAACCTCTTAAGCGGTCCGAGATATCCCTTGCCACCTCGACTAGGACAGGACCCCGTGGGTAAATTCATTCTAGTTCTTGAGTCTATGTATGTATATATAAACTGATCCGTGTTAAATAACAAGTGGTAAAGGATGAGTTTTATAAATAAGAAGCTATAAATAAGCAAGTACATGAAGTAGATAAACGAGAAAACCTTATACCATATTGAAATTTATACGCTAATTTTTCACTCTTAAATTTAAATGGACGGTGGGGGACAAGAAAGTTCTGCAGAATATTTAATATCTTTCGAATAGATACCCACGTCTCGATTAAGGATTTTTTTTTTTTTTTGTAATATTTGTTTGTGGTTCATATTTCATGTTTTCGTCCAAACCGCAAGTCTTTTATATGTACTTTTAATTTTAAATAATTAAATGTATTATTAAATGACAATATAGTCATTTTCTATCAGGATTTCAATCCACCACGTCACTGTTGGAAGCAATACATTCAATTCCACTTTGATTTATTCTTTATTTTTCTAAATTTCTAATTGTAATGGAATATTTTGGTTTTGGAGTATTCTTGCGTGCTATTTCAAGACTGTATTGTTTGTGTGTGTAATTAAATATATAAATTCAATTTTTTTAATTCAAAATTCAAAAATAAAATTATTTAGAATTATGCAATTTAATCTAAAAAAAAGAAACAAAAAAATATATTTTTAACAGAATTATGAGCATGTATAATATTACAAGAATATTATCATCAATCTCGTAAGCTCATTACATTCTCTGATTGATCTAAAATTTTAACATGATATATAATAATATTAAGAGACTGCTCATGAAATTTTATCTTAATCAAATGATCAAATTAAAAGATATGATTGATATCACAAAATTATTCATTATTTATAAAATATCATCTGGCCAAAACGATTCAAAGACATTTCGGCTGGTATTTGGTTGAAAATCCCAGAATGGATCAGATTTTAAACCGAGATAAAAAAATATTGTGTGAATAATGAAATACAAGGTAACAAAAACAAAAAACCTGAGGCGTGTTGTGCACTGTTCTTGAGGATATTTCCTTAACAATAAGATATCCTTTAGGATTCAACATGTTCATCCTCAATCAAAGAAGGGAACACAAAACCAGCTAAGAAATAAAAGAATAGAGGACCAACAAAGAAGAAGAAGAAGAAGATAAGTGGTTTTCTTGGATTGTAATGTGTGGAAAATCTGCATAGTATTTATAGGCTATTATAATGTAATAGTCATGTCATATTTAACTAATGAAATTGAAATGGATGTTACAATATAAATATAGTTGTTATATAATTTATGGTGACATAAAATATACGTTTATAATAATTATGAAAACCAAAATCAAAATTGCTTTGAAATTTTTTTATGCGAGAAATAATTTTCAATGGTTACAATTTTAATCTTTTCAGTTTAAGGGTCATCAAAATATTTTAACAAAACAACAAAACTATTTCAAAGAATATTTTTGCCTCGCACGAAAAGGGGATGTATCAAGAGTTTTCCTCTTACTCGACTCATCCTTATATGTGTCGGCTGACTCTATTTCTTTTATTGTTTACTATCTCATCTCAAGTTTTAGTATATAAAAACATGATGAACGTCTTTTTTTTCAATATGGGATAATAAATCCTATATATACTCGTTGCACTCAAGAGGTTTTTTGTGTTTTACCAATATGAGATAGTTTTTTGAATTATCTATTATAATTTCTACAACAAAAACGTTGTCATTTAGTTTTATTTTTTTAACTGGTACAAAATATTCTGGTCAAAACAAAAATTATAGCCATGGTTGGAAGCATAGTTGTAAAATCTGCTTCGGTACTGCTCCGATTTTTGTTTGGAACGGAACGTTCCGGTTTCGGTGCATTCCGGCGTTCCGTTTCAATTTTGTATTGTTCATATTTATTTAATTATATATGTGAAAAAATAAAATATTAATTTAACAAGTATAATTTAAATTCAAGATAAATGAACTTTAAATTATAAAATATAAACATAATCTCAAAATTAGAAACATCTTTAAAATTCCAAAATATTATGAAAGTAAAATATTCTAAAATAAAAGAAAAATACATCAAACATCTTCTACATCATTAATATAAAAATAAAGATCTTGATCTTGCTGTGGAACATAATGAAAGTCATCAACAAGACATTCCAATAGTTGGTCATTTCCACCAAGCTCATTCTTCTTATTTACACATGTCTCTTCATCATCTAAATTTAAAATAGAGAAAGATACTTCGATACTCTCCCAACTTTTGTCTAACTTCTGTCCTCTCCATCAAGAAGATCGGGTTCTTCACAAATTCATTCATTCAATAGATCAATATTGTTAAGGCTAATGAGATCGAAAGCATCTCTTGTTACTGCTCATATTCCTAATAATAATAATAAAAATCTAAAATATTTTGTAAGAACATCTCTTAATGCTTAGAAAATATAACTAATTTTATTTTTAAAATGATTTTATTGATAAGTATATTAAAATAATATTTTTATTTTTAAAAGTTATTTTAAACTTATCACGGCAGAATTATTTAAAAACATAAAAAATAAAAATTTAAAAGAAAAAATAAAAAATTAAAAAGCAAATTTAAACTCATCTCAGAGCAATAAGCTCACTCTCATGCTATTACTCCCACCTCCCTTCACGTAAAACTCACTCAAACACACCTCTCACTCGTCAAGTCTCAACACCTTTTATATCTTGCGCCAAAACGAACACCCATCTTCAACCGAACTCCACCACCACCTCCTTACAGAGGCCACCGTCCACGAGAAGAAGAAGAAGAAGATCATGCTTCTCTTCCTTTTCCTTTTCATCCTCTCATTTTCTTCCTCTTCCCTTTCTCTAAACCAAGAAAGGCTTTATCTCCAGACAAACAAAGCTCTCTCTCGCGACCGGACTCAGCTCTCTCAGAACGGAATGCCGTGACGGAACCGGACATTCTGGCCGGATTTGTCGGATCGGGCAGGATTTTTACCAAGACAAAAACATCGCTCGCTTTGTCCTGGATTTTGCACTCGAACAAGTCGTTCAGCTGTTCGATCGGAACGAACGAGATTAATAACTTTGGTTGGAAGTGCGATTGACATTAATTTAAAATATTTTTTTTTGGTTAAAAAATAGATCAAAATATTAATTTTTATAATGTGCCCTTTTCTGTTCTTTACTTTTCTGTTCTTTCTAAAAAATAGACCGTAGAAAACAACTCCATTGTGACCACAGAAAACAACTCCATTGTGACCACAGAAAACGATGCATGTTTCAGATGATAAAAGGTACTAGGTTTGTGGATCGCTGGGATTGTTATGCCCTATCCCGTGTGTTATGGTTTCAAGGAAATCGTATGATCCCTTACCACCACCCGTTCTCATTCTGCATACACAAACGAGTAGTTTTCATGAATAGATGGACTTGGACTTGTTGGCAGAATCAATGATCTTATGATATTTATTTCTGTTTCAAGATCTTTTTCCTTTCTCAAGTGTTTCTGTGGTAGAAAAGAAGATGAGTTATTATTAATAAAAACTACAATAATATGAATTAAAAATGCCCTCAAAATCAATATATAGGGTGGCTTGCCAACGAACAGTTGCTAAAAAACTACAACAATTTAAATAACCTCTAAGAAAAGTATGCCGCCTTTAGCTGACTCAATCAATTAAAAATTCATGATGGTAAGCAAAAAAACATTCTTGTAGTCCAGATAAACATTAGTATAGAGAGCATACACATCAATTGCTTTTTCTTGTGAAATAAAACCATCACCTCATTTCATAATAATAATAATAATATGGCGAGCAAATTTATTAATATGACACTAATTATTCTATTAAGTCTGCCCACACTACAATAAATTTATAGATCCGCTCCGTGGAACAGCCTAGTTATACAGGATTACCCTGGTAAGCACAGAGAAGGAGATAAGTGTCCTGCAAGTCTGTGCCTTTTTCCGGCCAATAATGATACTAGTTTATATGGGTAAAACAACTCCCAATAGCTAGTTAAAAAACGAGAGAAGATGATCATACATATACATATATATATATATAGACCTATTAATGTCCCTGCATTATTACTGATAATTCACCGCAGCCACCATGCATCACGTTCACGGGAATCAAAAGAGCAGTAGTTGAAGACTAGCACTTCCATCCCAAGCTCTGTGATAGCTCTACGAGGACCAAGGAAATCACGACATAGGGGACAGGTGGAGCGTCTAAATCCAAGCCATCTGTCCAAGCAAACCTTGTGGAAGAGGTGGTCGCATCTCAACGCTGTGATCTCTTCTCCTTCTTCAATATTGCACAGACAGACAGCACATTCTTTTGATTCCATGCACCCCGCAACCGAGTAAAGGCATAGCTCTTCGCTCCTTCCTGGCTTGTCAAAATGTTGATTTTGAAAGAAAGAGTAGTGCAGCAAGAAATCCAGAGCCCATTTCAGCTGGGAAGCGATCAGATACAGGTATCTCAACATAATTGCTTGAGGAATAGATGAGAGGTAGGAGAAATCAGTAAGAAAAATGAAGAATATTCGGGAGAGAAAATCGATGGGTTAATGTTCACGTGAGAGAAGTAGCAAATCAGTACTGCTCGTGTCAGATATTATAGGCGGGAGAAAGGTCTGCGTCTTCATGAACGGTCAAGCTTTTAAGGAGGAGAAAGCAACTTCGAGGGTGGCTTCCGTAGACTTAAAAAGAACGAACGTTTACACGGTAGAGTGTGATTTAAAGTGTTTTTTAATTGAAAATATATATTAATAATAATAATTTTGTATGTTTTAGAAATTATTTTTAATTTTTAATATAGTATATTAAAATGATTTAAAATTTTAGTCTAAAATAAATAAAAATATTGTCAGTCTTTTTTAAAATACTATATTAAACTATTTGATCACACGTGACGGAATTGTTTGATAATTTGTTTTAAGAAAAAAATTAAATCTTTTTTTTAAAAAAATTATTTTATTTTAATTAAAATTTTGATATTTTTAGATATTTTTATATGCTGATATTAAAAATAATTTTTTTAAAAAAATATTTTAATGTATTTCTAAAAACAAATAATTTAAAAACAAAGAATCACGACTAATCTATATTGTTTTTTCTTCTATTTTCACATCTAACTTTATATTCTTCACAGCAATATTTTAAGTTTTTTTATTTGCTCCATATTTTTATATTATTAATTGTTTTATTTGAAATTATTTATAAAAAATATTTTTTTGTCCACCCTCCTCTAAGTTTTTCTTACCTTAGACTGAGTACTAATTATTTTCACTGCTACTTGTTTTATATAAAATAGTTTTTAATGTTTTTTTTTATCTAATTTTATTCTCTCTTTTTTTTCTTTTGCTTTGGAAAATCTTCAAAATTAATATTTTTTACTTTACCATTCAATTATTAAAATAATTAGGAACTGGGTCAGGTATAAATTTAACCATTAATTTGAATTCAAGAGTTTGAGTTGTGGAAACATTATCCATCATGCTCTTAGATCTCACCAATCTCATCTGTTTTTTTTTACTATTTATATTTTTCAAGAAAATGATTTGAAAATTAATAAAGAATTAGATTTAGTTAATGATGAGTTTAAAAATACAGACACTGTGTAATAATATGTTTAACCCACGAAGTGTAGTCATGCAACTGCATTGAACTTCGAGGCTGTTTGATTTTGTGGTGCAACCTCCGGTTATTCTGAAGCTTAATTACTATACTATCCTAGCGTTTGGTAAAATAGTGAAAGTAGAAGTTTAGATGGGCCCACAGATGCAAGAAGAAGTGAACCGCCGTCGGAAGAAAAACAAGAATTCCTGTGCATGTGGCGAGAGTAGATATATAAATTACTTAACATATAAATAAATGTATTAGAAGTACAAGTTAATATATTTTTTATTTTAAATGATATTTTACTCATTGATATTCTGAGATAGTAGAGGCTTTTAAGTATAGATTCATAGTTAGTGATGGAATTACAAGTGGTTTGATTGGAGAATAAAAATAAGTTTTCAATTTATTTGAATTATTAATTATATTTTATTATTATAATTATTAAATATTTAAAAACAATATATATCTATATATACAAAAATAAGAGTAATTTTACTAGTTAAAAGCAATATAAAAAATCTGATAATCAAAGACGTGAAACTTCTTTTCATTAATCATAAACTCAACCATGATTTTAACCAAATATTTTAAAATTTATATTTAACCGCAGCTAAATTATTTTTTATAAAATTGTTTTTTAAAATCTCGATTATGAATTAAAAGTAATACCAAACACACGTGTTTTAGACGTCCCGCGCTTCACGTGTTTTAAATCTCAATTTCTTTTCGAAGTAGTTATATTTGACTCGCAACTTCTTCCGGATGTGATTAATGGCCTGGCGGAGATGCGTGGGTTTATCTTTATTTTGAAGGTACGTCTGGTGGGAGTGAGTGATGAAGGCATTGGAGAAGAGAGGCGAGTGGTTGAGAAAATCAGGGAAAGAGTGACGCAGGGCAGGTTGGATAATCAAGATGAAAAATCGTTCGGGAACGAGTCGTCTTTGTCGATTTCTTTTTCTCTCCATGGAAATGAAGGAATATTCTGTATTAGTTAAAAAAAAGATAAAATAATATTATTTTTATTATAGTTTAAATTTCAGTATTTTTTTGACTGAATAATAGATAAAATATACTGGTTTCCGGCATTTCTATTTCAACCAAATAATATTTTTTTAAAATAATAAATAATTTTATAATATTAATCATTGAAAAATTTATTATATTTATATATATTATATTAAAATTTCATAATAATCACAAACAAATATAACGAGAGGTCAAAGTCCAATGCACGAGATTGAAACTGAGGTGTTTAAGGGCGTGGATTCGATTCTAACTCTCGAGTCAACAGGTTTTTTATTTTTCTTGGAAAATCCAAGAAACTTTACTATTAGTACATTGAACTGTAAACGAAATGTTGACATGGGTGAGGTGGTACAACTGTACAAGGCTCAAGATTGAGGATGATATAATTTTAACCAAATTGTCAATATAGTTACAGTTTTTTTATTGTAACTTAACGTTACGGTTTTGGAACGTTTCGGCGTGTCGTTTTCAGGTTATATTATTCATATATAATTAATTATATATATACATATAAATTAAAATATTAATTTAACAAGCATAATTAAAATTTAAGATAAATTAACTTTAAATTATACAATATAAACACAAAGTCAAACAAACATAATCTCAAAATTAGAAAAAAAACACAAGTTAATCAAAATAAAGAGGATTTTAAGGCCGGAACGGTACACCCAAAACGGTACCGAGACGTTCCGTCAGGAATTTATCTGAAATTTCAGGAACGGGCCAAAATTAAAACCGAGATGAAAATGACATCATTTCATCTCGGTTTTTTCAATAGAACGGAATTGACAACTTTGGTTCACATAGATTCATGCCTATAATTTTAATATCACCTTTAATCGAGTTCAAAACTTGAATTATAGATTAAATGGGTTAACTCTTATAATTTTTAACAAGAAAAATATTTGAAAGTTTATAATTTTGATTAATAAAAAAAACAAAAATAAAATTGTTTTTTTATTGGTTAAAATCGAGCTTGGATAAGATGTTATACCTGTGGAAGGCTTGTCAGTGCTTCATTTGTTGTTCTTCCCTTTCTAAAACAACGGTAAGACTTTTTGGACAGATCATCATTACCTTATATATTTATTTATTGTTTAATATATTTATTTATTATTTCAGTTGAAATTATTTTTTATTTAAAAATATACTAAAATATTTTTTATTTTTAAGAAATTATTTTCGACGTCATGAAATGATTTAAAAAATCTAAAATAAAATAATTTATAATTAAAATTAAAAATATTTTTAAAACACATTCTTAAACACCCTCTTGTACGAATTGGGGTTGTAAACTTTTTTTATTCATTATTTATGTAAAGGAAAGCAAAATCAAAATCAAAATCATGCTTTTTACTAGCTTTTACAAGAAAAATAAAATTATAAAGCTAACTTTTCAGCTACGCTAATATTATAAAATGATATTAATAAAAACGAATTTAAAAATTAAAATTTTACAAAAGCATATATATATATATATATATATATATATAAATCATCGGGAATTACAATGTAACTTTGAACTTTGAAAGGATTTGAAAGGGTGTCGGCCTGAGGTGCTAAGCTAACGTGGCAGCTCCTTAAATTTAGTATAGCCATCATACATACCCACACACATGCAACTATTAACGCACACATACATCACTCATAACATGAACAAACGTTGTCTTAAAACTTTAATTCTAATCAGAGTTGGTCCTAATAATCTTTAATTTCCCGTGGTAGACATAATTATACAGACTACACTTCCTTTTTCAATTTTCAGCAACTAACAATATATGTTACTGCTCAATTACTACATTTAACCTTCTCGTCATTCTAATGCTCTATTCGTATTTATATTTTAAATATGTTTTTTATTTAAAAATATTTGTTTTCGTGTTCGGGTCATGCATGTTAATGTTAAAAAAAACATTATTTTAATTAATTTTTTTAAAAAAATATGCATTCTAAAATTCGAAAACAAACATGAAATTCATGACCTACTTAGCACAGTCAAATTATAAATACAAATATGATTAGACAGTTAATCTCAACATGGGATGAGAATCATACTACCATGACGGGCTAGATTAGCCACAGATATGATAATTAATAAACACGGGCAAAAATAATATATATATATATATATATATATTATATTTCAGGCGTGCACAGCCTTGTTTCCCTCGTGTGCGGGTCAGTGATCAACGATGGGCTAGCTCTTGGAGTCAAGGACCAGTTTGGAATGTTATTTTTCTACGATGGGCCAGCTCTTGGGAGAAGGACTAAGAGAAGTGTTTTGTTTGTGTAGATGGATCAAAACCTCGTGGCTTATTTAGCCCAGCCCATTTACTGCATCCACGGTAATTTGACGCCACGTATAGTAGAGAGAGCGCTTGTTATGATTTAATATACGCTATATAATTTAAAAATACTATAATAAATTATGAATTATGAGCAAGAGAAGAAAATAAATTTTTTTCAAAAAACAAAGGTAAAACAAATGATAATCAAGTTGACTATTTATCATTGTTTGGAAGTAAGACTAAATTATGTAGGAGTTATCCTAACGTGATTTAATTGACTTGACAAGTCTCAACACAACTTTGACGAGTTATTATTGTACCATGACAAGAATAAACACTATTAAAATAAAAACAAACAAGATATTATGCTATAACAAACAAATAACTTATTTTTAATTGATTTTATCAATTTTAGTTTTATTACATGCCAATTAATATTTAGCTAAATAGTTAAAACATACTCAATAATCAATTAGTTTGCTACAAAATACAAATAATTCATCTTTAATGAATTTTATCAATTATCTACTCATAAATTTACTCAGTTGTTTTTATTTATTTTTATCTTATCTTTGTAAATCAAAATTTACTCCACATTATTATTCAACAAAAGTAATTCTTATAATTAATCTTTTTACCATCGTTTAACAAAAATAATGTCAAGGCTAATTATTGATATTATTTTTTTAATATTTTTTTTAATATTCTCCTTTCAGCAGAATGCAATTCAATTAACTCCTCCACATTAGCTTTATTATTATTATATAGTTTTGCGAACTATGAGAGAGATGTTAAGATGGTTGGGTTAGTCCAAAGCACGAGTTTGGCTATGGCCGAGGTGGTCAAAGCGCAGGTTTTGATTAGAAAGGGTGTGGGTTTGTTTGAATTTTTTTTTTACAAAAGTTTTTTTATTTAGAAATATTTATTTTTTAAACAAATATTTTTTTATTTAGAAATATATTAATATAATAATTTTTTTATAATCTAAAAACATTAAAAAAATACAATGTTTAGGCAATGTTTGTTTTTTGTTCATATTATTTATTTATGCTTTTTTTAGATTTTTTTTTCAGTTCATTTTTTGTTGGGGGTTTATTTTTATTCAGTTTTGTTATGAAATTTTAATTTATGTTCGTATTAATGTTAAAATTAATATTTCTTCTTTTTTTTATTTTTTGTGTTTTCTTGCATTTTATATATTTTTCAGATCAAATAATTTTATGATTTTATTGTTTGCTCAATAATAATGATAATTTTAGTGATTATTTTTTTATTGTTTTTTTTGTTAAAATGTTTTGATTTTTCTAGGCAATTTAATTATTTTAATTGTTTGGACAATAATATTGATAATAATTTCAACTGTTATAGTAATGAAAATGACAGTAACGTAGAGATGAATTTTCAATTTATGTTTTTATCTTTTTGTGGATAAAAATTTAACTACTTATTTTTGTTATTTGATTATTGCCGGTAGTTTCACAATTTATATTTTGTTTTCAAATGTGATTTAAATTGAACTATAAAATGAACTAATCTTAATACAATAAATTCAATAATTCACATATCTGAATCTTTTTGCTTTTTTAATAAAAATGATAATTTTATACTGGTTATTTCGTTGAAACCTACTAAACAAATAAATTTAAAGTTCTTATATTTTATAGAAAACTTGCATTTCACAGAAATTCTGTACATATTTATTATTTTGACTAAATTTATATTTTAACAAAAAACACACACAATTAATATTTGTTTAATAGGTTTATTGAATTTATATCAATTTAAAATTCATATATTTTATAGAAAACTTGTACTTTACATAAATTCTATACAAATTTATTATTTTGACTAAATTTATATTTTAATAAAAAAAAACACAATTAATATTTTTTTATTTTAAAAAAAATATCGTGCCGTCCACGATGAGCCGTGTTCGGGTAGTATATATATACATAACTTGTTTACCCGAACCCAAGTAAGAAAAACGTTAACCAAGTGGGCCACATTATATAAATAATTGAAAAAAATATAAAGTCATTTTACTATTAACATGAATAGTCAAGTTTCCGCACATCAGGGTGGGGAAATAGTAGGAGTTTTTAAATCAACGTGGATCGTAACATACTTTTATTTCCTACTATAATTTAGATTTATAAAATAAGTTTTGATATTTTAAATCAGATTTGTTCACATGCAAACCGTTAAATATGGATACAGTTAAATATTTTTATTAAAAAACATGAGATCGATGACATTATTTTTTATATTTCTAGACATTAAATATCAACATGATTGAATTAATAAAAAATAACCTGAAACAACTTCAGTTTTGTTAAAAAAAAAAAATATTGACTAATCTGACTAACACTAATCTTGGTAAAATAAAATGGTTGAAAACAATTAAATCTCTCCATTTAATTTAATTTTATTCATTCCAGTACCTCAGCTTATTGTTGTTGTTGTCATTATTATTAAGCTAAAATGACAAGAACAACATGGATTATTATTATTATTGTTGTTGTTGTTATTTAATTAAATCGATAAAATTGTCAATGTAACCCTCAACCTTTGAGTTCAATAATACCCTTCATTCCTCTTGACCCGACCCTTGTTGTTTCATGTAATGTTTATGAATGTCGTCCAAGGTAGAAAATGAAATAATCATTGATATATCAAAATAAAAAAAATCGGATCAATTATTTATCATGACCTGAAAATATCAGATGTTATTTACAAAACTAGTCAATAATACAAGATACAATACAATCGCTTTAAGATGAAAAAAAAACCCATCACTGACATTATCCACGAAACTAACGGAATAGAATAAATATATAAAATGCATTAATTATTTTTTTTTAAATTAAACAAGTCAGCTTTAGTTAACAAGTGAGAAAATAAAACTATTTTCACCTATAAAATTACATAAAAAATAATAATTTGTTTTAATAACAAATTCAACAGTTAAAATAACGGGATCTGTAGTTTTCTACACAGTTTAAAGGAACTGGATTAATATATTTTATAGAAAATAATAATAATTAATAATTTCTCCACTATCCCAATCCGAACCCGCCCGCTTGATTCAACGCACCTTCGAAAGCAAAAGCAAAAAACAAGAGGTTAGATTGCCGTTTGAGGTTTGATGGGTCCCTAAACATATGTGTTGGACAGCAAAATATGTTGCTAATAAATCGTGCTCAATCATGAAATCCATTAAAAAGACAGGAAGAGATGTTGCTTGATCAGAGAGTTAAGTCAAGTGTAGGGGCATATTAATACGGTCCAAAAATAATAAATCTCTGGTAAACAAAGACATGACGGACCAAAAACAATAAACTAAGACATCTTCATCGTCATGATTAGGAGCATCCCTTAAAAACGATTGTTTATTTGTCCCAATGATGCATCGGGATTGGGCATGCGTGGGTCGTGCACTCCTCAGCATAATGGCCTGGAGAACGGCAGCTTTGCTTTGCTTTGGGTCATTTTATTTCTTTCCTGTAAACTATACAAATACACGCCATGGACTCTAGGGTTTTTTCTTTTCCTGTGCTTGGTAGGGTATCAGCACTTATTTTTTAAAATATCTTTTTATTTAAAAAAAACATTCTTGATATTAATATATCAAGAGTAAATAAAATTCAACACTGGAGCATATTCTTAATTTTAATCAAAATGGATGTGATGATGATGTATAGCGCGATACAAGTGTTAATCTTAACCCCTCCTTTTCAATCACAATCCGGGAGGATATCGTTCGTTGGACTGGCGGTGGAAGTGGATATTCCGGCACCAGAGGGTGGAAGGCCGTGCAGTGGTGCAGGAAGCTATATTTGTGGTGAAATATGATTAACCTATAAAGCTCATCCCCCCTGTCATTCATGCGGGGCATTATAAATTTATGGATACCTGCTGGACAATGCAGTGGCTTCTCCAAAGAACAGTTTTAGGATGTGTTTGGGAAAATGTTTTAAATGGATTTTTAAATTCTTCCTCACTCCCTTGATTGAAGACGATAAACTTCTAACAAAACAATACAAGTACAGCGCCAAACATTGCCTTGCAGTGCTCGTCTCTTGTATAATCCATCTCCTTTTTCTGCTAGCCGCCAGATCATACAAGAATCTCAAATAAAGAAAAATAATTATATGGAGCGGTATAATCGGACTTTTATAAATTTTTAATTTGTTTTGATGTTAAAAAATCCATATTATTTCAATATATTTTTTAACAAAAAAAATTAACAGCTTTGAAAAATAATCTAACTTGCAAACAATACCGATCTTCAAAATTTGCGTTCTAGCAGCCTGTAGCCTGTGAGCTAGCTCTGCTCCTTTCCCCATCAATCTAGAAGTTATTACATCATAATCCTATAATTTCGAACAATTTAGAAGTTATCACGATTATCTGTACATCCTATCTTAGCATACAATGAAAATTTGTAAAATAATATAATTCTGAGTAGACCTGAGAGAGCCATTTGCACACCAGAAAGGGGAAATTTCTACAATCATCCGGGGAGTGATCACCACCTCGTCACTAAATTCGAATGAAACACCAAGTCACCAACTTCTAAGTACAGGTCTGGTCATTTTTCACAGGAGGAGTTTCTGGACATGAGTGAAAATGGGAAACCTGCAGTCATGGAGAGGAGGAGGAAGAAGCCCGAAAAGGTTCCCCGTTTCCTGTAAACGAAGGACAGAAAGAAGACTTTGCAAAGTCCACCACGACACGTTTAAAGGACATGTATGTGTCTCTGTCTTGATAGACTCTGCTGTGTGACACTTTAAAAGCATCATCATCCTAGTTTTTTTTTTAGGGTTTGATTGAATACAGCATGCCTCAAATGGTATAATCATACCGCTCATCAAATCATTGCCAATGCATCATCCAACCATATCACAACCGTCAATCTCTCCCCGATAGTCAGCTTTTTAGAAAGTTCAGTACACCTAAGTCTCGAAGTGGGACCCCGCAATAGATCTGTCGGTTGGACACGTGCCCAATATCGGTCGGAAAATGACGTTCTACTGAGGCGTCTTTGTAAAACCATGATGGAGATGTAAAAGAAAGTGGACAAAAAAAAATGCATGCCCAATTTGTGCCTGTTTAATGGGCTACCTTACCTCGCTTCAGCTTTTTTTTTTGTTCTCTCGTCTTCCTGGACAGTTTTTATGGGTTCCTCTCATAAACCCACTAATGGAGTTTAAAGAGAGACCCAGCAATTGGGATTTGAGAAAGGAATTCATGTCATTTTGCTTCAAAAGTCAACACTAAAGAGTGACAAAATCTTGGTAAAGTTTGACAAAACACCATGACAGAGCAATGGAGTTCTGCCACATGATCTAAGTACCTTTTCCCTTGGATCTTAATTTTTCCCTTTTCTATGCAGTACGTGCGAGATTTGTATACCCCGCAACATGTGCAATTTGTATTGTATGTCTCCCCTCTGACGCGTGCATAGAATACTATTTATAAAACATTTATATTCAATTTAAAAAATAATAATTCAATGACAAAATTCTTATTGATGCCATTGCTATAACGATCATGTTGCTGCTTACAAGTGATGCTATAGACAGATAGAATGCTAGTGTGAAATGCAAAATATATAGGGGGCTCAGATTCAAATATATAAACTCACCTTATTATTTATT